>VWZX01005378.1:9986-214259 GCA_013399015.1 Galbula dea | reverse complement strand
CTGCTTTCTGTTGGCAGAACTTTAGTTTGAAGGAATAGTAGCTAAACAACAAATGCCATTGAGTATCTGGAAGGAACCACTGCTCCTGCCCTGTCAGAGCTCTAAGCAGGGCATCCTTGCAAAGGAGACTATGTTTGCTGTGGGCTGTGCTCATTAGTGTCTTCATTAACCTGCTCTACAAATGCCTGGTTTAGGATAGACTAGACCATCCTTCCCTTTTCCCCAGGCAAGTAGCCAGTGAAAGCTTTTGAGGAGAAAGGCAGAGAGACACAAATGTACACTTCAGCTGTAAAATATATGACACTTCAGAGATCCTTTGGATTGCTTGCAATTTTGTAAGCACACTAATTTTTCAGAGTCATCTTGTGTTTCTTATGCTAGTTGTTTGTTACTGCAGGAGACTTGGGGCAAGTGATTTGGAGTGTGTTTAAGTTCAGAAGAGCACTTCTCCATCTTCCACAATCATTCTTGCTTGCAAAGGTTTTTTTCCATGTGAGTGCAAGCACCTTTTGCAGACTGATGGAACAAGCTTTTGTGTTTGAGCAAAACCTGCATGACTGAGTGTTCCCTTTTCTGGGGCCATCCCTCCAGCTTGCTCAAGGCTGGATGGAAAGTGCTTGGAAATCCAGTGTGATTTCCCAAAAAGCCATGGCATCACAGAGTTCTGATGTGTCCTGGAAGTGGCTGCTTATCTTATCTCTGCCTTCAGCAGTATTTAGGGAAGCCTAAGTGCAATTAGCTAATGAGGCTGGTGGGAGCCTGGCCTGCTTAGCCCCTTGGGCATTGTGTCCCCTAATGGCCAAGCTGCACTGCCCAGTTAAAAGCCAGGCTCCTGTCTGGTGACAAGTGTGAGCTCCTTGGGGACTCCCTCCGGGTGGCAAAGGGATCTGCATTCCTCCTGTACACTTGTGCAACAAGTTAGGCTCCTTCAGTTCTGCTTGCTGCTGGCCCTGCCTTAACCCTGCTTAACCCTGCTGCCCTGAGAAGGATGCTCCAGAGCATTTGTGAAGCCTGGCTTGGCCCCTGTGTGTGTGGAAGCAGGGTCAATGCCCTGGCCCTCATCCTTGGCCACAGGGCCAGACTGGAGGATGCCAGAGGAGGGTACAGTGGTGGAAGGTGCTTTCAAGCCCCACAAGACATGCAAAGCAAGCCCAGCTGTTCCCTCCTTGAGATGGCTGCAGGAGTTACCTTGGCTCTCTCCAGACTTTTTCTCTGCTCATGGAATGTGGATGGGCTTTTCAGTGCTGCAAGAGGAGAGAAAGAAAGAGGAGCAGTCAGCACAGGAGCAGAAGCAAGCAGCCACCAGGATATTCAGCAACAGCATTTTAATGAGTGCTCTAAAAATAGCAACACAAACTAGCCGTTCTCTTTCTTGTGCTGACTAAAAATAACTGAGGAAAGCTCTGGGAAATCCCATGCTCCCAGCCAGGCCATGGCAAGAGAGCAGGGGGGATGGAGAGCACAGGGAGCACAGAAGGCATGTGGGCAGGGAGGGGGTGCAGGCTATGCAATGTCGTGCTCCGTGGGACATGTCAGAGAGCAGATGTTGCTTTTCCCTGGAGTGTTTCCTGCAGGCCCTGGAAGGCACCACAGAAGTCAGATCTGGGAAGAGAAACAACCTGAGAGGGGGCTTCACCTGCAAGTAAATCCTACAGGTGACTGAGGCTCGAGGCAAACAGAAACACTGAAGAGACCTGCCTTGCTTCTTGGGATCATGTGGGTGCAGCCTCCAGCCAGGATATTCCAAGGCAATGCCCCAGAACTGTTGTACTTTGCCCCTCTTCCCTCGCTGACTACCCCTCCATCACTCACTGGACATTTGTCCTGTCCCCTGCCCAGAAGCATCTGTGTGACATTGGGCCTCCCTGGGCAGGCCTGGCCAGGTATCAGGCAGCAGACCATGACCTCAGCATCTCCTGACACCTAGCACCCTGATGGATTCCTAAGAAAAGGCCAGAGATCCCTGGTGCTTAGACCAGCTAACCCCAGTCTCATGGATCAGTCTGCACTGGAGTCATGGAGGACCTTACACCTTTCTCTGTTTACTCTGATTCAGTAGGAGTAGGAGAGGAATTTGCACTGTGAATGGGTTATTATTTCTCAAATCCTACAAAAACTCTTTTCTGGCTGGTTAAACAGGCAAAATTAACTGTTCCCATTGGGAACAGACCCACAAAAAGAGTCTGCTCCAAGCAACAGGAATTCCCTTTCCATCTTCTGAATGGGATCCAGTAAGGACAGATATTATTTTCACACAGGACACCTTATCCTCCATCAGTCTAGAGGATGATGAAGATGCAGGGCATTTTCCAGGGGGAGCTGGGAAATGTTCTGAGGCTCTCTGAACTGGCTTTTGGTAGGCAACACCCAGGGCAACCTCTGTAACCTCCAGTGAATGGCAGTTGGACACAGAAGGCACATTGCTGCTCCTCACGTTTGGAAAGCAGACAGACAGACAAGCTAGTGTTACTAAGCCATGCTCCAGTGAGCAGCCACGAGGCCTGGTGACAGCTGGTTTCATCAGAAGCAAAATAAAAGGGTGCACATGAGGAAATGAAGTTAGCAAGAGAGATGATTTCTACAGCCCTGCTCACTGTGAAGAGCTGAGGTTGGGAGCATGCTATGGGCATTGACCAAACACTGTGCTATCCAGGAGGAAAAGGTGGCAGAATTTAGTCATTTACCAAGAGTTTTGGAGGAATTATGTGGATGCTGCAGCTTTTATTAGTCTGCAAAACAAATAAAGGCATTGCTAGCACTGGTTATTCAGACAACTTGTCAGGGGATGACATGTCAGCTTGAAATGGCTGAGGGTTTGAAGGTAACAGGGCAGAGCTGCTGTGCTTAGTCTTGATAATCTTGGGACCACTGCCTCTAAGGTTAAGGATAAGGTGGTGGCTGCATACACCAAGAGGGTCTTTACTTCAAGGGCAGCTATTCCTGCAGCCCACCACAGTAGAGAGGATTTTACCTTGAGGAATCCTTGATCCTGCAAGCTACCTCCCCCTCCTTTTGAGTGGGTGAGAAGGACCTGGCTGAGATGCAGGGCAGGCATCTGTGCAGGTCCAGAGAAAGGGGCCATCTATGCTCAGCCCTGCAGTCTGCCTTTCTGAGTGACCCCACATGCTCTTGATTTAAAATGTTTTTGCTGGGTCTGCACCAGTTTCACTAGGACAGTAAAACTGCCTATGCTGTGCATGAACTGGAAACTTCCTACTCAGCCTGAAGCAGAGCATAGCTGTGATGCAGTGAACCTGGATCTCCCCTTGCTTTCAGAGGATCCTTCATAGACAGAGTAACAGGACTGAAAGAACTCAGAGGCTGCTCTTGCCTACCAGTCTGAGCCTGCCTGTATTTGATAGAGCCTTCTTCAGTAGTGTCAATAGTTTTGCCACCTAGTTGTTCAATTTACAACTTGAAAACATCTGACAACCAGAGCCCAGCTTTGAACCTGAGCTCTTGTGCAATGCTACTGCTCCTGAGCATCCTCTTTTAGGCAGTTTCCTACATTCTTCAGTGGTGGGGCCATCTGAAGGTTTCACATTTCTTAGAGGAAGATCCAAAGGAGTGTCAACAGAGCTCAGGTATGCAATGACATTAATCTTTTCCATTCAACCCAAACACAGACTGGGCTTTGGTAGGGATATTCATCACACTGGGCTATGTTCAGATAACACTGATGCTTCCCTCTGTACTGTTCTCTTGGATACCAAACCCCAGCCAGCTTCCTAGGACTTACTCCAATGTTTTATGCTCACTGTGCTACAGCTGCACTGCTGAACAGCTCAGCAGGCTCTGCATGTAGTCAGCTCTGCTTCCTACATGGATTTCTACACACTCTCAAATCTTTTATCCAACACTATTCTGTTACTCTGACCTTCCATCTCTCTTTCTGGTCTCTGTACAAAATGAACCAGTTAGAAGAACAAAGTTTCCTTGTCCTGGGATTATATCAGCAGAAAATGTATGCAATGGGTTGAAAGCAATCCTTGGGCAAGATCTGCTGTGCAGTGTGAGACCAAGTGCATGCACCAAGCCTGGTACCAAACCTGACTCACTGTGGAGACCAGCAGTGATCATCTTTGCTCTTTCCAGAAGGACTACTCTGAACCATACTGTCATCCATATGGTGACAGCAATATGGGTTCACTTCTTGCCCTCCTGCAATGCATGTGAACCAAGATTCTCTTCTGGTGCACATCCCAGAGCCCACCTCACCTGCTGGTCCTCAGAGCCAACAAGGTATGGGAAGATACAGTTAAATACAGACTTGTTTCTCATAAGGAATGATTGCACATGACCAAGCCATGAGGAAACTGGCTGAGGCTCCTGTGTATTAAATGCCAATGTCTGACACTTCCTCCTGAGGTCAAATCCAGCAGTTAAATTCTGCACATTTGTTTTTATGATGGCAAAAGTGCCTTTTCTTCTATTGCCTTTAGTGAGTCAACTGTGCTCAAGCTTCCCAAAATGGCCTTCTTGGACAGAAACCAGCCTGTAAAATGTCAGCCTAGAAGCTGGGATTGCAAAGAAGCTGTAAGTAACAGGAAAATATCCTTCAGCTGCCATCAAATAAGTATGGCTTACTGTGTGTAAGGTTTGAAACGTTAGGGGCCATTTGTAGCAGTGCAGTCACATACACTCTGCCTTGCAGAGCAGCATCAGGTGTGCAAACCTCTTGGGTGGCTCTACTGCTCCATACATGTGCAATGGGGTCTCCTGCACCTTATCTGAGAGTGCCCATTTTTACAGGGTGGATTTAGCAGTTCAGGAGATGTTAGACATGCTGTTGGCACTTGGGTGTATTGCCAGTGATTGCAATACTGCAACAAACATCACAGTATTTTGCTTAAAGCTCCAGCTCCAGCTCCTGGAATCTTGTGATTAAGATGCTTGCCCTTTAGTGGCAGGCAGCATCAAATCTGAATGCTGACAGAAACAAACAGAAGAAAAATGTGAAGAACATGCATTTGTCAATCTTAAAACCCATGTGATCATTTGACAGTCATGATTATTGCCATCCTGCTCAAGTTTTCTTAATGCTTGATGCAGAAAACACTGTACTGAGGTGTCAGTTGCTGGCTACCTTGACACAATGCTTTAAGAAAGCAGCTGCACAAGAAGGGCAGAGGGATGGGCAGGGTGCAGCCAGCAGTGCTAGAGCCATGTTATTAGTGGTTTTTTTGTTCTGCTGTTTGGACAACATCACAGCCTTCAAGGTCAGCCAGAAGAGACAAAGGTCACTTGACCTCTAGAAAATTGTGATCTTAGCAGTAAACACAAGAGGTCCTTGATGAGACATCATAATCCTCTGCCTGGGTCCCAAATAATCATAGATTCATGCATATGTGGCTTGAGCTAGGTCAGGATGAAGTTATTCATTGAGCAGGGCTGGGCTCCCAACATCATTTCTCTGGTGGTGCTACAGGTTTCACGATGCACCTGCAGGTGCAGAAGAGGATCATTTTCATGCCCTTGCTTTTTGGGCTCTAGCAATTAACTTGCTAATACTGAATGGTTACACAATAATGCTGGCCTGGAGCATGCCCTTCAGGCTTGAATGCCAGGTTAGCAAGAATGAATGTGGTCAGAATGGAAAAATATGGATATCGTTTGTCAGGCTACAGCAAGCAGGCCCAGTGGTGTTTCACTGGCCTCAGGTGTGCACTGACACTTCTGCTCTGGGTGGTTCCATCTGGGCACAGGCACAGATCTAGGTGTATCTTACTCCTCCAGGGACTGCCTCTCCATGCTGGGGCCAAGGCAGTTATCAACTGCTTCCTTCTTCCATAACCTCCTGGAATGTGTCCTCTCTTCTTCCCCATTCCATAGGTTTGATCCTGCCATCGAGGTTCCTAACTTTTATAGGAGGACATGAGATTCTCTGCTTTTGCCTATGTTAAGAGCTTTGTGAGTCTTCTGCTTGGACTTGGATATGCTCATCCTACTACTATGACCTCTGGGAGATGGGGCTATGCAGCTCAGTTTTTGGATGGTGGAAGCTAAGCATCTCTCCTAACTTCAGTTGCAGCAGTGGCGTTATAATCTGTGTGGCAAATGCTGGGCACCACAGTGCAGCACCAGGGACCATAACAGCCAAGTCCCTCCTGCTAGCAATCTGCTCAGAGCTGAGTGGGTCTGAGCAGGCAGCTGATGCCACAGAGTGCTCCAGCTGTGCCCAAGAGGAACACAGCCTCTCTGAGCCAGGAGTGGGTGAAAAAGGCAGAGACAGATACTCACGTGGCATGATGCCTTGGTCTGCCAGCTGCTCACGGGTCCTTCTCTGCTGGAGTCGTAGCTGTAAAACTGTGAGAGAGAGAGTGTTGGTGTCAGAAAAAGATGCAGATTTTTGCTGAGGTACTAATACACCTCCTAGGGGCAATGTGTCAGGGGGGCTGTGTGTGGCACAGAGGTCTGGCACTGATCCCTGCTGCTGCTGGACCATCCCTGGTGCTGCAGACTGCTCCACTGCCAGGAAGGAGCTGTGTAGGCTACAACAACCCAGTCCTCACTTTTTCAGACAGATGAGCAGGGCAGGGCTGCTTCTGGTGCAGGCAGTACCCTAGTGCCTGGGACAGACTGATTCTTGCCTGGCACCTGTAATAGCAGCCTCAGGTGGCCATGGCTTCTGCTCAGAGAGTTGCTCATCTCTGAACTCTGAAGCTGGGAGGTCATCTCTCACCCCAGAGCTGTGGGCTGAGTAGAGTTTTCCATCACCCTCCTGAGGGCCTGGTAGCATATTTCCAGCCCTGCAAGGCTTAGCACAGCGTGCAGACATGCTTACTGCTCCTAGGGCAATGTTGATAATGTGGTGAGGAGAGATTAGTGCCATCTCTGTATGAGTTCACTGCTCCAAGGACCTGCAACTTCCAGTGTAACTTCCTTTTGGCAACAGTGCACTGACAGATGGGAATGAAACACACTGATCAGGGTCACTACATGGCTTAGTGGTAGGGCCTCACCTACAGAGCACTGATGAAGCACCTAACAAGGAAGAATCTCTCAGTATTTACAGTATCTAACAGCAGCCACCACATACTTACAGCCTGCACTGTGCATGGCCCACGGCTGCAGAGGTTAGTTCATCCCAGCACTCAGGCAACCCTGCCTGTACTTGGAACTAGTAACATATTCTACACCTTTGTTTTGGCAAAGTTGCCTTCAAGAAGATAGACACTTCTTGTATCACCAGGCAAAACATAAAACTCATTTCCAAATGTTTCTGCTGGAAGCTCAGTGCAGCTTGCCACCAAGACATACACCTTCCAGTGGCCACAATATAACTGCACACATATCTCCTGTCCCCCAGCACAGACTCAGACTGCATCCCTAGAGAAAGCCAGTGTTGGAAGGGAAAGAGAGGGAAGAATAGCCTTTTTGTCCTCAGGAGTAACCTGCTGCCCTCTGCCAACAGCTCATGTCTACAATTCTACTTCCCTGGGACATGGGATGAAGCAGAATAATAACCACTTCCAGAGGAGTCCCCAAAGCACAAGGCTCCCTGAGATGCCATTGTGACTATTCCATATCTGCTGTACAAACCATGTGTCCCATTCAGAGCAAATGTTTAGTGAAGGCCTCATGTGGGACAATGATCTCCTGCCAAATTCCAGCACTTCTTAGGACACCAAAGATAGATTCTTGCTGTGAGGGAAAAATGGAGCTTTCAGTGTCTGGTAAAATCTACATGTGTGGTGTTGCTCTTGTGTCAGAATGAAGCTGGTGGCTAGAAGCCACTGGCAAATCCTGCTGCCAGGGAAGCCTGCAGCCCTCCATGGCACCTGCTGTAGTCAGTGCTAGTTCTGTCCAGGGACATAGATTTATAATCTTACACTCTAGGTATCTACATTAGAACCAGTTATCTGCATCCCCTCTGTGGGAGTCACCCCCTTCAGGGGACTTCAGATTAAACAGTCCATGATTTAGGAATGTGTGTCTGTCTTTCTTTCTTGGCTATAGAGGCAGTCTCATGGTAACCAGCTCATGGTAGGTGTTTTACACAGGGTGAGATGGAACACAGTTTCTCTGTGTTAAACCTCTGTAACTGGTTACCATACTGGAGAACCATGCAGAGCTTTGCACTTTCCCCCAAGAAGAGAAGTATCTTCATGGAATATGTGAGCTAAGGGGGGTTGGAGACTGTCCAAGAATAAAAAAAGATCTGTAGCTCATTCAAGAATGGTTCTCTGCTCTCTTAGGTCCTGGTCTAGTGTCCCAGGTGTTGGAGTATCTTGCCTTAACCTGAAGCATTTATACAGAACATCTCATCATCAAACAGGAATCAGAGATAGCCAAGACTTCTAGAGTCACATACAATACCCTGCCAAGGACACAATCTGCCCCATCTAGCTGCAAAATACCCCAAGTGAGGATGCTCCATCATTTCCCTCCACAGCTCCTGCATGTGCCAAATTATTGACATGATTTCCCTCTGACTTCTGAGCACACACCACATGCACACCAGCAAGGGGGATGCTATCAATCAGATGACCATGCATTCAAAGCTCAAGTTCTCTGCAGCTTCTGCTTATTTCATCACCTTTCCTTGCAGGCAAAATACTTAACAGCCTCAGGGTGCAGCCAGCTCTCAGCCAGGCCTGGCTAGAGAAAAAGGAGATGCTACAGATTCTCTTGAAGCATAGCCTGGAAGGTAATGATGAATTGAAGTGTGGTGGCTGTAAGATTCAGCACCTGCCTTGATGCAAGAAGCACTGAAAGCCTGTGTAGGTGTCACTACCATATCTCTACCTTTGCCAGATGCAGGAGTAGCACTGAGGAACCCAGATTTCCCAGATCCTACTGCCTTCCAGCAAACAGTCCAGGAGAGCCTTCCCTAACACAGCTAACAGCCTGTCCTCTGTCTCCTGCACTAAGCACTGCAGATAGAGCCTCAAAGAGGGGATCTGATGTTATTTAATGATTTTGTGCAGGGAGAAAGGGTCTCCATATTAATTTTCATGCTGGCAGGCATAAAGGCTGTGGCCCAGCAATGACACAAGCTGTTCTGAGCATGACAGCTAAGCTCTTCTACAGAAGAGTGGCTATAGGCAGGCCATGTAACCTCCTCCAGACACAAGGTTCAGCTGAACCATGCTGAGCTTACAAACTTCCTGGCCCATTCTTACACCATGGGGCAAGGAGAAAAAGTTTATCCAACCTTGTCTGTTCTGGGCCCAGTGACAGAAAATGTGAGGACAGGTGTGTGCAAACGCTGGCCATTTCCAGGAGCAGCCCAAGATCAATGGTTGAAACAGTTGCTTCGGCCACTGAATATTCACCTAGATCTGGACCTCCTCATGCAGTAAGATGCATGCCTTGGCTCCTAAATGCCATTTCTATGAACTTTGAAAGCCTGCTGCAAACCACCTGAAGAGAAGTAGCTGTGAAGAGTGTCAGAGAATAGCACAGAACATCCCTGCAGAAAGAGGTAAAGTAGCCACTGCCTTCAGCAGCCTCTGAGTCAGTGCTGCAGCTCAGGGCTTGCACCTCTCCTTTACAACCAACAGCACATAAAAACAGGGCTGGAGGAGCCCCTGGCACCATCCAGACAACCACCACATAGCTACTTCTTGAAGGGTTCTCAAAATCAGTTGAAGCTGTGTCTGACCCCAGCTGCATTCCTGTCCTCTTCCTTTGCTGTGTGTCTGGAGGCCTGAGCTCTGAGTGCTGCCTGTGACTCACTGTGGGGATGCTGTCATCCTCCACAGATGGGAAGGGTTTTTTTCCTCAATATTCTTATTTTTCAAGGGAACTGCTTTGCTAACAATTGAGAAGAATATTTATCTTACAAAAAGTGATGCCTGGAACACTGATGAAACAGTCTTGGTCCCACACACCCAACATCCCTGTTGCCCACCTGCATCAACTTGGCTGCTGAGCAGTACCATCAAGGGAACAGCCATGCACACTAGTCACCCTGTGTACTAAGCTGTGCTGTTGCCACCAGCTGCCATCAGCTGAGACACAACCTTGCTTTCATCAACTCTGCTCCCTGCTATGGCACCCCATGAGGAGAAATCCCTCCCTGGGTGATGCAAGGCAGGTTCAAGCTATGCCAATGCTTTTACTCCTCAACTTCTTGTGTTAGAAACACTCCTCTCTTCTATGCTAACACCAAGTTCCATTTAGTGATGCAGCTTCTAGAAATATCCTCTTCAGTGGGGCTGTGTCATCAGCACAGAGAAGACCTCCTGGCACCAGTCATAGGTGGCTCTGGTAGCCCAAGCTTTGAGCACTGCCCATGACTCACAACCATGAGTTGTCTTCCTCCCTAGGAGTTGACCTCAGAGCTTTAGGAAGCTAAAAGAACAGCTTGGGTCTTGCCTGGCCTGGTAATGCACTGGAAAAGACATGTTTGAATTCTCCCTCCACCCCAAAAGAAAGCAGACCTGGCCTTCCCTGGCCTTCTAGACCAACCTGAATTGTTGGACTTTATGATTTTAAAGGTCTCTTCCACTCAAAACAATTCTATGATTCTATTGTTCAGCTTGAGTCTGCAAGAGCACTCTAAGTCCAGTGCTCAGCAGATGGTCAGGATGGGACCATTCTTATGTGGTTTCAGGTGACACCCCAGTAATTTCTGGTTTTCTCCCTGTCTGGGCTGCACCATCACCTTCTGTCCAATTGGGAACCACTTTCACAACCAGTGCAATTGCTGCTCTGAAATAAGTCACTGCTGCTACCAGAACTCCTGGCCAAGCAGTTGCTTGCTGATCCCTGCCCCTTGTGCCACATCCTGCACCAGTCAGTGCTTCTGGGCTGCACAGAGAAGGGCACAAGCAGAGGCACCACATTATACCAGTTTGACCCAAGATTGTGACCATGATCATAGAATCACAGAATCATAGAATGGCTCAGATTGGAAGGAACCTTAAAGATCATCTAGTTCCAACCCCTCTGCCATGGGCAGGGATGCTACATACTAGACCAGGTTGCCCATGGCCACATCCAGCCTGCCTTTGAACATTGCCAGGGATGGGACATCCACAACCTCTCTGGGCAACCTGTTTCAGTGCCCCACCACACCCTGGGTAAATAACCTCCTTCTAATTTCTGGTCTAAATCTCCCCTCCTTCAACTTATATCTATTCCCCTTGTCCTGTTGCAATCTGACCAGCTGAAGTCTCTCTCCCTCTATCTTGTAATCCCCCTTTAGGTACTGAAAAGTACTGATGGGAGTCAGCAGTTTGGCAAACAGCTGAAGCAGGCACTGCCACTGAAAAAAGGAGCAAGTCCCTGTCCTCTCTACAAGCATCTCATTCCTACCTTTCGTGGCCCAGAGCTGGGTTTTGAGGATCACCAGTGCATCAGCAGTTCATGGGCTGGGGACTGCTCTGCTGATGACAGGGCAGCAAATTGATAATGGGATGATGGGGAGGAGGAACTCCTGTTTTCAACAGCAGTGCAACCTCAACCTCATCATAAGCCTGAGAACAGGCTGTCACTGTGGAGTCACCCCTTCAGCATCCCCCTCAGCAGCCCACACAGCCTTCTCCTCAAGCAGTGAGGTTTGTTTCAGTCTGTGCTGTAACATATGCCTGGCTGACAGAGAAACACATGTCTGTCAGCTAAAACATCAAGGTATAAGATTGCTGGAAAACCAAACCCAAGCACAAATTGATCCACATCAAGTCAGTGTTCTGTAAGAGCTCCATGAAATCACAAACCAGCCTCATGAGTTACAGAGAGGCCATGGTTTGAAGGCTCACATTCATGATCTGAGAGGAAACACATGCACATGCTTTAGCTTTGGACACCAGGAAAATGAAAACAAAGGTCCTGCCAAAATGCCTGGCCTGACACCCCACCAAGAGCTACTCTTTTTTCCCTTATTAACCTGCTGATTTTGGTCCAAATCAGTCTCTCCCCAGAGTCAGACAGAATAAATTCCTCTCTCATCTCAACCAGCTTCATTCAAGACCTAGGTAGAAGCACGAACCATAGAGCCAGGCAAATCTCTGCAAATTCACAGCCATGTGTCCACAGTGAGGCCTGGATATTACCCCATGCCATGGCATGCAGAGCCATATTTAGAGTGTGAAACTTTCCCTTCTCACCAATTATCTGAACTACCACTGATGTTATGCAGATGTTGGCTTTGTAAACTCTCTTTCCATGTCGCTGAACAGAAAAGGTCAGAGTTAAGGTTGAGACTGCCTTTGCCAGCTTTGTTTGCTCTGCCTGATGACAACACTTCTCTGCTGCTGGAGCACAACTGGTTTGTATTCAAAGCAGGACATCACTCCACATAAATGATTGTCTCTGGGAAGAGTTAAATATGTTTCTGGAACAGCCCTTGGATGTCCTAGTTGATTTAGTGCAAGCTCATTGATAATTGGAGTACATAGGATATCATGGCAGGCTTGAAGAATCATCACTCCTGCAAGATTTGTCAGGATGACCTCAGACCAGTATATTTATCTTTGGCAAAACAGACAAAATAAACACACACACAAACCCTCCAGGAAGGGGAGGGGGAACCTGAAGGCCTGCAGCATGTTGGTGATTTGATCTATCTCCTCTGGAGCAGTTCCTGGTGCCCTGCACAGGGGTAGCTACCTTCTCTCCACACTGTATGACTGTGGTAGTCCTTCACTGTGGACCACTGGAGAGAGAAGAGCAGGAGAAAACACTGTGGGACTCAAGGAAGGATTGCAGGGCCCTGTGTGGCAAAGCTGCTGCCTCCACCAGATCAGCCTTCCCTGAACAAACTCCTTTTTCTTGCTATTGATGCTGCCAAATGGAAGCAAGAGACTGGAAAGCTGACCCTCAAGCCACTCTAGGAGGGATACCTACATGCCATAATCTTCTAGTTGCCACCTTTGTGCTCCACTTTCTGCCTGCTATACGCCACAGAGATTAAAGGGATCCTGGGAGGAGGAAACAACAAGCAAGTAATAGATCCCTAGCACCTTTTAACACACACATAGCTCTTTCAGCTGCTCAGTGTGTGCAGGTTGTGGAGAGACAGCAAAAGTTTAGTTACTAAGATTTATTTCAGCCTTCATTAACATTGCCCTGGAATCCTTCAAAAGGGATTCAGACTTGTCATGAGTCACAGAGCACAGCTAATCCTTCCCAAACCTGTGGAGCAAGCAAAGCCTCACACCTGCTTGCACAAGACCATTTCCAAAGTAATGGCACATCACAGAATAGTGGAATCACAGAATCGTTTTGGTTAGGAAAGACCTTTAAGATCACCAGGTCTAACCATTAACCCAGCATTGCCAGGTCACCACTAAACCATGGCCCTCAGCACCACATCTCCATGTCTTTTAAACCCCTCCAGGGATGGTGACTCCACCACTGCCCTGGGCAGCCTGGGCTAGGGCTTGGCAACCCTTTCAATATCATGAAGCATGGCTTCTTGGGGCTTAGTGTGTCAGGGTCTGATCCCTCCTTGCATCTCCTTTGCATGCTCCATGCAAGCCACACAATTCTGTGTGAACTGCTGCTGTCCTGTAACGTGTTACAGATCCTGAGACTCTCAGGGGGATGTTGGTGTGGTGCAGGCTGATGGATGATTTCAGAGGTTCATCCCTCTTCCAAGTGTATGGAGGACAGTAGATGGGAGCACTGCACCTCCTGCCATCCTTGTGGGGCTTTTACAGCCACTGAAGTCTGCATACAGACAAGAGGAAATTCTGTCCCGTAGAGACTTTGCACATAAAAGAGATTTGACCACTTCAACCATTAAATGTTAGCTTTCCTCATCCATTCCCCATAGCACTAAAAATCCAGCACAAATTTAAAGCAGCATTATTGATTTATTTGTATCCCACAGCATCCCACTCACCACCCAAGAACTCGCCCTCTCCCAGACTGTGATGACCAGGGTTGTGCTGTGGCCACATCCCATGTTATGGGCAGCGGTCCCACCAGTGGGGAGAGAGAGGTGCAAACAAGTCTGGGATTGGAGCAAACCCAACCTAAAATAAGTCAGCAGAGAAATCTTGTCAAATGGGAAACCTGTCTTTCACCAGGCAATAGTGAGGCATGGCAGTTGTGGGAAAGAACATCCCAACAAACTGACTGTCCTAGAAAAGTAGAAAGGCAGAGGAATTTATGGAGGCAAAGACCCACAAAGTTTACTTTTACTGGAGAATCATTTGAAAAATATGTTTAGAGATCCCACTGTTGGTTCCATAAGAAAGCCAGCTTACAAATAAACCAGAAATGAGCCTTAGAAAACAATACTGCTTCATTTGAAAAGAATTCAGGGGCATGTCAGGGAGCCCATCCTCCTCTGTCAGGAAGGTGGCACTGTTGCTTTATAGTTACTGGAGGAATCGTTACAGACTGAGATTTTCTTCAAATGAACAGCATAATATACCAACGAAATCTAAGGAATGACTTAATCTAATGAAATGTAAGATCAGAGAGATATGGAAACCACACCAAAGCCCTAGACCCAAGTTTTGTATAGTTCAGCCAGACTAGGACACTTGTATTTGCACACACACTCTTGGGTTTTCAATCAACTGCCAACTTTGTATTTGCTGAGAAAACAAAGTTTAAGTTGACCACCCAGCTATCTAAGAGATCCTGATAACACCACTCATGTCTACCATCAGCATCATAAATCTCTAACTTCATTATCTACAATACACAAGGAGGCAAAAACACACATGGTGTGGGTGACGTGCCAGACTGTGCCCGGGTCCCAGTGGGACTACCCTGCCTGGTTTTACAGTGTCCCATGCGCCACATGCAGCTGGTTTGTCTGAACATCCTCACAGACAACATTCCCAGGGAGAACTTCACCTCTGGGAAGGTCAGAGAAAGCTCCTTGAGAACATACTATCGTTAATATTACAGTACATTCTGCTCATGAAAAACAAATTACAAGTTACCCACTCAGAAACAAGGCATACTTACTATAAATAAAGCCAGTGAATAAAGGCATGAATATCCAGCAGAAGGTCTGATTTAGAAGTGACCGGCCCATAGTTCACCTTCACTCACCTTCACTCCTGCTGAACGTCCTCTGAGAAGCCCCTTACCGGCGCTTCCCCTAACTTACGAGCCAGAGGCATGTTTTACTTGTAAAGGCTCCGAGAGTGGCAATCAATTGTGTGGCTCTGGTTTTATTTCTCTGATGATGTCACTTTAAATACTTTTCATGTTCCATTTGTTATTTTTACTTCTAAAAATGACGCATTTCTTCAAATTCATTTTTCTCCAATTAGTCACAACCTAATGGAACAAAGTCAGCTGCCTGCATGTCAGAGGGAACTGTCAGGCCCCTTCCTCACTGCGGTTGTCACAGATGGACCCGCGAGAGCACCTGGAATATATGGACAGCCTTAGGTACCCTGTTTAGCCCACATGCCCTTTTGGCTTCCTGCCCAAACCCTTTGTAGCAGAGCCAGGGCAGGAGACCTGGGAACTGCAGTTTGACCAAAATAAACAACAGAGAGAAACTGAAGAAAATGGAAAAACAGGGAGAAAAAACCAAAACCAAAACGAAAAAGGCAACAGAGAGGAAGGAAGATGCATTTCTCCACTTGTGGAATAGCCTCTGTAAGAGCAAAGCCGTGACAGCTCTACGACCCCTTGAATATTTCACTCGCATGCTGCTTCCAAACATATAATGCAGAACAGTCTGTGGCTACGGCTTGCTGGAGAGAGAAGTTTTAAGAGAAAGCTCAAGGTTTCCCCTACCTGATCTGAACTTGCTCCGAATCAGCAAGGAGTGCTCAGACCCCAGGAGTGTCATGGTGACTCGGGGACCAGATCCAGACGCCCCTCACTTAAACCATTAACTTCCTCCACAGAGAAAAGCCGACCAGACCGCGGCTAGTGCTCAGGATTCATCCAGCTCTCCTGGCCCCCTCTGGGTGCTTTTATAGCTGGCTGGCAAGAAGCAGCAAGTGGTTTTGAAAGGTTTGGTCCCATCCAGCACTGACCCTCCACAACCACCAACTGCTCGCCCTGTGCTGTGTTGAACTGATGAACGTGGAGCTGATGGGAGCCTCCTCCCGCCCGGAGTTTACCACCAGCAGCTGGGTGTCCTGGCTGATGTCATCGTCTAGCGGGGAGCAGCGACTATCGAAAGGGTCTTAGCAAAGACAGAAGTTTGATATCTGATACTAATTACTACCGGCCGCTCGCAGCCAATCAGGGCTCTCCCCGTCTGGGCCGACTTGGGGAGCCGCTGGAAATATCAACAGAGCGAAGGCTTAACTCTTTGCAGCATGGTGAGAGGCAGGCCCCGGCCTCTGGCTCCCATGGCAGGTGCCCAACGTGGCTCTGGGGGCTGTGTGCCCGAAGGAGAGAGATGGGCTGGGCTTAGGGCAAGTGTCCTGCCTGAGGGGACAGCTGGGTGCTGGTCCTTCCACATGGGTGCCGTGTCGGATGCTCTGCCAGTAAAGGATGTGGCTACTGGGCAAAGGGAGCTGTGGCTCCGGCTGCTGCTGCCCCTCATCCGGCTGGTTTGGGTGCTGAGGCACAGAGCAGGCTGTGCCCTGGGCTCTGCAGATCCTGGGGCTGCTCCAGGAAGCTGACAGTGAGCACGGGAGTGCTCAGGTATTCCCTCTCCTGCAGCACAGGCACACCCGAAGCTGTGCTGCTCCCTGCACACCTTTGTCACTGTGTGGCTGCCTCAATAGGATTATCCCCTTGGGATGCTCCTACGTGCTGTGGCACAGGTTGCATAGGCTGCGGGTGTTCAGAATATTTCCTCTTGCTCTGTTACACACAGACACTCAGAATAATGTCAAATAGATGAGGCAGGGATAAATAGAAACATAGAAACATCATCATGGTTTGAAAGGACCTTCAAGATCATCAAGTCCAAACCAAAGCCCTACACCACTGTTATTCCTGAATCTTGACTTAAAAGTTTTCTGTGCTACACACGAGCACAGCAATCTGAAGGAGGCTGGGCACAGCCCTGTGCTGGACATAGATGCAATGGAAGATGCATCTCCTGCTTCCAAACAATCTCTCAGAGAAGAAAACACACAAAGTAAAGAGATCCTGATTCTCTGAGGCCCACCCTTCCCATGTCCACACCTGGTTCACTTGAGGTAAGTGGAAGGAAATGAACTGACGGCATTTTTTACCTTGTATTGTACGTGGCACCTGTCACGGGTCTCAGCTTCCCTGACACATGGGTCTCACCTGGGAAGCTGCCTAAGTTCCTTCTAGATCATAAACAGCCACCTGAAAACTCTCTCAGATCTGGGGTTTTTTTTGTTTGTTTGGGGTTTTTGTTTGTTTTCTTTGTTTTGCTTGCTGGTGTTGTGGTTTGTGTCTTTTTTGTCTTGAATTTGTTATTATTATTATTCTCTGGTTTCTGTGAAGCCCTCTTACACTTTTTTTTGCTTGGTGTTAGGAATTTTAGGGCTTCTAGACTTCAGATCTCATCTGAAAATTCACCTCCTGGTTAAACCAGTGTTTTCTTAAGGCCACTGATGAGAAACTGTGTGTCAGCACACAACACCTCAAGATGATCTTGCTTATCTGTCGCTTCTCTTCAAGCAGCTCCCTGTCCTCGTGGTGTTAAGGCCACCACCCTGAGAGCACTGAGGTACTCTTCTGAGAAGGCTTATAGAAACTCTGCTGGCCACTTTGTAGCCACTAGACACAGGGCTGTCATTTCTCAAGTCTCTGTTCCTTGAGCATTGCTAATAATGCTGGGCTCTGGGCTGTGGTCAGTTCTCTTCCCTGCTCAGTGCGTTAGTTACATTTATTGGTGTTCCTTTGGCACTCCATAAACTCTCACTCAGGAGTAAGTGGCCCTTTTTCACATCTATCTATCAAATCATTGGGCCATAGAAGGCTCTTCCTCTTTCCACCTACAAACTTGGAGCTGGAGATGTCTGAGGAGAAATCTCAATGAAGGGTTGGAGGAAACCCATAACCACTGTATTCTTTGGCCCACTCTTACCCATACTGTCAGTGAATGCTTCAAACTCTTTTGAGGTATTGGTGGGCATGGGAACCATCATGCATAGAATTCCTCCATCCTTCTGTGAAATTTGTTCAATACATTTGCAAACTGGAATGAACATCTACTTGTTTATAGTTCCTTGAGTGATCACTGGAGCCCTCTGTAAAAATGAGCATCAGATTTACCACTGTCCTCCACCCATGGCAAACAGAGATCACAGAATCTCAAAATATCCTGAGGTGGAAAGGACCCACAAGGATCATCAAGTCCAACTCCATGATGTTGGGTCTCACATTGTGTTTAGTAGCAGACATATGTTCCTTTGAACATTTCAGGGTTCTGCAGTCCTCCTGGACTAACAAGTCCCAGAGATTTGTTACAACTCATTTGACAAATCTCATCTAAAATCACTTCTGATGCTACTTTAACAGATACTTACTCACTCCAGAGTTCACATTGCCTAGCCCTCATGAGTCCTGGCCATGTCTGCCTCCAGACACTGTGCTGCATGCACTGAAGTCACTGCTCATCTCTCAAAAGGGCTAAAATCATCACCAACTGCCACTTTTCTTTGGAAGGTGAAACAGGCATCTAGGTACCCAAGACTGCAAAGACCACTATTGCTTCCTGATCTCCTGTTCCCATCACAGCTATAGGCATTTCTGCTGTAAACAGGTCATGGAGACTGCAGGAGTGAAGGAGTGAGCTTTAAATACCAGAATAAATCAGTCGTGGTAGGGAATTCCTTTGAACTGAGGAGTCACACCCCACAGCCATGAGGATATCAGCTCTGTGCTGCTCAGCAGATACCAGGAAGCAGTCCCTTCAAGTCTTCCAGCACACTCTATCATTTATGGGACTGATTTATTTTAAAGCAGCTTGTTTGCTTCTGTGTTGATTTGCATCTGTGGGAAAAAGACCTAAATGAGCTGATGTTTCTGTGAGATCCCTCTGGGGACTTGGAGGGGTCAGAATGTGTCACAGTGGTTGTGCCACAGAAGGCCAGACTCCAGCAGGTCACAGGGCTGCGGAGCTGCAGCCCTCTAGGGAGGAACATCTTCCAGTCCCCCCACCCATGGCTGCACTGCCAGGTGAGGCTGGAGTCTGTCTCCTGTCCTCTCAGCCTCGTGCACTTTGCCTGGTCAACTGCTCTGCCATTTGCTTTCTTGTTGCCCAGGAGATCCAGCTCTGCCCCAGAGCAGACCTGCCACTGTACCTGTGCACTCCAGCTGCTGCTGCTGATGTTGACAGCACAGGGTGTATCTATCAGCATTGCCAAAAGCAAACCCCTGAATTCAGCAAACTGAATTCACTGCAAGACTTAAGGTTGGAAGCAATGAGGAGTAAAAGGTCTCATAAACACTTTGTAACTATCCAAGCAAACAGTTTTCCCCCAAACCTGGTATCCTGCCAGTCACATCTGCTCAGACTGTCTTCTCCTATAGGAATGAGCCTAGTTTGCCTTTGGCTTCTCTCTGGCACCTGGCAGCTCCATTTGGAGAAGAGCCCTCCTGCCATAGCCTTGTTTCTTGAATCTGAGGATGCATTTCTAGGAAGACAAATGTGGTGGGATGAAATCATGACCCTGACTCTTCCCATCCCATATGTAGTCTACTGATAATTTGCTGCATGCTTGTGTAGCTGTGCTGGTGAAGGTCCCATGGGGACATGCAGCTGTACTGGCACAGAGCTCTGTGCTGAGCATCCCCAGGCTGGTATAACTCTGAACCCTGAAGGAGAGGAGGTTTGTCTTTGCAAATATGTTCTGCAGGAGGAGTGCATACTTCCATTCATAACCAGCTGAGACAAACTGAATATAGGGCTGGCATTACAGAGAAACCAAAGGAGCTCTGAACATCCTTTGAAGGTGCCAGGATGTCATCACCTTGATTGAGAGTGGAAGAAGCAACCTTTCCCTGAGGAAGAATTTTGCAATGGGCCAAGTGAAGTGCCCATTAATGGGTCCCAGTGATGGAGATACAGATCACTGCAGCCATCTGAAGCCAGGGCAGATATGAATCTCCTGCTCTAAGACTGCCCCAGTAAAGCTCCAGCTCTGCTGTCAGTTATGGACTTTAGGAACCTGCAAAGAAATGGGCCTCTCTTTGCATGTCTGAGGCTCAGCCCAGGGGTCAATTGCACAGAAAAGAGGTCCTCTGGCTCTCACATGGCAAAAAGTCAGGGTATTCCTCTCCATGACCTGGGACAAGCAGAAATCTTCTAAGCTGGAGCTAGAAAAGCAGCAATGTGTCTGTCTCTGTGAAGCAGAGGTGGTTGCTGGGGAACAGCTCAGAATGATCCTGGCTTGGTCCTAACTCAGAACTCAGCTCAGAGCTTGGTATTTCTTTGGTCAGGAAGCTGTGAGTATGGACTGTTCTTCTGATCACATCAGGTCCAGGTAAGTGCCATCACCGTGGCATTTGCTTACCTTGGCTTTGGCACTGTCAGGAAGTTAACTGGTCTGTAACCTCCCTAACTCCACATAGATAAGGACAGAAACTTATGGTGGAGATGTCATGAGTTTTCCCCTTCTGACAGCAGCAAGACCTTGCTTGAATTTGAGCTGTGAACTATTTATCAGAGTGTTGCAAGCATCCAAGCAAGGTCCCTTAATATATGAAGGTCCAGAAGGAATTATGCAATTGACAACATGAACACAAAAATACTTCTGCACTTTACTAAAGCTACTATTAAGCTGCCTGATGTTTTCATCATAATATTTACTTCTTTGTAAATACACTACATTCTCCAATCCCAGCTCAAAACAGAGAGATCAGAGAAGGAAAATAGGGAGATGACATAGCTGTTTAAAGATTATGTAAAATGTTTTTTACTAGCATAAATATTTGATTGTACAACTCTGCCTGTTGTGTTTACTGAGCAGGGATGCACAGAGAGCTGCTGCAGACGGGCACTGGGGTGGAGGCTGCCCCATGTCCCTGCCTGTCCCTTCCCATGTCTCACCATGGAGATGCTGGAGGCACTGCCTGTGGTCCCCATTTTGCTGGCTCCAGGCAGTGGGGCAGTGTGGGGGCTCACTCCTGACACACCAATTGGTCCTTTGGCAGCAGTGGCTGTGGCCACTCTGTCATCTCCAGGACTCTCAGGGCAAGGTGGCTACCAGAAGGGGTGAAGGAAGAGTTAAAGGCTCAAAGTCTCAGCCTGGTTTGAGTCCCAGAAGGTCAGTGGGAGGGGTGATGCTCTTGATGGAGATGCTGGCTTGAGCACAGCCCTCAGGTCAAGCAGGCTGCACTGGAAGGCATTCAAGGTGCTTGGGGACCTCCTCTGTCCATGCAGAGCAGGGGTAAGAGCCAGGCTACACATGGCCCATGTTGTCCAGAGCCAGCAGTGGTCTCATCTGTGGGATGGAAGATGCCAAAGAACTGCCTCCTCACTCATGACTGTGGGGGTACACTGCAGTGAGTGCACTGCTCTTGGCTGTGGTTGGGGTACAGCACAGCAGCACTGTGTCCCCAGAGTGTGCCCCCTGGTAAGGACCCATAGATGATGGGGGGTCTTGTCCCTCATGTCCCTGTAGGGAGGTGGTAGAGGGAGGGCAGGAGATGGACTTTGCTGATTCCCTGTGGGCTTAACTGAGGGAGGTGTACACTGAGTGGGACTGGATATTTCTGTGTGCCACAGCCAGGGCAGGAGAATTTCTATTTTAAACCACTGGAGATGATGTTTTGGGGGTGGTTTCCCAATGGAGTGGGGTGGTGAGGGTAGAATTGCTCCCCTCAGGAGACTCCTCTTAGCACCCATGGCTGCTCTGAGGTCTTGGATCACAAGCAGGGTGCTTGCAGGTGCTGAGATCCCCTTGCAATGGTGCTTGAGGTAAGCCTCAAACACTGCACCCCAGGAAAGTGAGGACTTACTCCCTCCATCTCCTGTGTGCCTCATGCATGGTGCAAACCAGGCCCCCAGTTGGCTGCCTATGTCCTTCCTCCTGCATCCCTCAGACTTCTCTTTCTCCCCCCTCAATCAGCCAGCCACAGGTCACCCCAGGCAGGAGTCCATGCCTTTCAAATCCCCAGACCATGTTGCTAGATAGGCTTTATGTGCTCTTTAGGCTGCAGGTTGACTGAGTGTTCCTGAAGGGATGTCATAGTGAACAAGACAGTTCCACTTGGCTCTTCTGTCTTCAATGCCACCCAAACGTGCACCGACTTTGGGCAACCCTCATCCTGCCCCAGCTTGGCCAGTAGATTTTACAGCAGCACTGGTGCTCAAGAGCTTCTAGCACAGCATGAGAAGGAGAAGGCTGGGGCTGGGGTGACATTTCTACAAGCAGGGCTTCTCAGCCAGCCAGTCTTGAGAGCAATGAGGAGCACCAGGACCTCCAGCCCGAGCTGGTGCATTTTGTAGCCTTTGGCTGCTTGCTGGATGGCCAGTGCAGGCAGAGAGGGTTCTTTGTGCCTGGCCTGGATGCTCCAAGCCCTGATAAACTTGGTAGTTGGCTGGAAATGAGAGAGAGAAGCACTGGGAGAGCCAGCATCACCCCCAGATCACCCACTTTGCTGACCTGTGTCCCTCCTTACTCTCCACACGCCGAATACTTTCAGGCACTTGGCAGCACACAGGTGTCCAGAGGGGTTACACAAGTCTCCTCAGTCCATGGGGGTGACTCAGTAGCTAGGCAGCACAGAAACCATCAGGTAAGCAGACCCAGGCAGGAGGTGCCTGAGCAGGACAGTGCACCCTGAGAGAGCTGTGGAGGCTCCACAGAGCCCTGGCCAGCTGAGTGCCCTGGCTTCTGTCCCTTCTGCAGCCAGACTTCAGGTAAATCATGTCTCCATCTCCTTTTGGTTTCCTTATCTCTAAACGATGGTAATGAGGCTAACCCCCTGGTAAAGCTCCTGGAAATCTCTCACTGAGCAGGGCCAGATAAGAGCTGTATTGTTGTAAGCCCTGCAGCAGCTCCAAAAGCCTGAGGTTTCACTCCCAAGCAGCCTACCCAGCCCAATCTCTACTCCAGCAGTGCAGGAGAGCACCAAGGAACCGAACATTTCCATCCCCATCCCTCCCTCCTCCTGCCCATTCAGCTATCTCCACACAGCCACTAGTTTGGTGCTTCGGCCTTAAGTAAGGAGCTTGATTCAGGGAGGGGTGTGACAGGCACTAGGGAGCGATAGGAGGCAAGGCTGGGCTTGGGTTAGTGGTGAGCAGAGCTGAAGCCCCAGATATACATTGGATGGGCTGGGATCATTATGTATTTCTGGAATGCCTTCTGGTCTTTATTAAAATGAAACCACAGCCAGCCCAAGAGAGCTCATCGCCCAGGCACGGGGCCAAGTATAAGTTACTTCTACAAATATTTATTTAACCATATCAATGACAAACTCTTTTGTATAAATGTTTTTATTTAATCATAATTTACCAATTATTTTAAATCAATTGTTTGCCTGCTTTCTAAACACTAATCAAGAGGCTTGCATTAGCATTACTCAGGCGGATTAAATGCGTTATTTCACCGAAGCTCGTGCCATTGCATGCCTGCCTTGGCCCTGGAAGAGGATGCAGACAGATCCCAAATTTCCCTCAAACTGACAGATTCCTGGAGGACAATGCCTGTGGCATTGCCAGCCCTCCCCACCCAGGTGACCTCTGGGCTCACGAGTTCCTCGAGCACAGGGACACACAGATGCTGATCCCACCTGACCACCTCTGGTCACCTTGGGCTAACAGTCCTTGCCCTCATCAAGGTGCTGACCCCGTCACAGATGCTTCAAATATCTTGCTCTGCCACTGCTTACCCCTTATATCTAAGCCTGGGCCTTTCACTGGTGTAGGAGAGGTTCCTCAGTGTCCCCTCAGCACAAACTATCTAGCTGGAATACATGAGTGTGACCATGGTGGTTTGGGACAGAACAGGAGCCTGTGGATGTTGGGGTTTGACTCTGGTGTCCAGCACTCTGCTCCTAGACCTCTGAGTTCCCTCACCTCCTCAAGAGTATCCTGATGCCTTCAGCTCCCAGGCATCATTTACCCTACCTCTCTCACTCATTGACCTTCTCCAGCTCAATTCTCCCACTGAGATTAATCCTGAGATTAGACAACACTTAATATCAGAGAATCTGTGACTTCTGTAAGGCTTTGCCTCCTCCAAAGCACTGTGAGATGCAGTGAGGGCACATTCTGCACCCAGCAGAGCTGCTGGGGAAGTGGATGCTGTTGGAGTCTCCAGGGTCAGCACCTACCTGCATCTTGAGGACCCTGCTTATTGTGGCCTTTCTCCTGCTCACGCACGACAGCTTTAGGGAACAGCTGACCTGAGGCAAGAGCAGGAATCTGCTTGTTGGGATCTGCCCACAATGTTTATTTATATGATTTCAGGCTGCTACTGTCTTGCACCTTGGCTTCCTGCTCCTCTTCCTGTTCCTTGCTCCCTACTTACTGCTCCTTGCTCCCTACTTACTGCTCCCTGCTCCCTACTTAATGCTTCCTGCTCCTCTTCCTGCTCTTTCCTCCTCTCCCTGCTCCTTGCTCCTTGTTCCCTACTCCCTGCTTACTGCTGCCTGCTCCCTGATGTGCTCCTTGCTCCCTGTTCCCTGCTTCCTACTCCCCAGTGCCTGTTGTAAGCACTAGAGCTCTCTGTTCACACACTTAATCTGTTCATCATCTGTGGCACAGATTGAGTTGTGAGCTGCCAGCTTCCAGAGAACTGATTTGCCTGCAGCTGTCTACCTACTGCCAACATCACTCCCAGCAGCCTTCCACCTTGGGTGAAAGAGATGTCTTCCTGTGCCAGTCACAGTCTCATCTGAGATGGAGCTGCGCTGCTGTGAAGCTAGGAGGGCTGGAAGGTAAACCAGCCTCCCCAGGTCTCCTGCTTCAGTCAGTTTAGGCTACTTAAGTGGGAGGGAAAGCAGAGACTTTGACATTCTCCCAGCTGGGGAGGGACATGGAGGTTTCCAAACCACAAATTTGGAGATGCATAACGTGAGCCAAGACTTTGTCCTATTTCTTCCAAGGTAACAAACCTCCCCCCAGAAAAAATAAAACAGAGAAACTGGGGCAACTTTGATCCAACCATGGGACTTCCCTACTATGGCAAAGATTATGAACAGAGAGCTCAATGCTGGGTTTAATCTTCTAACATTTAAGTATATATTCGATTTTTTCTGAATGATGACTAACAGATCTGCTGCTAGAGACAGAGCAGCTCTGCCCTCCAAGGGCTCTATGTCCCTGCAATCACACCTCTGCAATGAGGAACGTGAACGTGATGCTCACAGGGAGCTTCCTGCTGCTGAGCTGTAAACAAACAGCAAAGCTCTTTGGACAGGGCTCTGGAAGGTTGTGTAAACACAGACCTAATACTGTAGTGCTGATGAAGAGGAAACCCTTGGAAATAAAATCATTTCACACACTGCTCCAAAAAGCCTTTTCCTGTCCATTCTGAGGGAAAATCAACCCAAAGGAGGTGTCTCTCCTTGGTCTTTACAATCTCCTTTTTCTTACAAACCTGTTTGCAGAAGTTGATATTTTGTTTTCCTTGAAGTTTTTCAGAACCTCACTCTCCATGAGAGCCACACTCCTGACCTGTGCTTACTGGGAGAAGAAATTCCTCCCTGTGCTGGTAGGAGATAGCAGTCCTGGGACAAGCAGGGGCTGCCCTGAAGCCCTGCAAGGTTGTAAGTAGCAAGAGAGGTGCATTCATCCTTCCCAACCTGGCTGCCTGAAAACTAGATGCAGAATTTAGCTTTTAGTTCTCCAGCACAAGCAAAAGACAGAAGCAGGTGCTGGCAGAGAGCCATCTGCTCTGCTTATCTTCCACCCTGAGCTCAAACTGGGAGGAGCTGGTCTTTGGAGGAAATGCTCTCTTTCCATCAAGTAGAGAGGAACCCTAGGTGACAGCTAAGACTAGATTCTAACTTTCAGATACTTGAGGTGAGAGGAGATGGATCCCACATGACATGGCTGAGACCAGAGGACAGCTGATCACTGGACAGCATGGGAAGACAAGTGTAGAGAGAATGGACTTGTCAGGGCCAAAGAGATTCCTGGTGAAGTGGGAGCAGTGCAGCAGCATGGTAGGAAAAGAACAGATCTGTCCTCATGGTTTGTTTAGCCTAGAGAAGAGAAGACTGAGGAGGGATCTTATCAGTGCTTATCAATACTGAATGGGTGGGGGTCAGGAGGATGGGGCCAGGCTTTTCTCAGTGGTGCCCAGTGACAGGACAAGAGGCAACAGGCACAAACTGGAACATAGGAAGTTCCATCTAAACATAAGGAGGAACTTCTTAGCTTCGAGGGTGGTGGAGTCTCCATCTCTAGAGAGATTCCAAACCCACCAGGATGTGATCCTGGGCAACCTGCTCTAGGTGACCCTGCTTCTACAGAGGGGTTGGGCTAGATGATCTCCAGAGGTCTCTTCCAACCCCTAACATTCTGTGACTCTATAAGACAGAGACACAATCACTCCTGAACAGTGACATTAGAAAGCATGCAAAATGGGCCAGGAACATCTGGTGGTACAACAACAACAACATCTGCAACATCTAAGTCTGTTCAGTGCTGCTGACCACAGAACCAGATGGTCCAAAGGGATAAAAGAGTTTGAAGACACAGTAAGAAAAAGAAACTGCCTGACAATGATCTTCAGGACAGTCAAAATCAAGTGACAGATGTCTCTTCCATCAAATATCCAAGTACTTGTTCAGGTCAGGGAGAACTGTAGAGAAGGAGATGTGCTGTGGGATATTTATTCTGATTTTCTCTGTTTGAAGGCTGGGCCTCACATCACACAGCTTCAGACCTCTAATCCCAAACTGGTCATCCAGGCACATCTGGAAATGTTAGACTGGGGAGCAAGGAAGGATTCCTGGGTTCTGTATTCATTTTAGGCTCAGTATTTACGTAAGATGCTTTTCTTATCTTCTCTAACTATTTATAGCTTTGTTTGCATGTTTGGGACCTAGACATATCCCACTAGGCTTCAATACATCTGAAATATCTATGTTGACAAAAAGAAATGTTGTCTGCTGTCGATGAAAAGAAGGTAATCATTGCACTATGTTACTTATACAGTTAATGTTTGGGTAAATACTCTCTGGGCAGATGTTGACTCACAAGATATTCATTGTTCATTTTAATTTCATGTTTTAAAAAAGTTAAGAATTAAATGTTGTAGTCAGAAAGGTATCTGTGCTATGAAAACTAGGAATAAAGCAGACAAAATAGATCTAATATTGTCACTGACACTGCCCACCACACAGATCGATACACATGGAAAATGACTTTTCTCTGCCTGCCGTCATGATGGCTGCTTGTGCTGGTGCATCAAGATGAGGAGGTGCAAGAACAAGCTGTCTGGATGATCAGACCACTCCTGTGGGTCCCACCTGGAGTTTCAGGCACTGAACTTCAAACTGACAACCTGCCACTGAGCTGGGGGCAGCACTCCAGGCCTGGGCAACCTGGGCAAAGCGGTGTCGTGTGTGGTGGTGAGTGAGGGGAGAATGCTGAAAGACAGATTGCAGCAGGAAAAGGAATTCTCATCTTTTTTGATCAAGTGAGGAAAGGTGTTTTATTTTTATAGAAGGAAGGGTATTCTGCAAGTGATTCAGTGATTTTTACTTTGGGCTGAGTACAGGTAATTTCATCAGGGTGATTTAAACACCTCCTTCCTGGCCTCTTTTACTAAAGCTCTCTCTGAACATGTTTAGTTTCTCCAGACAAAAGCCATGGAGGGAGCTTCACTGAGTCCTTAGGTTGATGTAAAATGAGGTTTGCTGTGTTCCCAGCAAGGGGCAGCTGGAGTGTCCTCATATCAGAGTGGGGGTGACTGGGACAGCCCAAAACCCTCTCTCCTGGAGCAGCTGTGGTGGAGAGCAAAGGGAAAGCAAAGGTGTTCTCAGCTCTGTCCCCACACAGCAACTTGGAATGGTGAGCTCATGAGCTCCAGTACCTGGCCCTGTTGGAAATGAAAATAGACAAGCTCTGCTCCTTTAATATCCTTAAGGATTCTGAAAATGAAAGGAGGCAGGTTAGTTTGATTTCATTTACTGTGAGATTTCATTTTAATGTAGGTTTGATAACTAAATGGAAAACAAATGTGGTGCATTAAGGGGAGGCAGCCGTGCCCAGCGGCAGCGGGAACAGGACCGGTGCAGGAATAGTTTTCCAAAGATCCCTTCTGGAATGTTATTTTGAACTCTTTGAAACAGCAAAGGTTTTTAGACATTGTATGTTTGGTTAAGTGTCCCTCGGGGAAGCTGGGTTTAAAATTAGTCAAACTCTTTCACTTTTTTAAAGCCTTCCTTAAAATAGTTGATATAAAATTTGGTGGGAATTCTGCTGAGAGCTTAAATTGGCTGAAGCAGACAACCTAATGGAAATGACATTTGGGGGAAAAATCTGAAAAACCTGGTTTTCTTTCTGGCTTCCAATGACATAATCAGGACATGGCAGGACTGCCTGCTCCTCCCAGTGCAGCCCTGACCCCCGTGGCTCTGGTCACCAGTTTCCCTCGTATGAGAGAAAGAGGGAAGCAGCTGCGACAGACCTAAAAGAGGGAGATGACTGCTCTGGTACAGCACTGTCTGTCCTCCACAGTTGAATTCCTCTGTGGGCTGACGTTCATCAGCCTTGGAGTGTGTAACCTAGTTAGCAGGCCAGCAAACATCCACATATTTGTCAAGAGGTGTGTGGCAGAGATGTTGCCTTCTGATGGGACAGCTGGTTTTCATGCTTGGGATAGGAGGGGCAGACAGGTTTTGGCCTGGCAGGAAATAGGAGAGAGTTCTCCTGGGGACACTCAGAGCAGTGCTGCATGGAAGTCCCCTGTCAAGGGAGACCTGTCATTGCATCATCACAGGTGACCAACAACTTTGTGACAGCTAACATCACATTCCCATGGGACCTGCTTCTGGATGAGACTGTGTCACCCTCACCTTGGTCCAGTGAAGGGAGAAACCATCTCTGACTGCTGTCTTCACCATAGGTATTAGATGTGCCAGTTGTTGTGAGCAGTGCAGGCATCTGCTCTGTGCCCTGGTCCTGTTGTTCTTCACGGTATGTAAGGAAGGTTTGTGCTGGCAGTAGACACCGCTCCTCTTTGAGCTCCCCCCTGCTCAGTGGTGATCTGTGACAACTCCAAATGTGCCCCAGAAATACATCTGGGACCTTCCCCAACCTGGTAGCATATTTACTGGAGTCATTTTGTCACTTGGGGAGATAAAGCTGCCTTCACACACCTCAGGTTCCTCTTAGTGCAGCTGGGAGATAAGGGCTGAGGGAGGCTGGCTCCTACTTGCTGTGAAGCTTGGAGGGTTTTGAGGAGAGGCCTCTTTGGGAAGCCACCTCTGCTGTTGCTTTGACAGGTGTCAGCTGCGCTTCCAGCAGCCAGCCCCAGACAGAGATTAGCCAAATGTGTCTCCTGCCCAGAGTGTCAGGCTCTCCAGGCATTGTTTTAGAACACAGAATGGGAAAGGATTTTGAGCTGAGACAGGGAGCTTTACTCAGAAATGGTCTGACCTAAGGACCTCATTATCAGCAGCCCCAGCAGCCATCACAGCCGGGGTCCTTTCCGACAGCGGTCTAGCTGATAACAGGGAAGAGGGGGTGTTCTGCCCTCACAGCCCCCAGTTTAGTGTCTGGTGTGCTGGGGTGACAGTGTGCTTTGCAGTCCTGCTTTCTGATCCCTGAGGTGTGACAGAGACATAGCCTCATCTCAGAGCAGCCACTTGGAAAAGATGTGATCCCTTTGGACAAGGAAAGTTGGGTGAACTCTTGCTATATGATTGAGAAGACACCTGATTTGGGGGATATCCACATGCCTGTGGAAGCTGTGTCAGCCAGGCACTTCCTCCAGACACAGCCCTAAAAATTAGCCCTGCCCTGAAGCCTCCTACCTGCTCCTAGATGAGTGTGGGGTGTGGGAACATGGCCTGTGAGCAGCAGAGTTCAAAGGATGTGGGATAAGGCTGTGGGCAGAAGGGAAAAGGTCAATCAGTGTATGGAGAGCAGGTGCTCCCCCTGATGGGACAAGTTCTCATGGAATAAGCAAGGACTGCTCAAGGGGAGGTGAAGAAGAAGTCAAGAATGCAATATGCTGGTTGCAGATGTGTAGAGCCAGAAGTTTCTAGGGGTGGTGGGTACACATCAAGCTGGAGAAACTAGTTTAGGAGACAGAGCACTGCTTGGCACTGATGCTCAGGGAAATTGGCCTTTGTCACCCACCAGCTCAGGGAAGTCTCTCTCCAGCAAGTCACTGCTTGGCCTGCTTCCCCTCCCACATGGGGTTCACTGAGATGCTACATTCCTCTGGATGGGGGGTGTCCCTCCTCATGGTCTCTGCAGCTCACATCCCCATGCCTCATACTCTTGTTACCTCACTGTAGATGGCATTTTTCTGGAATTGATGTGCTGTTGCCTGGCCAGTCAGATTGGTTGAGGATCCCTGCAGCTTTCCACAGGCCTTTACTTGCCAGGCATGCCCAGTCTATAGGTGGTAGTGCAGAGTCAGGCAGAGGAGAGGTGTGTATACTGGGCAGGAGGTATGTAGCCATGGTGTGCATCTATTGTGGGGCCCGTGCTGGTAGCACTGAAAAATGGCATTCCTCATGGTACCCACATTTTCATGCCAAGCTAAACTTTCTTGTCCTTTTCAGAGATATTTATAGATGGGAATCTTGACAAGAATGAGTTTCTGTTTTAGAAGGAGTAGTTTTACTTATTACTAACTCTGATTGGAGAGGGGGGGTGTGTGTGTGTGTGCTCAAAGGTGCAAGCAAGTGACAAAAACATCAGCTAAAGAATGTGATAAGTGAATCCCCAGGGAGAAGGATAAGGGAAAATGAGACATTCTTTGATGTGGATGCTAAAAAACTTCACCCAAGCAAATATCCTCCTCCTGTTCTGGGTAGTGTGTGGGGCCAAGGAGAAGGGGCAGGCACTGGCAGTGGAGCTGGCAGGATCTCATCGCTGCGTTGTGCTGCTGTGTGCTGGGAGTGAGCTGGGCTGTGCTCACAGGGAGACCTTGCTTCCATGCTGCAGACTCCTCATACCTCACTGGAGCAGCATGTGTCTAATTCCAGTGTTTTCCAGAAAGGAATTGGTTTTCCCAGAATAAAACTATTGGCTAAGAGGTTTATATGAAGTTGCCTTCACTTAGACTCACTAATGTCTCTGAAAAGCAAATCCACCTGTGCTGTTGTGGGAGGATGGGTTGGATGGAGGGACAAGCCATTCCAGCTTGGAAAGAGCAGCATCTCTCAACAGATTTTTCTGGAGGGTTTTCACCATGGACAACCAGTGGACATGATGGGAATGACCTTGTGCATTCCTGGCAGCAGCAAATTCTGGGAACACAAGATAACAGGCAGGTGCCACAGTCCCTTGCTGGCTCCATGCCTCAATCCCACCTCCATGTCCTGGATGGCTTTGACTTTCCTTTCTCCAGACTCTGAATACATCCATGCACTTCTGCCTCTCAATGCCATCCCACATACTAGAGTTGGAATACACTATTAAGTCTGTGGACAGAGTTTGTCCTCCAGAAGGCAGTTCCATGGCATTCTGAAGGCAGCAGTAAGAGCTGACAAAAAGCAATGCAGAACTTTTGAAACCAACTGAAAGCTACCCAAGGGTCTGCTTGATTCTCTGCTTGTTGGTGAACACAGTCCCTGCCTTAGGCAAGCAGAGAACTGTGCTAGCACTCTGGGGTTGCTGTGGTGGACAGTTCCCATCCTTTCTTGGATGCACACCAAAGGAACAAGAAAAAAGTCTGTATTACAGCCTGGGGCAATAGAAAGAGGTTTGGTTTTGTCTGCATCTTGACATCAGTTGGGATGGAGGCACTCCCCAGGAAAAATAAAGAAACAGAAAAGAAACCCAATTGCTTCAAAGTATTTTGACTGCAGATCATAGATGGAACAACTACATAAAGAATAATGCAAGGGGAATAGTGTGGCAAAGAGAAGGGATGTGTAGGAAAATGTTTATAAGCCCCACAGAAGGAAAGGAGGCTTCAAGCACCCATGTTTTATCTCTCAGGTATCAAGCACACACAGGCAGCCCCCAGGGGTCACAGCTTTATTCTCATGAGGTGCAATGCCAGGCTGCACCTGCAAAGCAGAGCTTCAGCAGGGATAAGAAACTGCTTTTGGAGAATCTTGCCACTTCACACACCCCTCAGGAATTAGTGAGGAGCTGCTGTAGTACAAGTATGGCAAGCAAGCTTTTCTCACCCTCCTTCCAGGTAGACTAGAGCCAACTTCGATGTAGCTTTGCTACCTCCTGGTCAGCTGAACCAAAATCCAGGCAGACACACCTTGCTGACTGCCTTTGTTGTCCTGCCAGAGTGGATGGTGGAAAGCCCAGTCCACTCCTTGTCTTGGGGAGGTTTCCCAAGCATACTGGCATCTGTAAGAGCAGGTACTTCTTGTTTCACACTTTTCTGGTTATTGCTGGGACAAAAGCAGAGTGCAATAGCTGCACAGCCTAGTTGTCCTTCATGGGAAGGAATGGCAGCAGTGTAGGAGATGACAACTGTGTGTGGCTACAGGGCAAGGTCACACTGTGCTAAATGTGCATTGTCTCTAGGAAATACCAGCACTTTCAGTGAGTCTTCTCTGAGCAGGAGCAATCCCTGCTGCCAGGAGCTGGATGTTCTCAGCCTGTGTCAACAGCCTTGGAGATAACTGCTGCTGCACCTCTAAATAATGTGAGGTGGCACCTGCTGTGGGCCAAGGTCTTCTCATGCTCAAAGCTGTAAGATGGTGAGTGAAACCATAAACATGCACTTTTAGCTAAAGCCAAGTAGGAGGGGCAGCAGGAATAATGCTAATGCTTTTCATAGATCTTTCCATGGTCCTTGAGTTATTTAATGAAGTCACAGAGGCTGGGCCAGATACAGATGTCAAGGGGAGGGGAGAATGAATGGGAATGGTTGAAGGTGAGAAGTTGTTTTATCTTCTCTGGGCAGACACTCAGAGACAACCACAGATACAAGACTACCTATCCCACTGTATTTCCAGTGCTTGACAAGCAAAGCAAGTTTAAGTCTACAGCCAGTATGATGGGGCCAGAAGTCTTCCAGAGCTTTGACAAAGCTACCAAGCTGCCTTTTAATTCATGAGAACACCAAGAAAACAAAGAGCCTTGAAATACAAAATGATTTCAAATAAAGCAGAAAGTTCAATGGGAGACAGAGTGGAAGTCATCAGGCTTTACAAGTAAGATATCCTTCACCCACCATGCCCTTGCTGGGAGGTGACTTCTTCAGATTTGTTCTCTAAAGGAGGAGCCTTTACATGGGAGAAGAAAACAGGAAGGGATGTTCAAGCTCAGATGAGGGTGGACACAATTCCTTAGAAGTCTCCAGTTCATGTCCCCCTCCTTTGTCCCCAGGGGTAGTACTGGACATCTCAAACAATAGGCAAAAGAAAGATGTAGTTGAAGCAGTCCTCTGGGGAAAACCAGCCCTGGAGAGGGTGGCTGAGATGCCAGCTTCCCAAGCAAGCTAAGACACAGTGGCAGCTCTGGAATGTATTTCTTACTATAATCCTAATAATGGCTTTTATTGGTCTATATTTTTGTAGCTATTTCTAATATCACAAATATTTGTGTTTCCCTCATTTTCTGAGATCCATGTCACATTCTCAGCTGCCATCTGCTCACAGAGCCATCACAGAGAGGTTACTCAGCTGAGTGGGGAACCACACAGGTGAATCCTTCAACCCCTTGGAGGACCTGCACCAGGCATGCATGCAGTGTGAGCACCATGACTTAGGACTCATCTCCAGCCCATCCTGCAGAGGTCCATCCATATATTACCCTCTTAACAAGCATACACTGGCAGCAGGAAAGGCTGGGGCAAAGGCAGGTCCTGACCCTGTCCTTCAAATGTTGCTGCACTCCAGGCTCTTAGCTGTGAGCTCTCTGCTGCATTGAGATGGGCCAGCCTCCTCTTGTGAAGAATCAAAAGTCCATGGGACCCTCTCTCTTACCAGGGAGGAGCAATAAACTTGCAGGAAAGAGATGATTGAATCACCTTCAGTGGTGGTTTGACACCAGAACTGGATCTCACCTGCACCCCCAGTAAAAACCCAACAATTGTCACCTGGCAACCTCTGCTGCAAAGTCCTCCCTTGAGTTTTCAAGGTGGGATGCTCAGCCAGATCAGTCAGAAGTTCTGCCTCATCAGGGGTTTGGAATCACCTTCCTGAGTGCCTGCTCAACATTACTTAGGGTATAACACCTGCTTTCTGTCTTTCTATCCAGTGAAATCTGCCTTGCTATATAACACAGGCAGAGTTTGCAAGGCATGGATTCCCTGAGCAGAGTTTGGGAGGTGGGAACCCTGTCAGCATGGAGCACAAAGTGAAGGCAATGTGGTGGCTCAGGCAGGGAGCCAGGACTGCTCCTCCATCTTCCCTTGTTGAGCTCTGCTCCTGGTCTCATCCTCTGCACAGCAGACATCTGAGACATCCTATGCTGAGAGAGGCACCCCAGACTTGCCTGCTCCTGCAGCTTCTGCTGAAGAAGGCTTTTCCTTGGCTGCATCCCTACAGCCCTTGGAGGTGCAGCTGACAGTGATTTTTGTGTGCTGTCCCCCATTTGTCATGCAGGCAGCCTTGTGGACAGGCAGCAGATGTGGCTGCCTCAGGCTATGTATGAGACAAGGGGAGGCCTACAGCAGGACTGGTGATAGACCATGGCAGGTGACTCTTTCAGCCAAAACTCATTACTCCCAGATATTTGAGTACCTGCTGGTGCCAAGCCATCAAGAGGGAGCTGGGGCCATTGGAGAGGCGAAAGGATTAACAACTGCCAAGGCTTTTGACACTCTGTCCCAGAACATCCTCATAGGCAAGCTTAGGAGGTGTGGGTTAGATGAGTGGGCAGTGAGGTAGATTGAGAACTGGCTGAAGGACAGAACTCAGCAGGTTGTGATCAGCAGTGCAGAGTCTAGTTGGAGGCTTGGAGCTTGTGATGTTCCCCAGAGGTCAGTATTGGGTCCAGTCTTGTTCAACATCTTCATCAATGTCCTGGCTAAATGGACAGTGTCCTTTCAGGCAGTTTGTTGCTGATACAAAACTGGGAGGAGTGGCTGATGACCTGGACAGTCTGAGAGTTGGGAAGAGAGGAACCTCAGGAAGTTCAAGAAGGGNCCAAGGCTTTTGACACTCTGTCCCAGAACATCCTCATAGGCAAGCTTAGGAGGTGTGGGTTAGATGAGTGGGCAGTGAGGTGGATTGAGAACTGGCTGAAGGACAGAACTCAGCAGGTTGTGATCAGCAGTGCAGAGTCTAGTTGGAGGCTTGGAGCTTGTGATGTTCCCCAGAGGTCAGTATTGGGTCCAGTCTTGTTCAACATCTTCATCAATGTCCTGGCTAAATGGACAGTGTCCTTTCAGGCAGTTTGCTGCTGATACAAAACTGGGAGGAGTGGCTGATGACCTGGACAGTCTGAGTTGGGAAGAGAGGAACCTCAGGAAGTTCAACAAGGGCAAGTATAGAGTCCTGCACCTGGGAAGGAAATAACCTCGTGGACCAGGACAGGTTAGGGGTTGACCTGTTGGAAAACAGCTCCACAGAGAAGGACCTGAGAGTGCAGGTGGACAACAAGTTCACAATGAGCCACCAGTCTGACCTTGTGGCCAGAAAGGCCAATGGTCTCCTGGGGTGCAGTAAGAGGTGTGACCAGCAGGCTGAGGGAGGTTCTCCTTCCTCTCTACTCTGCCCTAGTCAGGCCACATCTGGAGTCCTGGGTCCATTTCTAGGTTCCCCATCTCAAGAGTGACAAGGAACTACTGGAGAGAGACCATTGGAAGCTAGGAAGATGCTGAGGGCTCTGGAGCATCTCTGGGAGGAGGAAAGGTTGAGAGCCCTGGGGCTGCTTAGCCTGGAGATGCACAGACTCAGAGGGAATCTGCTCAATATCTCACAGGGGACAAGACACTGGGGCCAGACTCTTCTCAGCTGTGCCCAGTGACAGAATAAGGTGCAATGGGCACAAACTGGAACCCAGGAGGTTCCTTCTCAACAGGAGGAAAACCTTCTTTGCTGTGAGGGTGTTGGAGCCCTGGCCCAGGCTGCCCAGATAGGTTAGGAATCTCCTTCTCTGGAGAGATTCCAGCCCCACCTGGATGTGCCCTGGGGGCAAGCTGCTGCAGGTGACCATGTTTTAGCATGGGGGTTGCACCAGATAATCTCCAGAGGTCCCTTCCCACCCACACTGTGCTGGGACACTGGGTTTTCTCTGCAAGGTTTCCTTGCCAGTAAAGTCAGGTTCCTCTCAAGATGTAGAGTTGTGTCAGAATAATGGCCAGGCTGAGGGGAGCACTAGCCTGGCACAGCTGCACTCCCAGTGGTGCTCATGCAGCAGAGGAGCTGATGGCCAATTGGCTTTCCCTAAGATAATGAGGCCCTGGGAACCAGGCTCTTAGCACAGCCATGCCTAGGCTCCTTGGTAGGAATCAGGGGATCTGAAACACTTGTACAAATATTATTCCTAATTCCCAGGCACCAAGGGACAGATATGAAGCACTGAGGTGCTCAGCCATGGGCTCTGTGCTTACCTGTCCTTCTCACCCAAAGCCTGTCTTGCTGGTCCAAACCCATCTTGGGGTCAGCGGGCTTCTGAGTTAGGAGATATCCTCACTGAGAAGAGCTATGTGTGGTCAAGACCCCTGTCCTGCTCTAGGAAGCTCCTGAGATGCTTTTCCTGCCCCTGGATAGACTGACAGACCTGCCTGTGGTTTCCTTGCCAGGCAGTGTCAGTCCCTGTGCTCACTGGCAGCCTGACAGCCACACACTTCAGCTTGAGCAGAGCCTGTTCTGAAGAGGTTACACAGCAGCTCCTGGGAACTTGCACAGCACTTCCTTGGAAAGCTAGTGTGCTTGAGCTCAGCACCACACTGCTTCCTTACCATGTATGAAGAGGAGCTCTGCATCATGTCTGGTCCAGTGGCACATCACTTCCTACCTGCCAGGCAAGCTCCTTGTCCTACACAGACAGCAAGTTTCATTATCCCTTTGAGATCATGCAGCAGGATCTGGCTCCCTGCATGCCCTGCAAGGGCTCAGAGGGCTACAGCAGGTCCAAGCTTCTGTTTCCAGAAAGCCTCTGGAAAAAAACAGACTGAGGCATTTTCTCCATTTGAAAATAGGTGGTGAGAAGATGTCCTGGTTTCTGTAGGACAGAATCCTAGGCCAGCTACAGCCCTGCAGGCTAGCAGCAGTTTGGAGAGCCAGGGCAGTGACCTGAGCTGGCTAGAGGTGTATCCCAGACCATAAACATCACAGTCACTATAAAGAGGGAAGTTTGCTGAGGTTGAGGGCTTCTTCTGGTCCTGCCTCTCCTCTTTCTTCTCCTCCTGCTTCTCCCCATCCTTGGAGGGTCTCTCTCATTATTCTGCTCCCAAGGATCATTTTCCCATTTAGTGTGACTGCTGTATATTCCCTAGACTGAGTCTAACTTCATGCACTTTATATTGGCATTGATTTAACTTGGCTACTTCATGAAATTGTTTTCAGTTCAACCCACAGATGTCCTCTCCTTTTTCCTGATCCCCCTCCTCTGCTGGGGAGGGGTCACTGAGTGATAGAGTAACTGCTAGAGGGTTCACTGAGTGATAGAGCAACTGCTAGAGTTTAGCCAGAGATACAGGCTAAAGGCAGAAAGAGGAGCAGGGTACCTGGCCCACACTGCCCATGGCTGCACCTTCCTTCCACACCCTTCTTGCTCCCTCCAGGCAATGGGCAGAGTAGGAAGAGGTGAGGGCACCAAGTCACTGCTCAGCTGGAAATGCCATTATAGCCAGGGCATTGCATTCCTCCTGGCTGCTGTGCATGCCTGTGGCCAGCCAAGAGGTGGCTTGCAGGAGGGCTGAACACATCTGTGCTGTGAAACATGGGGCTGTGCCATGCACCAGACATTGGGCAGGGCTGCAAGCCACAGTTCTTACTTGTCCAGATAGAAGTCATGACCATTCATGCTTTACCACATCCATGATTTTCACCTCTGCTTGGCAGCCTGGAGGAAGGAGGTGGAGAGGCAGTGCCAGAGGGCCTGGGCAGTAACCAGCAGAGTGATGTGAGCTGTCATGGCAGCAGTTGTCCAGCACAAAGCTCACAGCCAGGACCCAGAAGAACACTTCCTCCCTTGGAAGATGTGCAGAAGAGATCACAAAGCTCACAAATCAAACAGGTCAAACTTTGGAGGGTACCTCACACCCCCAGTGCTCAGAGCAGTTGCTCAGAGCCCACCCTCCCCTCCAACCTCCCCAGAGCCAGTCACACAGTAAAGAACAGGAGCTTTGCCAAGATGTGTGATGCTTGCTGGCCAGCTTGCTGGGATTTCTGGCAGTGCTGGGGTTCCTGGGGAGCACGTGCACGGCAGCTCCACGCTGGGGCAAGTGTTTGGGAGGCAGAAGCATGCAAGTTCAATCCCAAGTGACTATTCATCTGATACTTCTTACCAGAGTGTATTTTTGGGTCTCCTGTTTAAAAGCCATCCAGTTAGGAAAGAGAAACAATGGCAGATGATTTCAACTATCAGTCACAGCATATGAATGCTAAGGAATAGCCAAGTCCAAGGGTAATTGTTTGAACTCTTTGCTTGTGAGTAAGGGCACACTGGCAGAGCTCTGGGGGAGCTGGGGGACCTGCTGGCTGTGGGGTCTCTGTGCTCCCCCTTGCCAAGTGCTTGTGTGAGAAGTCTTGCTGGGTCTCACCAAGGAAGGGGGGGTTAAAAGCTTCTAAGAATGAGAGGAGCTGTCACCATCCTCCACTAATGCACAACAAACACATCCTTCTTTCCCCTCCAGTCACATCCTAGCAGGTTTCTGCCTTTTCTCTGCTCAGGGTGCATGATAGGAAGGATTCACTGAGTTCCCATGTGGGTTGTGCTTGTCTGTCCCCCTACCCTGCCATTACTGAGCCCTCTGCACATACCTTTCTCTCTACCTGGAAGGGGAGCTGAGATTCCCTGGGGCTGTGCACATCTGGGCTGCCCAGGGAGGAACCAGGATGACCAGCTGCAGGAGCTGGATGTGGCAGGCATACAGTATCCACCCTAAAAAAGGTCATTGTGGGACTGTGTGGTACAGAGATTTGTTTGGGGTTGCTTCTGAGAGAACATTTGTTATTTTGAGGCACAGAGAGCTACCATGTGAGTATTTAACAAACCCTCTCGCTGAAGCAATGCCTTTTCTCAGCACCCAAAAACTCCCAGTGTGGAAAAAATGGGTCTTCAGCGTGTCCTGGGAGATGAAAGACTGAGCAAAACAAACAGACCATTCTGGAGAGATGAGAAAATTTCAGCAGAAAGGCTGATAACCAGAGCCTCTGCTTCAGCTCTCTCAGTTCCTCTGCCTTGGCAGCTTATGCCTGACACTGAGCAGCTTCTGCAAACAAGGAACCTCCAAGGTGCAGTTCCCTGGACCCGACCTTACAGGCAGCAATGTGCCTCTGTCCTCCAGTGAAACATCTTCATGTTAAAGTGATTTGACTACTCTCCACTCTTCCTAGGGGAGACTGTTGCTGTACCTCACTCCTGACCTTCAGGCTGTATTTCCTCATTTTCAGATTAAATTCATAGTGACCAGTTTATTTTCATTTGTTCTTGTCCCAGTAGAGACCTTTAGCTTAAGCACCCAAGAACAGCTTTTCTTAATCCCTGGTGTTTATCCCAGCCTTATGTGCAGAGAGAAATGAATGTGAGTCTCTTGAAGCAGGCAACCAGAACTGCATGCACCTTTCCAGACCTGCTGTCTCCAGGGCTCCCTGGCAATAATTTCCTCCTATCACTGCTAGGAGGAGCCATCCTGAGGCATCCTGGCACATTGCATTTGCTTCTTTCACGGTGACTTTACATTGTCTTATGATAAAGTTGTGTACTTCAGTCTTCTCCATGATTTCCAGCTGCTGAACTCCCAGTCTGGAGCAGAAGTCCACTTCCCTAGGGCATGCTGGTACATGGCAGCTAATTCTAGTACTCCAAGATCAGCTAAAACTAAGAACAAATATAATTCATCTAATCCAAAGTGTTATTTCTAGAAAGCTCTGTCCTTTTGTGGCTGACACCATCACCAGAGCAGCAGTAGTGCTTCCAGTACCCAAAGCATGGTAAATGGTATTAATTACTGTTACTTAATTTTCTCTCTCTTTAATCAGGAGATTGACAAGGGATAAACTCTGCCAAAACCAGTGAGGCACATGTCTGTGAAGAGGAAAACCAGCCTGGCATCTCCACCACACCTTGCTGACCAGCTCCCCATACAATGGGACTCTAGTTTTGGCTGGGACTGGTTGGCAGTGCCATTTGGTTCAACTGAAAAGAGCAACCTAGCTTTTAGCCAGAAATGCAGAAAGTCTCCTCATGCCCTGGCAGGATTGATTAACTGCATCAAGCACAAGTAAGGAGCAACATTTACCTCAGCCAACCTGTGGATCAGCTCTCAGCCTTGCCTGAACTCAGCACAACAACCAGAGTGTTCCAGCACAAGGACTGCTGAGACATTGTCCCTCACCCCAAAATAACTTTTCAATAATCATATATTTTCTTATAACCATGCCTAGCTGACAAGGAACCATCAGGAGATACAGTGAAGTACTGGGTACCTTTGGCTGGGTGGGGCAGTGCCTTAAAGGACATTCACTGCTCCAAGAAGAGGCTAAGAGGGTCACATCCTGCTGCAAGGCTGTTACCTAGTGTTGTGATGTGCCACTGAACCCATGCAGTGGGGAGCTGGAAGACTCTCACTGGTAGATTTTGTATGGGACTTACTCTGTTAGGAAAAACAAGGGTTATTAGGTAGAGTAAATCTAGTTTCCATTCTCTGCACTCCTCAAAATTTCCAAAGACTGGGAAAAAATTTAACAGAAATGTTGTCTGACAACAAAGCTGAGAACTCACCCCCTGAGCAGTCAAATCCCCTAGCAATGGCTGTTAAATAAACTGCTGCACACCTTGAGGTTTGCATAAACCAGAGGCAGTGAGAGAGAGCTTGTGGGAAAGCTGGGCAGGGAAAGGGAGCTGAGAAGCCACAAAAGGCTCTCAGAGGTCCAGGGGCAGGCAGTGTGACCTCAAAGTTTGGAAGCTGGTTTTCTTCCTTTGACCCCAGAAGAACTATGTTGTTATAAACCTGCTTCATTTAGATCCAAACTGTTCCTAAGCTATCCCTGAAAATCCTCAAAACCTCACCCTGTTTTTTCCCTTCTCCTTTCCCCTGGGTGCTCCTGGGATGGAGACTGAGATGCTGAGACCTGCCAAGCTCTCATGGGGTGCTGGGGCTGAGTCTGCCCTGTGGTAGATGAGGTGGTGTTGGCCCTGCCAACAGACAGGTGGGTGATGGGACATAACAGAGGATGCTGCTGGCAGGGTGAAGTGTTCTCTGGAACTGGTTGTCTGCTCACAAACACCTTCCCAACAGCTGCTGTGGGTCACTGTGGGGCTGGAGGGAGGCAGATCTGGGGCTAGGAAGGTGAGAATGGCAAGCCCAGGCTGGAGGCAATACCAGTGGCTCTCTTACCCAGCAGCACCAGCAGAGCTCTGCCTTGGTACCCAGGGAGCCTGCAAAGGACCCTCCAGCCTCTGCCAGACGTGAAGTGTGTGATGGGACTGTGGTGGACAGCCTGTAATGGGACAGTAACCTCTCATTAATGCCACTCTGTGCTGTGCAAGGATGTGATGACTGCCTTTGCTTTTGGGTACCCTCCTCTCATGGCTGAGATGCTAAACTGGCACTGCCTCCTTCATGGGCTCAGTCACAGCTGCCACAAATTCTCTGTCTAAGTCTGGTGGAGATTGGTATCTTGACCTGGAGACCTGTGCTCCAAGTTTTCACTAGCAAGGCCAGAGCATAGCTGGGGAGCAAGCTATCTGCCAGAGCCAGGCTGGCATCTCCCTCTGCTCCTAAGGGTCTGTGCTCCCAGGGCAATCTCACTGTGCTTTTGTGTTGTTCACTGCCAGTAGGTCTCTGTCCTGTATCAGCAAAGGCAAAAGGCCAAAGGCAAGAAGCAAGCAAAATAAAGCAGATAAAATCAGAATGAGAGTGAAGACCCACAAATGAGCCAGGTGAAGGAGAAATATGCTCTGGAGCCAGATGTGTGTGGGGTTTGGATGGGGACCTCTCCCTTCCTGAGAGCACATGCCATTGTGAGTGCATGCACAGCCCTCGCTGGGAAGGGCCCTTTTCCAGCTCATTTAATTGCAGCAGTGCCAGAACTCGGAGGGGGGTTCGAGAACTTTCCCCCTCGCTGCCTCACAACCCAACAAAATATCCCTGACTGCTTCAGCATGAAATCCCAGAGCTGCCTCCTGTGAATCCTTAGGAGACTGAACACGATGCCATGGCCACATGTGGGGCTTGGTGGGAAAAGGCAGGGGAACCATGTCTGCTTTTGTTGTTCCCTTTACAAACAAAGCACGAAACGCCAACCAGATAAGTAGCAGAAGTTGAAACCTCCCTTTGGGGAGCTCAGGAAACCTCAGCAGCTCAACGTGCTGAGAGTGTGTGCAGCTGAAGCCAGAGGAACAGGAAAAAACTGACCCAGCATCTTCAAAGGATTAAGGCAACAGGCATAAGCTATACACCATGGAAAGCTGCACACCAATGATTCACTGCACGGTCTGCTCTCTCCTATGCCTGGCCCTGCAGGATGAGGCTAAGTGATAAGCATTCCCTAACCTTCCTTGAATGCTCAAGCAGCATTTCATCATTCCCCTCCCCACACTGCTGGGAAGCAGAAAAGATACACAAAAGTTGAGAAACAAAGCTCAAATCCTCCTCTTGGTCTGTATCATCTTCCCTCCAGCCAGTAAAGCTAAGCCTTCCCTTGCCCCTTGTGAGGGTACTTCCTTTGGGGCAGCCTTTGGTCCCTGATCATAAAGCAGGGAGAAGCAACAGTGACTTACCAAGCTGAAGATCCCAGCTCATATAGTCACAGGAAGATTTAAATGGTGCTGGAAGAATCACCTCTATATGAAAAGGAGTGTAAAAGCAATAAGGGAATTGAACACAGAGGAGATGTTGTCAACTAGCTGGTTCCATTAGCGCTGTCAGGAACACTAAGAATATAGACATTACATGGTTTGAAAATGGTTCCAAGAGTTCTGTGTGTTATTATGTTATCTCTGATCTAAACCCCTGTTAGGGATTTCATGCTCTTAGCCTGTGTTTGAGATTCAGCACATTAATCTGTGAGATCTCCCAGAGATGTGTCAACAAATTCAACCCCAACACGCTGTTCCGCGTTAGCTGCTCCGAGGGAAGGAGCACCATGGTTAAGAGCAGCTCCAACCTGCAGGCACTGAGTCCCACTCAGAGCAGGACCTCCTGAAGGAAGGAGATGCCTTTTCCTAGGGCTGTGGAGATCACAAAGAAACAGACCAGAGGGACAATCCTTTCTGTCCACCCTGGCTGCTCCCCTCTTCATATTGCTTCAAGGGGCAGCTAGATATTAAGAACTTGTATAAACGGGGCAGTGAATGTTGCTATGTACCCAGGGAGGGGGAATGCTCCAAATGCCCCTCAGCCTGCACACAGAGCAACAAAGAGACAGTGGGACTGTGTCCAGACCCAAGAGCACCCTCCTGCAAGAGGGGACTGATGTATCTTCTACTACTGCATCTTCCATGCATATCTTCTGCATGGAAGCAGGTGAATATCTGGCAAAGGGACACTGGCTTCTGGGAGAAGGGGTGAGAGCTGTGTGCACCCCAGTGTTCCCAGTCACAATGTGAGTGGGGGCATAGGCATGCAGCCAGCAGATAGGAGAACATGATAAAAGGTTGTCAACTGATATTCACCCATAGCTTGTGCTTCCTGCCGTTTGGACAGCTTGGCAAGCGTCGAGGTCAAAAAAGATCTACACTTCAAGGTCTGGAGAGATGGCATTTCTATTAATCTCAAGAATGCAGAGCACCCTGTGGTCCCTCTGTATGAAGCCCAAAATGTTAAGGAAGGAATACTGTGATGGCATGTGACAGGAGGGCTGTGTTGGCATGGGGATGCCGAGGGGAGGAGTGCTACTGGGAGCCCTAGTGTGCTTACCTGAGCACACACGAGGGTCTCATTTCAGTGAGAGCATCCATGTAAGGGTGAATGCTTGCCTGAGTGCCTTGGTAAGTGCACATGTGTGCTGGTGGCTTTATAACCATGCAAGGGAGACATCATGAGTTTCCAGATGCCATGCCTTTAGATTTCATTTCCTCTTTAATGCAACCCATGCCTGGGAGTCAGTTGGCAACACGGTGCCAAGCGATGCATGCTAGAAATCTAGTCCAGGAGGTTAATTATTCTCTCTGTTGACCAACATTTCTGAGACAATAGAAGGATGAAAATTAATTGCAGAGCTCATGTTTTTCAAAGTAAATGGAACTAAGCAAAACATGCACTGCCAAGATCTGATCTAGTAAGAGTAAGAGTGAAAGGGAAAATAACAAGAATGTCATGGGAGAGACTACTTTGGAACACTGCATTTCCCCAGCAAAGGTAACCCTGGGTACAGCCTCTGATGGAGCCCACACTGTCCTAACAAGGTGCCACTGCATGAATCTGTAGTGTTTGTGAAGGCTGTAACACAACTGAGGCAGCAGAGCTGGGTAAAAGCACCCCAGAAGCAGCATTGTCACGCAGGATCTCCTAACTGCCTCACATCAGCCTGTAGAGCCCTGAGCATTTCCCTGGCTAACAGCATTGGTCAAGCTTTGCATTAGCACTTTGGCTGCTCTTGGTGGTGCCTACCATGATGAGTGTAAGTTGGGTTAACCAGAGGCTGCTTTTCTTTAAGCACCCTTTGTGATGCCAACATCAGCCCTCCACCCACCAATGTTCATGGTGTTGGTGCAGAGCAGCCTGTGCATACTCCAGGCATTAACAGATTTTATTTCTTACAAACCTGTAAAATCATAACCTCAGTTAACAGCACTATGTTGGGGATAAAGCTAACCTTGAAGTGGACCTGATCCTCTGTTGGGTTTTGGTTTGGGGGTTTTTGCTTGTTTTTTTGTGGTTTCTTTTTATGCTTCATCTGATCATGGCTGGCATGCTGGGGACCTCTTGCACTTGATATTAATAAAACTCGAAGGGAAAAACAATTTTTACACTAGGATCAGATGTGAGCAAGGATTGTCTTGTCCTGAGTGCCTGCAGTCCTCAATGCCACTGAGCTCTGACCAGTGTATGCTCAATGTGCAAAAACATCAGTGGCCAAGATCTGTGCTACAGCAGAAGCAGAGTGCTGCCATCCCCACTGAGACCATCCTCCACACTTAGACCTTTATCACGAACACCATGGTGCTCTGACACTGAGCTCTCATCCTTCTGGAGATGCTAACATCTGCCTGGACTTCTGCAGCTCACCAGCAGCTTGCTGCTCTCACTCTGAGTTTCTTTGCACCATGGCTGCTCTCATGTGGGTCTGACTAATGCAGTCATTTGACAGAAGACTTAAGGACCATGGAAATTCCTACTTATCCTATAACTCAGGCTAAGTGAAGGCATTTCCTCTTAGTGAGGTTCTGCTGGTCTGCTCCAGAGGCCTAAAGAAACCTTGCAGAGCTTCAATGTCTCTGGAAGGAAGGGCTGCCTCTTTCAGTCCCAAAGTCCTCCAGGGTCATGTCTTCAGCACAGCAATCCCTTGGAGGTGGCAGGACTCCACATGTACCAGCAGGGTCTACAAGAAAGCTCTACCCAAATATAAAGGAGGTTTTGCTGGTGAGGACTGGGACCATGAAGTCATTTGGAAGGTCCAAAACAGCCTGAAGGACTCTGGTGTGAATGATACCAATCATTTTACCCTGTAGTGGCACCACTGTTCCCCATATCAGCCCTGGGAGTGCAGAGAACCAGCTGAGCTAGAGATGGCTGCAGCCTGGGCTGAAGGAGTCAGCTGCTGCCATCATGGAAAGCCCAGAGGGGCAGGGAGACTTCATTCCCCTTTACAATATAGAGTCTTTGGAAAAGAGACCAGTGACAGCAGATTTCACCTTCCAGAAACCCAGGGGAGCAAAAGCTTCTCAAACAGTCTCCTCCATCACCTGACCATTGGTGTTCCATTGCAGCAGGAAGAGGAAGCAACAATTCTGGCACCCCTGAGAGATGGCACCAGTGTTTCATTTCGTCCCCAGGAGGTAGTGGCTCTGGAATTTAGCCTCTAATGGTGGAAGACTGTCTGGGAACCACAGGCAGGCAGAGGTGGGAGCCTGTCTGTGGAGAAGAAAGCAAGTCAGGGTGCTCTACCTCCTTCCCTGTTTGAATGGAGTAGCTGTCATGATCCCACCCAGCCATGGCCTGGCTTTGGTCCCTTGCCCGTGTCACAGGGAAGCCACTCTGTCCTCTCCTGCAGAGTGAGCAGCTGCAGCCACCCACCTAGGGAGGGCCTCCAGAGAGGAGGAACTGTGTCTCAGCAGGGTGACCATCCCTCTGGGAACACTAAGGGCTGCTGTGCAGGGCAGGACCATGATGCTGGCAGGGGAAGGCTCTCCACTGCCCTGCCTGGATCCTGCATGGTTCAGCAACAAACTCAGCTCCAGGCTCAGGCTTAGGGCTTTTGAAAACATGAAAGGCAGCTGGAGCAGTGTCCAAGCTGCCCAGCTCCACCTCATTTTGGGAAAAGCAAGAAGAGGGGAAGATCCAAAATAATGAGTTTTCTGACTATTGACTCAAAACATAACAACAGATAAACTCCAATCACATGTTGCATTCAAATATTGGAATATTTATTCCAAATATGGTCCTGTTGCAATTGTATGATAAACATGAAAGTGAGAGTGTAGTTATTTATGTCCTGCCTTCAGCTCCCCAATAGCATGTTTAAGTTTAGGGTATTTATGCTCTTTCATCCAGCTGTCTGACTTTATCAAGTCCTGAACAACTTGGGAAGAGGCAACCATGCCAGCAGCAGAGCAAGCCCCCACAGACCTTGCTAGAATGGGCTTCCCTCGTGGAAAGCACATTATGTCCCTCCTGCTTCTCTGCTGGCCCTGGTAGAGCAGAACTGGCAGAAAACTGCTGTATTACATAGTCCCCTGGCAAGGAGGGGAAGCCTTTCTCCCTGGCTGGGGCTGAAGGAGCTTCCAATATCATTGAAATGAAACAATAACTCAATGGTAGCGAGCGAGGGTTATTTGGGGTGCTCCAAGAAGGCACATACTGTGCCCAGGAGCAATGGAAAATTAGGCAAAGGGAAGTTTTGACTGAAGAGCCAAAAAAAGCTCTTGGCAGGACCTGCTGTACTCTGTGGAGCCACCTCTTGCGTGGCAGGATGGGTGCCCTCTGGAACTGCTGATTTGGAATTGGATTCACACTTACTGCTGTGATACTGCCTTTACCTTCATGCTCTGCTCTGCTCTGGCCATGGACTGAAACTGTCAGGAGTCCCAAAGAGGGATAGGGCTGGAGCTGTATCTAGCACAGACATTCTCCTGGGACATGGTTGGGCTCCAAAATTCAGCCTCAGAAGATGGGGCCAAGGAGTCCACATATATCTGCTAAAAGAAACTTGAGGGCATCTGGATGGGGCGATGGCAACTGGGCAAGCCACTATCACCTGAGATGAATGCACAGCCAAGGAGGAAACCACATCTCTGTTTGCTCCATCCTTGTTCTGGGTTTTCAGAAACCTGTTGCTGACTCTGACTACTTGGAACTGTGGACTCCAACACTGTGATTCTGTGCCCAACCAGAGACCTCAGGGCTCCTTGCAGGTTGGAGTTTCCTAAGGGAATCTTAGTAGGTGAAGGATTACTGGGGGCAAAGTCCCAGAGTTGTGAAGACAAGAGATGTTCCTCCTGACTTGCCAAGCCATGAGAACAGCAACATGCCAACAGCAAAGTAGTCCAGAGATAATCCAACTTCTACCAACACACATCAGCATGTCCTGACAGGCCCAACAGAGAAGTCTTCTTCTCTCCAAGGGATGGGGGACAAGTTCCACCCAGTGTCACCTTCTGCACAGCCATGCACATACACCCAGTACTCCCCCAAGTGCTGCTGGTTTCAACTATCTCCCAAATCTCCTGATGTCACTGTCCCTCACCCCCAAATTACAGAGATCTTGCTCCATCAGCTCTTCCAGTTGCTCAACAGCTTATGATCTCCAGAGGTCTCCTTGGAGGCTCAGTCCCTTGAACCTGCCTGTAGCAGACAGGGCAGTCTGTGCCTGTCCCACACACAGGCTGTGCTGGATGCTTTGCAGAGAATATAACATTTCCAGAGGAAAATCAGACAGATAGCTCAAGTGCTTACTTTGCACTTCAAAAGTAGTGTTGGATAATGCCTCCAAGTTGCAAAATTTAACCTCTGAAGCTTTGTCACAGGAAAGGTTTTACCCACATGAAGGTATAATGTGTTCAGAACCTGTGGGGCTTCTACATTTACAGCATCCAGGCTCTCCTCCACCTTAAATATGTTCTTTTCTGAAGTCATGGAGTGTGTCTTAGCACTTAAATCATGACAACAACAAAGAATGAAGTGGGAACCTTGGCAAGCTCTGATGTTTCTCTGCTATCCCTCAGGTTTTGTGTCTATAAACTGTGGTGGCAAACATGTATCTTGTCCTCAGGTAGGATGCTTTCTGCCTTTCCATTATTTCTTCTCTTGTTTGCACCTTTTCTGTCTTTGTGGCATCCTCTGAGGTGAGAGGAGTGATCCATCCCAGGTGAATGCATGCCAGCCTTTCACACAAGCTCATGGAGGGTAAGGTTCTACCCCTGGTAACACTAAAAGTAAACCCTTTTTTGGTTGCTTTTGACACCACTTTTGCAACATCCACCTGTTTGGACTCAGTACACATAATTGCTTTGAATGCAAAACTTTGCACTACCACTTCAAACTTTCACTTGTCAGACTGACCTAAGTTTGCTTGGGTTCCTTCCAGTCTTGACTGAAGTCAAATAACTTTCCAACACCTGCAATACTTTCCACTTCACTGTGTGAAGCCATTAGTGGATTATTCAATATTAATCTCATCAAAGCTGGTTTTCTCTCATAGCTGTTCACTTATTTTCCTACTTTGATTTTTGCAGGCAGAAAGACAACAATGAATGAAGAGGTGGCTTTCTTGTTGGTTCCTGGGTATATAGTCAGAGAACAAGAAAGCAAAGAAGAACATGCTAAGATGCATGTACAGGCTGTTTGCCCACTTGAACCACTGTGGGTTGTGCAGAGGAGATCTGAGGAAAGACCATCAGACCTCCAGGACCCAGAAATGCAACAAGTCCATTTTGGTTTCTAGATCATAACACACAGATTTGTGGAACTACTTCTCTGAATGAGCAGAGTGAAAGGTGTTCTGGAGGGCACCATTTCAAGGTGGACAGACAAGGGCAGTCTGAGCCTCAGAATCACAGAATCATTAAGGTGGGAAGAGATCTAAGATCATCAAGTCCAACCAGCAACCTACCATCACCATGTCACTAAACCACGTGCCTAACGACAACATCTAGATGTTTTGTGAACCCCTCCAAGGATGGTGACTCCAGCACTGCCCTGGGCAGCCTGGGCCAATGCCTAACAACTCTTCCAGAATCAAATCTAAACCTCTCAGTGGTTTCTTAGAGCACATTGTTGACTATGTGACATAGTGTTGAGGGCACTCAGGGCACCCAGTTCCACTCCAAGCCTCAGTATGCAAGTTCCAGAGCCATGCCTGCAGTCTAGAGGTTTTTCTGCCTTCACCAAAGGGAACCTCATTCCCTGGCAGACACCAACTTCTTCCACATCTCCCCGTGGATGTGCCACTCTGTTACACCCAGTGCTCCTGCCCAGGCATCTCATAAGTCACAGGGAAAGCGAGGGGATTGTCCAGGCGTCTGTGAGGCTGGGATTTAAACCAAGCATCACAAAGTTCTGCACGTCTGTTGTTACTGATGGTGGCATCTCATCTGGAAGGAGCCCAGCGTGTTTCTTACAGCCTGGAGCAGTGTGGTGCCAGCTAGAGAAGACATGGCTGTGTTTGTCAGCTGAGACCACTGAGTATTATCTGCTCCTCCATCCTCTCTTCCTGCAGCTGGGATAATCTTTGTGCTTTCTCTTTCGCAGTGCTTCTTCAAGCCCTGTCCTGGGAAACAGCAGTGGACAGCCCTCTTTGGCTGAGCTAAAACCAAGGCTGGAGGCAGGGAGATAAAACCAGTTCTCCCACTGTGCTGTACTCAGCAGAACTAATTGAGGGGCCTGGTAAGAAACAATACACAGCAATATCCGCATTTCAGAGTCATTTGTGCAGGCCAGAACCACACTGAAAAACGTCTTCCAGTTCTTTTGCCACCTCTTTCTTTTCCAATCTAGGGAAAATGAGCAGCAGGGGAAGCAGAGAACTTGCTGATTGCCTTAGATTACTCAGTAAAGTCTCTCATTTGCCACCCTCCTCCTCTGTGATCTCAAGGCAGTGCTAACATGGAGGCTAAGCAGAGGGAATGCTGCACATACAAAAGGTCACTAGATCTATTTATCCAGTAAAGCATCACATGTTTTCTGCTAAAAGCATTGCTCATGCAGATTTTTACACTTTGGGTCAAGCAGAGGATCTCAAACCCTTTGAGCACCATTTATTTGCAGCAGCATTCCCATTGTCTGAACCTTATTGCTTTCAAGAAAACAGCTTACTATGAACAACTTGGAGACAGCATTTGCCTTTGGCACATGAAGATTTTGGCTTCAGATCTGGTGAAGATAAAGCTGATCCTGAGACCAGCAGCTTGAAGATGAGGCTGAGGTGTGATGCCCACACTTGTGGGCTTGAGCTGCCAAGGCATTCCTGAGGTTTTACAGGACAAATGCAAGTGAGAGATGGCCAAGGGCACACACTGTGGCTGCAGGAAGTGGGTTGTTTTGGTATGGATGTTAGTAGAGCAGGCTGCTGCCCCAGTGGTGGCCTCTCTGCAGCCTGAGGAATGAGTTACCAGCTACAGAGCCATGCATCACAAATGCCTCCTCAGAGCATCTGGGAAGATGGAAAGGCAGCAGCAAGATGGTTTGTGCTCAGGCAAGAGTGGTTTGTACCAGGAGACAGAGTGCCTGCAGTCATGTAATCAGCCTGTGCAGGAAGAACAGGTTTAGAGATAAAGAAGAGTTATGCATACAGCTAAAAATCATGAATGGATTTCACTTAAGAAGAAGAGGAGGGAGAGAATGAAATAGGAGTTTGCAATCATATGGCACCAGAAAGAGGAAATGACCCCTGAATCTGTTAGAAAGGATCATCCTCAGTCCAAAAGAGGCATCCCTGTGTCCCAGAGGGGCTCAGCCCTGCCTTGCTCAATCCTGTGTGACAGCGCTGGTGGTGGGTGGGCATCAGCTGAACCATAGTTCTCCTGCCAGTGGCCCACTTTGAAGCTTGAAGAACCATCCCTAGAGGAGCAGAGGATGTGACTTTGCCACCACTTCCATGACTTCAGTTCTGGTGTGCTGGGATGGCCCAGTTGTGCAGGAGGACATTGAGCAGAGCCAAGGCTGTGATTGCAGGAGGACCATGGTGCCACAGGCTGGGTCCATGCAGGTGGAAAGCACTTCATCAGAAAGGACTCCAGTGCAGGCTATGCCACACTACAGCACCAGAACTTCTTGGTGTGCCTTCTAGGGAAGACAGGACCAGGCTGTGACATCAGAGAGTGGAGCAATGATAAAAGAAATTGCAAGTACTGGAGGGTAGCAAACCAAAAGGGTGGCTCCAAAGGGAGCCCAGAGAGAGCAGCCTATACTGTCACGGCAAGCCAGAAGCTAAGTGAAGTGAGCTGTGGTGAACTCCAACCTGAAATCCAGCAACAGCCTGAGGGAATTGCTGCTGCAGGCGAGGAAGGGATGTGGCCTTTCTCATTTTATTTGCAAGTCCAGAGCAAGGAGACAAATATTTACTGGGATGTTTATTTGAGAACAAGTTGGTGGGAAGAAGAGCATGGCTGATATCAAAGGAATGCTCATTCGTATCACAGCCTTTGAGAACAGTGTTTATGATTAATTCATCTTTCTCTGACCACCACTATCCACAGAGTATTTGTTATTTATTTATTCCTTTATTACCCTTTTCTGTATCCATCAGAGTGATTTATAACATGTAATGAACCGAAGATCATTAGTGCGTGACTGAAGAACTGGTACAAGCTTATCTGCAGGACATTGCTTGGCAAAGCACCAAATTCTCTTCTCCATTTATTTTTCCCCATCAATGCATCATCTAAGATGTGGTGTTTTCTTGAGCCTGGCCATTCTAGAGATGTTATTTCCCTTTGGGAGGCCCTGGTTGCTCCAATGTTCAGCAGTTGACAGCTGCCTGGAACACACTACAAAAGGATTAAAGCCAACAACATTTCTATCTTTTCATCTTTCTAGCCTCAGACTGAATTGGGCACTGGCTGCTACTTGTTGCTGCTATTGATGACATAGCTGGTGTTGCTGTGACCTTTTCTCTGTTATGGACTTATCTGATGTTTGCAGAACTTTGTATACTGGAGAGGTTTATGTGTAACAATGTTTCTGGGTCATTTTCTCTGTTTCTGGAGGAATTTACCGCTGGTGAAAGGTGCTGCAGAAATGACACTGCAGCAAGAGATTCTCTAGGCAGACATAAGAGAGTTGCAGCAAGGAGCAGCTCAACTCCTCCACGCTGCTCTGAGCAAGCTGCCTCAGCCCTGGGAAGAGAGGATAACCACAGAGTTGAGCTGTGAGCTGTCCCAAGATGCAGGAGGCAAAAGCTATGGTAGCAAGTGAAATGTCTTCTTGCTCCAGAGTTGTTCTCATCTAGCAGAGGCTGGGGCAGCCCAGCAAACAACAACCCAGATGATTCTATGATTCTATGTGAGTTCAGCACAGGCTGGAGTGTGCTTTTCTGAGTTACCATTTCTCACCAAGTCCTACCCTATGAGGGCTGCACAACTGCATCCAGAACCATCTTCTGCTCTAGCTGTGCTAAGTCTCTCCACCACAGTGCTCCTGGTTCAGTCATGCTGCTGTCACACCTGCTTTGCTTGTTCACCCAAAGCCCACCTGTGACATGTCCAGACCCCTCAGTCTGACATTGTCCCCTGTTCTGCTCAGTGTCTGCACAGCCTGGGAGAGGTCTCTCCTGCTGCAGTCACTTGTCCATGCAGATCACAGTGATACTGGTGGACATGGCTGAAAATCCACACTTCTGGACATGGGTTTTCCACTGGTAGCCCAGTGCCAGGCATGGATTAGTTGGAGGGAGAAGAGAGAGGCTCTGCAGCTGTGTGGGCTCTTCCACATCCTGTGACTACAAAATCACCTGGCTCGGTGGGGGGGGACATGGGTCTAAAACAGCTCCCAACACTTCAGGCCAAGTTTTAACAGTAACTTGAACTTCAAAGATAGGACAGGGCCTATGTCTGAACAGCCCCAAGCTTTGGATGAGTCTTGGTGTTGCTCCTATGTAAGCTCCTGAGGAAGTGACTTCATTTCTTATACCTTCCAGAATAAAGCCTCAAACTTTGAAAGAGCTCCTTTAATTTATCAGCTGAAACTTCTGGGGTTGTGAGGTCTAACACCTTCTGCCTGTCACTGGCTGCAGCACTACACAGCATTTGAGTTCTACTGCAGCATTTTTGAAGGCTTTCTGACACTGTATTTGGGAAAATGAAAACATCTTTAGGAAGAGTGACTGTGTGACATCCCTTTCAGAGGCTGTGCTCCTAGCACCCTGGGGAATATGTGTGTGTCCTATTTTGAGAGAAGTCAAACAGAATCCATCTCCCTGAGGCAGAGCACATGCTTTCCACCAAAGGAGGTCAAAAGGCATTTCCACCCTGAAGCTGTGTGGCATTGCTGAGAAGTGGTTTTAGAAGGAGTAGCCTTCATATGCTGTCCTCCCCATATGGCTGTTGCAACAGCAACTCTGAAATATACTGGAGAAAAGCAGTTGTTGGTAAAAAGGGACCTTAAGAGCCTGTTGTCTATGCTCTTCTCCAGAGGGGGTTTGCTAGCCAAACCAAGTGAGGTCAGCCATGGCTTGTCTACCTGAGAATTCCAAGGATGGAAAGCCCATAGCCTCTCTGGATGACCTGTTCTAGTGCTGCACTGCTGCAGCTGGAGTTTTTCCTGAAGTCCAGTCTGAACACCCTGCCATGAGTGGCTTTTAGCACTTAACATTGTCTCCCATGACTGAGAAGAATTTGATGCAGTTGCCTTTGTAGCTGCCCTTAAAATAGTCTCAGTTTGCTGTTAGGTTCCCTCTGAACCTCTTTCTTGCCAGATGAAACAAGCCCAGTTCCTTCCACCTCACTTCACAGACCATCTGTTCAAACTTTTCTCCCTCCCATCCCCAATTTCTCCTATGCACCATCAGCTAGGAGACCCAGCACAGAACATATTCCTCCTGGACTGCTCTCATCAGTAAGGAGCAGAAAGAGGCAGTAAATGTCCTCAATTTGCTGCCAAGCTCTTCCTACAGGTACTCTGCCTTGTTCACCAACAAGAGTGCAGCACTGGGTCATATTCAACCTGATAACCACCACAAGTCCCAGGTCCTTTTCAGCAGGGCTGCACCTCAGCTCGTTGGTTATGAGCCTGAACAGGGGAAGGAAGTTAGCAAAGCTCCTCCTATAGCCTATTTTTGGCTCTGCAAAGACAAGATAAAGGGCAGCACCACAGAACAAATACTGTTCAGGATGGAGCTCCCTTTCCATGACCTTCCTAGAAGTAAGAGGCAGACAGCCCAGGAAGTGTCTCTGCACCTTGTCTGTTCTAGAAGCTGGTAGAGTCTTAAACTCCAGCTGAAGGGGAGCATAAAGCTATCCTGGGTGATTACAGCCCATCTACCCAACATAAGAATGGAGCAAGCATGCAAGGACAGCTTCCTAGACTGTGGTCCTCACCTCCAGCAGCATAGCCAGGGACTATCACGAGAGCTCCAAACCTCTCTTGTATGCTCTTATACAATAATTGTGTCTAATACACTAGGCAAGAGTGCTTTAGTTGATGCTGGTAGAAATTTTAAACAGATGAAGAGATCCACTTTGGGCTCACCTCTGTGATCCCCACCCAGCTTCCAAATTCCAGGGTAACACTGTAGATCTACCAGAGTGGGATCAGTATCTCAGCACACTGGGCACCACTAAAGTTCCTGATCCAGGAGGGGTTTGGATGGTGGATGGGAAGAGCATTGCTGCCCCAGGGAATCAGCAGGCAGCAAAACCCACATGGGAAGCCTGCTTCACCCCACATCCTGGCACACAGGAGCTCAGACATCTCAGGACTGCCAGCACCACCTTGGGGTGGCAAAGGTTGGAGATGTCCCCTGCAGCCATTTCAATCTACTTTACTGGGAGCACTGGTGTTACCTAAGCAGGATGTGGTCTGTGCCAAAAGGTGCAGGGAGCTGGTTGGAGTCAGAAAGAATGGAAAATGTTCACTGAGGTTTCTGTTTAACTTTAGGAACTGATCCAGCTGAGATAATAACAGAAGAGTTCCCTTTGCCATGTCAAATATGCAGGTACTTTGCAGTATTAAGACTTGATGCCCTGTTCTTATAAAACTGGCCCCTGTTGATTATGGGAAGAGAAAGTTGCCCATAAACAATATTTTATTTCTTATTTAATGTAAATGCTTGGGTAAAAGGAGTCAATCAATTTTTCATAAAGTATAAAACAGAGATAAGTGCTTGGGATCATGTGTGAGTCCCTGTCAAACAGCACCGATAAGTCCATGATGCAGTACAGGGAGTGCTTTGCAAGTGGTGTCCAAGTGACCTTTTCATTAGTTTGCCTTAAGCAGTTAATCTCTTTTTTTCCAGGATACAGACTATTTTAAGTCCCATTACATCATACATGCATTTTAAATTCTAGTTTTTCTTCCATGTCATGCCTAGGAGGATTTAGTTGCTTTTTACCTCTTCTTCTTTTTTAACAGTCCTCCCCATCTCCCTGAGTCTTCCAGCAGGGTCAGAGTTAAGGAGCTTCCAGGCAAGAACTGAAAGTGCCTGTTGGCAGTAAGTATGTGATGGCCAAGGGCAGGACGTGAAGCTCTGTGATTTAGGAAGCCCTGCCAGGCCAGAAGCAGGGCTTGGACCTCTCCAAAGGCAATCCTGTGATGGCCAAGGAAGTACAGGGCTGATGAGTGGAGGCATTCGCTGCCTGTGCGTGGGGTACCATAAACGGGAGAAAGGCAGGCTCGAGCCAGTGCTCCTCAGCAGGGCTCCAGCTTCTACAGAAGAGTACTTGAAAATAATTTAGAGGAAAAAAAATGTGCTCCAAAAGTGTCACTGGCATGGTGTTGTTTCTGACTTGTAAATCATTTCAAACTCCCTGTGCCACTTAAAAAAGAAACAAACCCAGAGGTACCAGCTGCTACCTGCCAAAGGAGAGCAGAGTCTTTAAACAAAGCTGTTCCTGGCCCCAGGCTGGGTGTAAAAAAATGCCTCAGTAACACCTCCAATGTATTCCCATCTCCCCCTCTGTGTGGATTCACTGATCTCATGACAACAGAGATCATGGCACAGGGGCCAGCTTTGCATAGAGGTCACACTGTATTATTAGCCACAGTTGGAAGAAAAACAATAAATCAACTTTGTTCTTTCAGAGTTATGGATAAAAGACAGATCACAATATTTATAAGCAAGGTTGCAAAGGGTAAAGCAGTAATGTGTTTGGTTAATACCCAGCAGTAACGTGCACTGCTGAGCCCTGGAGGCCTATGTTCAGCAGATCTCACCTCTCCAAAACAGCCTGGTGCTTCTTTGCCCACAAGAGTTCCCATCAGCATCGTAAGATCATAAGGCCCAGGTTGGAAGGGACCTTAAAGATCATCCAGCTCCAACTCCCCTGCCATGGGCAGGGATGCCACCCACTAAACCAGGCTGCCCAGGGCCACATCCAGCCTGGCCTTGAATGCTGCCAGGGATGGGGCAGCCACAGCCTCTCTGGGCAACCTGTTCCAGTGCCTCACCACCAAAGCAAGGATGTTCCTTGCTTTGCAGCTGCACTCTGCCACTGGGATCACCCTGGCTGGGCATCCTCTGCACCAGGGATTGGCTCTGGGTTTCCAGCCCCAAATCTGGAGGGTCACTGTGCTGCTGTGATGGAGGACTGGTTCCTGCACACCTGAATGGACCCTGGAGAAAAGACTGGCAAGCCTGTCCTCACCACAATATCTCCCATGTGCTTCTCTCAAACTTGGAGCCATATGATGTTGGTGGAAGCCTTTATTTCTGTCTTGACCATACTTTGTGCTTCTCATCACCCAGACTTCCTGTGGGAGAGAGCATATGTGGAATTCACCCCACCAGGAGGTGAATATAGGTGCTGTAAGATAAATAAATGTGTAAGGGTTTTTTTGATCAGTGCAGCAAAGTCTGACACAAAATACATGGAGTTGCTTGGACCAAACTCCCTTCCTCCAAAGCTTCTGGTGGGCTGGAATTAGTAGGACAATCACCTGGCAAGGTCTCAACCAAGAAGGATCACACAGCCATGGTGATCCCAGCCTGTTCAATCCAAAGTGAGGAGAAAAGACCTCTGACCATACACAAAACAAGGAGAGTAACGAGCCCCAGTAACATGGCTAGTTTGACCCAGATCCATGCCATTTATTCTGATTCCTCTGGCACACCACTGGGACTCTTCTCTTCCCTGCATCTCTTTGGGGTTGCCTCTGCCAACCTGACAACTGGGACAACCCCAAGCCTAGATCCCACCATCTCAGGGACCAGATCTGATCCAAAGAGGAAAACCTCTAGAGTGTCCTCCTCCTCCAGGGCTAGAGTAGAAGGTGACTGAAGAAATTCCCATGCCTGTTCCCTCAGGAGCCCATATACTCAAGGAGAGAAAAGAGATTGTTGCAGACACTTACTGAAGGAGTTGGGGCTGGAGACATTTCTTCTCCATCCTCCCCTACAAGAAGAGTGTCAGGTGGCTGAGATAGAAGACAAAGAGAAAGGAAGAACCTGCCTGCCCCTGCATCACATTGATTAGCTCCTCAGATCTAGTTGCTAACTTAATTTTGTCCCAGGAGGTGGAAAAATGGGGCAGGAGGCCAGTCCAGAGAGCTAGGCCGAGATAGGCTTTCCCCCAAGGTGCACCAGTGCTGAAACTTCCCATGTCCTCATCAGTCTTGGCCGTGGCTGCCACTGTGGAAAGGCTGAGCTGGCCACGCATCACTAGTGCTACACAGCCTGCAAAGCCAGAAAAGGAATTAAAACATTTGAGATATTTCCATAATCATGAATGTCAGAGGTTTTCATGCTGCACTTCTGTATTTTCACCTTCCTATTATGCAAACACAGAGTTGGAGCAGCACCTACTCCTGTAGCTCACCTCTCCTTCCCCTGTTGTGACACCTCATGAAGATTTAGTCAACAAAACCTCCACCCTGGACCATTCTTTGGATAGATTTTTTTATTCTCTTCTTCTGCTGCAAACCTAATAGAAATATTTCCTTTCCAGCAGTGGCTTTTACATCTTTTTTGGGGTTTTTTTAGCCAAAGGGATTCCCTTCCCTGAGTTTCAGAAGTAGGTTTCAATCCACAGTCACAATAAACCAGCTCAGGTTTATGAAAGTAAGGCAAAGCACTTCTTGTGCTGGTCTAGGTTGAGTGTCCAGATCTGCTGTGCTGGCTGTCACACAGTAGGTCCCATCCAGTCCAGGAGTGCTTGCACCAGGACCTCTCCCACAGTGATTCAGCCAACGGGGAGAGGGAGTTTAACTTACAGGCACTTCAAAAACCAAAATACTTTCTGTCTATGCAGCAAATCAGCTGAATGTTATCTCAAGCTAAAGAGCCAAACACTGTTTGTAGCTCCTTGATGAATTGTTAGCTAGCTGGACTTTCCTGATGACTCCAGGACCAGCTTGGCAGCTTCAGGGTCTGCCCAGCAAGCACCTACAGGACCTGACCCTCAGCATCTCCCGGAGCACAGCCTACAGCTAACCTACTACACCACCAGGAACATATGGACACGATCTCCTGCAGACTGTTGTGGCTGCTGCAAACACATGAAATGTAAATTGTGAAAGTGAAATTGCAAGGAGAGCTAATCTCCACATTGGATTAGACAAAATAGCAGCGTGCACACAGATAAGCACCAAGTGTGAAGTGGCCAGCAGGAGGAGGGGTCACATTCCGCCTGACTCAATGGAGCCTTAAAATAGCACTTCCACTGCAACACTTTAAACAAAGACATCCAAGGGATTATTAATACCACGAGACAGAAAACAGTTTGATGTATCCCAACACAGATGGGCAGAAAGGGAGCTTGCCCTGTGCAAGCCATGGGTGGTTGTGTGTGAAGGCAAACGCCACAGGCAGCTCTGCCCTTCCCAACCATCAACTCTGCCTGTGCTCTGAGCAAGGAGCCTGGATTGAAAGTACCTGCACACTCCTGTGGGATCTGCCAGCCTTTCTGAAAGCCCAGCAGAGGAGGAAAGGGACACGATGTGCTGGAGGGTGTCCAAAGAGGGACAATGAAGCTGGTAAAGGGTCTAGAGCACAAGCCTTGTGAGGAGCAGCTGAGGGAATTGGGGTTGTTTATATTTGAGAAAAGGAGGCTCAGGGGAGACCTTCTCACTCTCTCCAACTCCTTGAAAGGAGGCTGGAGGGAGGTGGGGGTTGGTGTCTTCTCCCAAGGAACAAGTTATAGAACGAGAGGAAATGGCCTCAAGTTGCACCAGGGAGGGTTCAGGTTGGACATTAGGAACAATTTCTTCCCCAAAAGGGTTGTCAAGCCCTGGCCCAGGCTGCCCAGGGCAGTGGTGGAGTCACCATCCCTGAAGAGGTTTAAAAGCCACGGAGGTATGGTGCTGAGGGACATGTTTTAGTGGTGACTTGGCAGTGCTGGTTAATCATTGGACTTGATGACCTCAAAGATCTCTTCCAATCAAAACAATTTGATTCTATGACTCTGTGACACCAGAGCAGGCATGCTGCTGCTTCCTCACAGTTCATTCAGGTGATTCTGCTCGGGGACTGCAGGATGAGTGCAGCAGGGCAGATGCTATTGCCACACTGAAAAACCCATCCTGGTCCATGCAGACTGCAGTGGGGACAACAGCTCAGGGTTTCCTCTCAGCCCAGGCAACATTGCTGCTCTTTTGTATGCACCAGATTAAGCAAACAGGGCCTTGAGGTCTGTTTTGGAGAACCCTCTACAGCAAATGTCTTCTGCCTAAGAGTGTTTGGGTGAGTGTTTGGTCCTCTCACAACAGGCAGCTCTGCCTGCTTAGCAGATCTATCTGCCTTCTTGGAGCTGCTACCTGCTCTGGGCCCAGCCATACCTGCTTGCTGGGGAGGGACAGAGTGGTTGCCCTCCTCTGGCAGGCATGCCAGTGTCCTCTGGGAGATCCCTCTTCTCTGCAGCCACCCCTGTGACCTGTGCCCTTTCTCAAAGGGCAGGGGAAGTTTGGCAGCAGAGATCTCACTAGTTTCTTGGCTGTCCTTTCACTGTCTCTGACCCCATTCCCACCATTCCCTGGAGCCCTAGAGCCTCCAGCTGCCATCTACATGCAGTTTTTCTTTGTAGACTATTTTTTTGGTAGACTTTTTATTTGGGTGTTGGAAGAAAAAAGGTCAGAGAAGTTGCATGGGCCACAACAAACTACTTCTCCTTTCTGATTTCCCTCTGCAGAGTGCTGCACAGCATGCAGAATCCTTATCAAACCCTGAGAAATGTCTCAGCTTTCTGCATCTCTACCACTACATTCCTACATGTCATGGAGCATAGTAAACTGGAATGGACATGTGCAACGTGCTGAATGGAATGTCCTGGTGCACTGAAGTCCTGCTTCCTTCACAGAGAGAGACACTCTTCAGTGGATGCTGCAGAACCTGTCCTGTGGAGCTGCAGGCCTCCTTCTCCCAGGACTTTTCCTCCATCCTCCTCCTGTGCATCCTCCATCCTGGTGCATCCTCCTTCTGGGTGTGTGGGACACCCAGGTCTGTCCAGTACACCCCATTTTGGAGTCTCCATTTGGGGAACAGCCAGAAACACACTTGATATTTCAAAGGATAGGAGACTATGAAAAACCTGACAGTTATCAAAGACCATCTGAAATGGCCACACTGCTCTACATCCTCCGTGCTGTCAAGGAAGGGGAAAGGAAACCAGAGGAGCTTCATGAATAAATTGAACTAAATTGGCTGTTTTACCAGAAGCAGACTTAGAAGAGTGCAAGAAGCAGAGCAGTTTCTTGATTCTCTGCATTTCCAAGCACTGGAAGCTGACTTTGCCAGAAATAAGTAAAAGAAAATAAAAATGGTCTTATTCTTCCATCACAGATATTGTCAATCACAATTTTAAGTCCCTGTGCCTGCCTTTCCCTTTTGCCAGCATAACAACTCAGGTGGGGAAACAGAGGTCAGGGAACAGAGGTTGGCTTCAAACTGAAGGAAGGAAGATTTAGGTAGGATCTTAGGAAGACATTCTTTACCCAGAGGGTGGTGAGGCACTGGAACAGGTTGCCCAGAGAGGTCATGGCTGCCCCATCCCTGGCAGTGTTCAAGGCCAGGTTGGATGTGGCTCTGGGCAAACTGGTCTAGTGGGTGGCATCACAAACCAAGCCCTTCTATGAAACTATGAAATGGGATAGATTAAATATATATATATATACACCCCTCCTTTTCTTTTCATTTCAACTCTTAATCTCTGTAACAATGTAACAAAGAAACAAAACTTCCTCACAGCTCTCTCTGCTGTCCCTACCTGCACAGCTGCTGGTGGATTTCATTGTACTTTGCCACCTTTGGTCCTTCCCTGGTGCAGGGCTCACAGTCTCCATACCAGCCCCCAGTGCACGTTGACCTGCCCAGCATGTGGGCACTGCAGGGACATCATCCAGTGGCTAATCTTCTAGAATGCACACTTTCTCCAGCTTGGATTCCTGACACCAAGCACACTCCTGGGACAGAGTCCAAAGCCAGGCAGGGTGAAATCCTAAACTGTCCCTGTGACAGCATGCAGAGAGCAGCAGACCAACAGAAACCCCAGCGAGGTGTTTCCAAAGCAAACATCTTGTAGGCAGTGATAGGATCTGAGCTGGAGGTTTTGTTTTGGGGTTGGTTGGGGTTTTTTGTTTGGCTTTTTTTTTCATTTATTTTCTGGAGTCAACCTTTGTTGTTTTCCTTATGGCAAATACTAATGAACTCAATGGTAAAATATGGCATTTCCCAAACAGCAAGGCTCCTGCCCGAGCTGCCTCATCTCCAGCAGGGACCTGTCATCAAGCCTTTCCTTTAATCACTCAGCACATGTTTCCAATCCTCGTGGTCATATGCTAATAACTTCACTATTACTTTTCATTTGTCAGACCAAAATGCCCTTTAGGTTGGAGTATGTTGTAGGACATTGTCCAGGCAGGTTATTCTTAGCAACAAATGAATCTACAAAGAAAAGGCAGATCTGCACTTCAGCTTTGGTTTCACTATTTGCATTGCCTCTCTCATGCCTGACCTCTGGCCTCTCCTCCAGCCCCTTCCCACCCCAGCAGTCATTGACACCTGCCCACTTTGCTTCATGCTTTACATAAGTTGCTAAGAAATGACAATGAGACCTTGTTTGGGGCTGGAATTTCCCTTTCTCTCTCTTATCACTACACCTGTGACAAACAAAATCATGTATCTCAGCAAGGTCCTGACAAATCTAGTAGAACTAGACCTGTGGATGCAAAGGGTGATGTGCAATGGTACAGTATGATGGCACCAAACTGGGAGGAGTGGCTGACACCTCTCAGGCTGTGCTGCCATCCAGTGAGACCTGGACAGGCTGAGAGGAAGCTCAGGAAGTTCAACTAGGACAAGTATAGAGTCCTGCACCTGGGAAGGAAATAACCTCATGGACCAGGACAGCTTAGGGGTTGACCTGTTCCAGAGCAGCTCTGTGGAGAGGGATCTGTGAGTGCTGGTGGACAAGAAGTTCACAATGAGGCAGCAATGTGACCTCATGGCCAAGAAGGCTGATGGTCTCCTGAGGTGCAGTAAGAAGAATGTAGACAGAGTGTCAAGGGAGGTTCTCCTCCCCCTCTGCCCTAGTCAGGCCACATCTGGAGTCCTGGGTCCAGTTCTGGGCTCCCTAGTTCCAGAGAGACAAGGAACTACTGCAGAGAGCCCAACAGAGGGTAGGAAGATGCTGAGGGCACTGGAGCATCTGTGGGAGGAGGAAAGGCTGAGAGCCCTGGGGCTGCTTAGCCTGGAGAAGAGCAGCCCCAGAGGGGAGCTGCTCAATGCTGAGCAAGAGCTAAAGGCTGGGGGCAAGAGGCTGGGGCTAGACTCTGCTCAGTGATGTTCAGGGACAGGCCAAGGGGCACTGGGCACCAACCAGGAGGTTCCAGCTGACCAGGAGGAGAAACGTGTTTGTTGTGAGGGTGTTGGAGCCCTGTCCCAGGCTGCTCAGAGAGGTTGTGGAGTCTCCTTGTGTGGAGAGATTCCCAAGGCAGCTGGAGGTGATCCTGGGCAAGCTGCTGTGAGTGACCCTGCTGGAGCAGGGAGGTTGGACTGGATGATCCCCAGAGGTCCGTTCCAGCCTTTACTATGCTGGGATTCTGGGATTTCTCTGCAGGGTTGCTTTGTTGAGAATACACCTCCCAGGCTTGTAGAGGTGCTGGAGAGCAATCCTGTGATTCTGTGATGTCACAGTCTCAGTGCTGGAATGCACTAGGTCTGTCCAAGGACCCCTTTGTCATGCTTTGGCCCTGAAGACTCCTAAAGCAATGCAACTTCTCAATGGATAAGGGCAGCAGGAGTTGGAGGTGAGTTCTTCCCAGCCATTTGGCACACCATGGTGCAGTAACATTGTTATCCCAGGTAGTTACAGTATGTTCCTACTACTGCAAAATGGGGAACTGCATTTAGTAGTGTTGCTTGCTTATTAGACAACAGAAAAGTAGTTCTTGTGAAGCAACTGAAAAGTAAAGATTCCTCTGTCAAAGTACTCTGAGAAAGCAGCTCCTGTGAGAATTATATCAAAGCTAAGTCTCTCCACCTGCTTCCCTTTGGACCATTGCATTTCTGAGATGCAGCTGTGTGCTCAGGTTCATGCAATCACTGCTCTGAGCTCTGCAGCCTCCTCATCAGATCCACCAGAAGAATGGATCCATTGCCTCTCTTGAGCAGCAGGTGGTCTTGAGGCTGATGTCATGCTGGGGGAAGGAGGTGGAGAGTGCCTGGTGTGTTTCTGGTAAGACAGTTGTTTCATAATGGTTTCTAATTGCCTTGTGCTGATCACAGATATCAACCATATCTTCCAAAAAGCTATTTAAGCCTATATATGGTCAGAAGATCATTGGGCCAGCATATTTGTTTTGTTTTGCTAGATTCAGATAGCTAGGGCCCATCACTGACTCAGTGGGGTGGAGAGTGAACACTGCAGAAGGGTAACATCTCTGAAATCATGGAGCCTGTCATATGAGGAAGTTATTTCTCCTTTTTAACAGTCAAATTCTGGGAAGAAGTGAGAAATAGCAGCAGAGATATTGGGGTAATAAAACAGCTGGAGTCATTGCACAGCTCTCAAAGATGAACAAGGGTTAGTGGAAGTTGCCTTTCTCCATATCATTGGATACAGGAGTTTTTAGCTCTCAGCCAAGGGAGGATGCACATAGGAGGTTAAGGTACATTAGCTATGTCAGCTTAGCTCTAAGCCATCCTTTCTTTCAAAAGGGCTAAGTGCTATCACTCCTGATGAATATTATTCTGGAAGAAGTTGCACCAAGAGCAGTTTGCAGTTCTGATGCATCTCTATCCTGCAGGGGCAATGGAAAGAGCTGTTTTTTTCATGCAAAGAAAAGCAATCATGGAAGTGCTTGAATCATGATGGGTATGTGGCTCTCTCCCTGTGCCTGCAGCAGCCAGCCTCTCTTTTCTTCCTGCTCATGCCTCAGCCCTGCCCAAAGGCCTCTTCCAAACCCTCAGTTGCAGTTTCCCTAGTCTCTCCACTTGCCCGTGCACGCAGTAGGGTTTGGATTTGCTGCTGCTCACTCCCCAGGCTGATCTCCACTGGTGACCAGCAGCACCTTTCAAGGGCACTGTGAGGACCCTTAAGAGCAGAGTCTCCCTGTCAGGTGCAACAAAGGAGGGGGAAAAAATGGGAGGGTCTACTCAGGACTGTGTTTCTCAAGCAGTGGAAGAGCAGGGCTGTTGGGGACCAAAGGCTTTGCAATTAATAGACCCCATATCAACCAGAGGTCCTGGACCTTCTTTGGCAACTGAGATTCACATCACCCATGCACTGCTGACCCCTAACAGGAGTGAGGCAGAACTGCTCCACAGGGGTCTGTATATATGTTCTTTCCAAGTGGAAGACCTCTCCTAGGTGAGACTAGGCAGGATCCCAACAGCCATGGATGTCTAATGGGATGAACAGGAAGGGTCAGGTAGATGTCAGGAGCAGCCATTTCTCTTCAGTGTACATTTCCACACTTGGAAGGTGTTGCTCAGTGCTTAGAGGGTATATTTGAGGAATATGAAATGGTTTTCAACCTACTTCCACCATTTTACTTGTGAGTTTTTCAAAGCTGCCTGTCAGAAGGCACCGTTGCAATGTCAAGGTCTTTCAAGGTGGCTTCCAGATACCAAACAAAAATACTGTTAAATTGAAAGGGCTGTAACTGGTTTGGTTTACACATCTTACTGCTGATTTATCTGAACAGAAGTATATATTAAAGAGGGAAAGTATATTTGTCCTCTTTAAATCAATAATTTGCCACAGCCTCTCTACTGCTGAATGAAAACCTGAAGCAGTCCATCTTGGAAACACAATATATGCTGTCAGAATAAATACCAAAGGGGACTCAGAGTGCACATATGCAAACAAATGTCTCTCTGAAGTAAATCCATTAATATACATATTGTCATAGCATTACATCAAACCACAGATATAAATCTGGCTCTGAACTGTCTCAGACCCTAAAAAATGGCACAAAGGATTTGTTCCCTGTTTGTTAATAAGCAGAGTTTTCTTTCAAGGACATATAATCCCATCCTATTATTTTCTGAGACACAATTATACACAGTGTTAAAGCAGTGGTGTTTGACTTCTGTGTTCTGCTGGAAACTAAAAACATAACTTTGCATAAGAAAATGAAAACTTAAGGACCTCAAAGCTCCCACAAGTTCATACCTGTACCTATGAATTGCCCAGAGCTGCTTTTTTGGTGTGTCAGGAGAAGCCAAACAAAAGTGAAGCTACTGTTCTCTGTGTTAAAAGCACCTGGAAGTTCTTCTCTCAAAACCTGTCAGTTCAGCCCATTGCCAGGGAGATTTCTGCACTGTTTTTGCATAATAGATGACTACAGCATCTCTCACTGTTGAACTGACATCTTTAGGACAACCTGACCTAGAAGGGTTCCAGGGATGGGACATCTCCCACCTCCCTGGGCAACCTGGGCCAGGGTCTCAGCACCCTCAGTGTGAAACAGTTCTTCCTTCTGTCTTGTTGGATCTCTCCTCTTTTAGTTTCAAACCCTCACCCCTTGGCCTGTCACAACAGGTTCTGCTAAAAAGTCTGCCCCTGTCTCTCTTGCAAGTCTCTTTAAGTACTGAAAGGTTGCAAGAAGGTCTCCCTGAAGCCTTGTTTTCTCCAGGCTGAAAAATCCCAACTCTCAGCCTGTCCTCATAGCAGAAGAGATTCACCTTCAGGTCATTGTTATGGCCTCCTCTGCTCCAACAGGTCCATGTTCCTCCTGTGCTGAGGACTCCAGAGCTGGACCCAGCACTGCAGGTGAGGTGTCCCTAGAGTGGAGCAGAGGCAGAATCCCTTCCCTTGACTTGCTGGCCATGCTTCAGGTGAAGCCAAATAAGACATTCCTTTATGTTATAGGCCTTATAGACACACACCAGCAAGCTGTCCCCATCAATTCTTATAGTTTGAGATGTGTGAACATACAGAGAGCTGCAGACACCCAAGGAAACTTGAGCCTCTGAGGGCTGTAACGAATCTTCCTCTGGCAACAGATCTGGGGAGAGGGAAGAGAGGAGGAGATCAAACCAGTGTATTAGCAATTTCAAATAGCTAGCAGCATTCCTGTGCCTTGTAGAAGTACATGCACTGACTGAAGCCCCCAGCAGGAATTATTTATCTCTGAAAGGGAGTTTGTTTCTATTTGAGTTTCTGTAAAGTGGCTTTTCCACTGGACCAGCTCCTTGCCAGCAGCACTTGCACGTCCAGCTGCAGCTTGCTGCCTAGAGGGCCTGCTGGAGACTGTCTCCACAGCACTTGCTGCTCCTGTCTATAAATAACATTTTAGATGCCCAGGCCACACAGTCACACTGCAGGAAAGGTCAGGCTGAATCGTCATTGCTTGAAGAGATCACTCTCCACCACTGCCCCACGGCTGGGGCTTGTTGCCTGGACTGCAGCCAGTGCTCCAGGCCTTATCAGGGCTGGATCTTGCTAGGAATTTTCTGATGAAACAATCTTATTGGAAAATGCTGATTCACAGACATCAAAATGTTTCATGGAAATGCACCAGTTTTTAGTAATTTACAAGGAAACCCAGACATTATTTGGATGTCCTAGTGACTGGTCGGCTGCCAGGGTATCCCATGGCTTCCAGTGTGTCTGCTTGCAGGACAGCTGTGTCCTCTGGATTGCTTCAAACACAGGAGCCTGAGCACCACAAAGGCTTCTGATGGCCTTGCTCTGACCTAGCTCTTTGAAGTGTGAAATGGGCTGTGGGAGTTTTGACCTCCATGCACTAAACTCACTAGGTGCTTGGGGACTGTGGACTGCCCCATCTTTCCTCTTTGGAAACCAGGACAAACTGGTCTCTTTCCAGAAATATGGATGAATTTTTTTCCCCCAAAATGACAATAGTCCAAGTTTCCTGACACAGCCTTTCCATTCTGGACAAATGATCTTCAACATCTCAGACCTTTTCTGGAGCAGAAGCCCTGCTGCAACCCTCAGCCTGGTGCATCAGCTCTACCTGCATCCTGTCTCCGTGCCTCCTGTATGCCATGAACTCATGAGAGCAGTGAGTCACAGACACAGCCATCTGGCTCACTGCTCCACCTCGAGGTCAGCTGGGAATGGCCCATCCATGAGCAAAGGTTATCCAAAGTGATTCTGTCACCAGCTTCTCAAGCTCCTGGTCTTTGGCAGCTCTTCTCCCTGTGGGCAGTGGGGCTCTGTGCTGCAGGACAACATCTCTGTGGTGTTTCAGTGACATGAAGAACAAGAGTCCTACACAGGGCTTTTGCACCAGCAGAGACCACATTTGGTAAGACTTTGTATGGGGTGAAATTTTTAGGCTGCTCTCATTCATCTTGCATGCTGGAGCCTTGCTGCTGCTGGCACCATTGAGGATTTGCTGGTTGGTCTTTCCAGGTATCCCTGGGGAACAGACTACCAGGGTCCTGCTCCACATTGCATGGCAATGAAGGGATTACCATCCTCATGACCTTGACACTTTCTACTAGATCCCACATGGCTGCTGTCCAGTTTGGTCTGTGATTTTTAAGGACCACAAGACCCACATCTTACCTCCTCCTAGAAAGCAGCTTCATGGACTTCAGAGATGTGTCTGATGCAGAAAAGCTTAGGTCTCCAAAGAAAACAGACCCTAGAAGTTTGGAAAAAAACAGACCAAAACCCCAATGCACAGTTCACAGTGTCTTTGGTGTCCTCTTGCCCTCAGTCCAGCAACCTTCAGTGCTTCCCTTGGTGGCAGCAAGCTCTGCATGGTCTCTTCTGGGTCCACAGAAAAATCCCTTTCTTTCCATCACCCCACAGCTGCATTGTGTCTACACCCTGCTCCAGGACCAGGCTATGTCCCACCTCTCCCCCATGGGCTTCCCTCCTCTCCTTACCACCCTCAGGGCTTCACCTGCCCCAAGGGCAGGAGCTGGGCCATGGCAAACCACAGCCTTTCCCCTGCAGCCCAGCCAAAGCAGAACATCCAACCTAGCACTGTGCAGAAATCAGATGCCTTGTTCCTCTTCCCTGCATGTCTCCACAGCTGGAGCAGCAATGAAAGGCTGATATCCCCCTGGCAATTGTAGCTTCTCTGGGCAGAACTGATGATGCCAAGTCCAAGCAGTTGGGGATGGAAGATGAGCAGGAATTATCTTGGAGTACAAAGCCCTGCTGTGGAGGAGGACACTTCAGCCTCTGGTGGGGCTGGTTGAGGCTCCCCTCTGTTGTCCCAGAGATATGCCATAGAGGTATGCCACTTTTTGCACCAAGAAATCTCTTTCTCAACCTCTTTCTCATGCCTGCTCCAAGTGCTTGGGTTTATTTGTTTTGGTTTTGGTGTTTTGTTTTGTTTTGCACTTACATGATGAACTGTGAAGTGCTGGAAAGGCCCAAAGAAGCAAGCTTGTGGTTTTCTTTTCCCTGAGTGACTTGCAGATTAAACTTCAGATTTCTTCTGTTTTTATGGAAATAAACTCCAAGTTATTCAAATGCTTTCAGTCAGTTGTAGTGAGTTATGCTATATATGGTTAACAAACTGACCTGCATCCACAGCTTCCATAATGCTCTATGATGTCTCAAGGATGCCTTGGAGATGTAATCAATCTGGGGTTACACCTTCTGCTGGGTGTTGCAGGTCCATGCAGGTGTAAGCTTGCCATCTGATACCACATGTGCCATCTTCTGCCTTTACCTCTTCCCTCTAGCAGGATGGATGCCCAAGGCTGAAGGTGAAGGAAACCACAAGCAGTGGAAGGGTGCTCAGTGTCTATGGTGTTTCTGCTCACATCCTGAAGGGGTCCAGGCTACTTCTGGTATTGCTGGGGGTCTGGCAGCCAGGAAGGAGCAGTGCTAGCTGCTATTTTCCTCTGCCTTGGTCTTTCTCAAAGACTCTGGTATATCCAGGACAGGGTCTGAAAAGGGCACTTTGATGCTTACCAAGCTGTAAACTCAACATCAGAGAGAGAAGAAAACCGTGTTCAGCTGGGAAGAAGAAGAAACCAGGAGCATGTTCCTGGGGCAGAAGGAGAAAGAGATGCTTCCACATGCATGGTCTCAGTTTTAAAGGCTAAATATTGTTTCTTGTCTAAGAGGACTCTTTCCCCTCAGCTCATCTGTGCTTCTGCTGCATAGGCCATTCCTCACCCTACAGAGATGCTAAAAGGCAACCAACTGTGAAACCCTGTCAGAGCAAACCAAGAGGACCTTGGGGATTCAGGCATTACAAGAACCCTATTTCTAGCCTCAGAACACAGACCATCATGGGAGCCTTTGTAAACAGCAGAGGATGAGAGCTGTCTCTGTGCCTCTGGAAAGCACGGAGAGAGTGGCAGCAGTGGGGAAGCAGCTGTGGGAGGAATGTTGCCTGTTCCTCTGCTTATTGCAGCAGAGCTCTGATTTACATCCTGTGGTGGGCCACAGGGGAAGCAGCAAATCACCTCTTTTACAGGGGTTCAGAAGGCAATTAGACAGATCCATGGAAGAAATATCCCCTGAGGCCATTAAATCTACAACCTTTCTCCTGGTTATGGAAAGCCCTGCATTGCTAATTGTTGGGATTACAATTGTGGGAGAATGCATACTGTGTGATTGTCCTGGTTTGCCACATCTCTTCTGGATCCTGGTGCTGTAGAAAGGAGGGTGAGCTGGAGCAACCTCTGCCCTGACCCAGCCAGGACCATTCCTTTGTTCTCCAGCTGTACTATTGGGGCATTCTTCCAGAAGGGGTTATTAACAAAGAGTTGAAGGCTGGAAACAGGACAGAAATCCTGCACCTCGGAGTCAGGCCACATCCCACAGTTGCTGCTCTCTGGATGCTGCTCAGGAAAAGCCAGGAGCCCTGCTCAGATTCATCTCTAAGTAAGCCACAGGTTTCTACTGTAAGGGGTCATGGGACAGGATTTAGCTCCCAGCTTTCCTCTGCCAATAGATTCTCTCCTGTGCTGGACAAAGAGTAAACCAAACTGGCAAAGCCAACACCATCCCGTGGGCAGAAGAATGCTTCCATTTGATTAGCACTAAAGTTTTCAGATGCAAAATAGCTTACTGAGTTGGACAAAAGTCATGGCAATAAATGTTTCTTTCTAACTTCACCCTACAACAATATCTTTGAATAACAGGATTACATTTTCCCCCAAATATTCTTCATTGATTTCCAGCAGTATCACATTAAACACAGCATTGCAATCCCTGCAGTAATGGAATAAGACACAAAAGTCTTATTCTATTAGTGATTTTCACAGAGTAGCTCAGTAAGCTATTTTTAATATTCTCATGGAAACATGCCAGAAGGATAATATTTTTAAGTTCTAGAACAGAGAAATACACTATCAGACAATTTTGACTGACTCTGAAGTGTACTTGAACGCCCAGGCATGATTTCCATCCCTACAAAGTGACCAAGGAAAGCAGAGAATTACTAGGAGCACAGAACAAAATCCTAACAGAATGAAATCCCAGAATCCCAGCATGGTAAAGGCCGGAAGGGACCTCTGGGAATCATCTAGTCCAACCTCCCCCACTCCAGCAGAGTCATCTACAGCAGCTTGCCCAGGATCACCTCCAGCTGCCTCGGGAATCTCTCCACACAAGGAGACTCCACAGCCTCTCTGGGCAGCCTGGGACAGGGCTCCAACACCCTCACAACAAACACGTTTCTCCTCCTGGTCAGCTGGAACCTCCTGGTTGGTGCCCAGTGCCCCTTGGCCTGTGCCTGAACACCACTGAGCAGAGTCTAGCCCCAGCCTCTTGCCCCCAGCCTTTAGCTCTTGCTCAGCATTGAGCAGCTCCCCTCTGGGGCTGCTCTTCTCCAGGCTCAGCAGCCCCAGGGCTCTCAGCCTTTCCTCCTCCCACAGATGCTCCAGTGCCCTCAGCATCTTCCTAGCCTCCAATGGACTCTCCAGTAGTTCCTTGTCTCTCTGGAACTAGGGAGCCCAGAACTGGACCCAGGACTCTAGATGTGGCCTGACTAGGGCGGAGGGGGAGGAGAACCTCCCTTGACACTGTCTGCATTTTTCTTACTGTACCCCAGGAGACCATTGGCCTTCTTGGCCATGAGGTCACATTGCTGCCTCATGGTGAACTTCTTGTCCACCAGCACTCACAGATCCTTCTCCACAGAGCTGCTTTGCAACAGGTCAACCCCTAAGCTGTCCTGGTCCATGAGGTTATTTCCTTCCCAGGTGCAGGACTCTATACTTGTCCTAGTTGAACTTCCTGAGCTTCCTCTCCCCCAGCTCTCAGACTGTCCAGGTCATCAGCCACTCCTTCCAGTGTTGTATCAGCAGCAGACTTGCTGAGGGAACACTCCATGCCTCCATCCATGATGAAAATGTTGAGTAAGACTCTTTCCTATATATGAATCTGAGGAAGAAGGAGCAGCAAGACATCACTGTCCTAGGTGATGTAGAGCATGAGCACAGGAACAGCTCCCATCAGCCTGTGCACCAGTGGCTGGACCAAAGTGCAGGCATGATTTCAGTGTCCTTTCTGCTGTGCTGTGACTGTTCCTCTTCATATGATACCTATTCCAGACAGTTCCACATTGCAAAGGGCTATTTCAGGCCTAATGAGGAGCTCTTATCAACTTTCAGGCTCATTTTCAGTGGAGCAAATCTCTGCTGAGTGAACAGGATCACAACACACACGCCAGGAGCTGCCTGAGGCTTTTAAAGCAGATTGACATTTAAGCCCATGTTTCAAACCCTGGTTCAGTGCTAGGAAAGACAGCCTCCTTCAGGGGACCTTTGGGTCTACAGCAAAGCTGCCTGTCATTCCCTTTGGAAGTCTGAGGCTGCACAGAGCTAAGGAGAGCAGGCATCTATCAGTGGGATGGTTTAGAGCTACCAGCTACATGTTTGGATGAAAGCAGTCCATGCTTGGACAAACCACACAGTGGAGATGGGCAGCTTCTATGTCACCCCCTCCATGGTTTCAGCAGAAACACCCAAGGGCTGTCAAAATCTCCAACCTTCTCAGGATCTCTGCTCCCTTTTGATCTCCTTCCCTGCTGGCATGGGTCTGTGTCCTCCTAGATACCTGTGCAGAGCTCACCAGGGTGGCAGAGCACTTTCAAAGTGATGCCCAACCTTTATCTCCACACAACACACAGCAGGGTCTGCAGGAAACTGGGGTGGTTTGCACAGCTCTCTCAAATCATGCCACAGACCTTCATGCCCAACAGATATTGCAAAGTAAGAATCAAATCTGCTGCCAAGGCTTCAGGTAGAGAGGATGCATTTGCAAATGTCGTTAAACCAGCTTAATGTGTACTCTTGGAAGTTCTTGGTTTGAGCAGTAACTACACCAGAACAGCAGACAGGAGATATTTAAAGGGCTGAGCCTTGAATCTGAGAAACTTCCAGTCATCTTCATGTACATATTCTTTGTGCAAGCCTGGTTGCATACTCATCACAGGTGTTTTAGCTGAGTTTGACCACCACACCTTGGGATGATGCAGAACCCTTCTGGGTTGTACCTGCCTGTGGGAACTTCTCAGCAAGACTGAAGGCACTCTTAGTCCAAAAGGAGTCTCTTGGCAGCACTCTCCTCTGCTTCCAAATGGGCCTCAATTGCAAACAGATGGTCATAATTCTGAAACCCCAAGAACCACAGGCTGAGATTGCAGCATGCTTGAAAGCACCTTCAGGAATCTCTGGCAAGATCTCCAGTGTGACAATGATGTTTATGGACTACATGCATCCATCAGGAAGGGATCTGTCATGTTTACCTTAATGTTACAATCCCTCTTGTTTTACTAACATCTTTGCTAGTAACCATGTTCCTTCTGAGCTCTGCTCTGGCAGTTTTCAGCTGCAGTCCTGAGTACAGAATGTGCAGTGCTTCTCCTGCTGGCTTCACATTAGTCTCTCCTGGAACAGATTTGGACAAGCACACTGTGACAAATCCACAGCCACCTTGGTCTCCATGCTTGTCACTATGCAGCAAACCATGGCTGCCTGTAGCTGCAGGCAAGAGCAGCTCTGGCAGTCCAGTGGTCCTGCTGCTTGGGCAGTGCTCCTCCAGTTGTGAACAGCCTGGAGCCTGTTCCAGGCTTCCTCTGTGGCCCTCCAGGACTTCTTGCTCCTATTTCCCTCACAAACATAGACAGGCTTGCTGCTTGCTGTTTATGAGCATGATAAAACTTTGACCAGCCTTTTGATGCCACCTCATAACTAACAGTGCCTAGATGACCCAGTCCTTCTTTTTCTTCTCCTCTTTGAATTCCCTGGCTAGCTGGAAGCTCTGCCTCAATGTGAGCAGTGCTCCTCAGTGTTTACTTTCACATCTCCAAACAGTCTTTTGCATCCTGACCAGCTCAGTCTTCCTTGGCCAAACTCTGTACCACGGAGGACAATGTCTATTGTCCTGCATCCTGCTGGCTGGCCAGAGGAGTGCTTCCAATCTGGTATGAGCATTGTAGGACTGTGGTTTTGGGAGAAGCACCCATAAAAGGAACAAACTCAAGTTCATTACCCTGAGCTGTTTAGTGTTTAATGACCACTGCTAAGAGCAGTCTGTGCCATGCCCTTTAAATCCATCTACAATTGCAAGTCCAGCCCCTGCAGCATCCCTGCTGCTGACCTCCAGAAGCTTTAACAGGGGCTTGGAAGAACCACAATCAGCCCTGCAGCAGCAGGAAGACAGGGACAGTGAACACTGCCATGGTGGGAGAGCCTGGCTTTGTGTTCATGGGTGCTGGTGCTTCCTGGCCAGTGTGGAACTGCAGCCATGGTCATGATGGTTAAGATTTATTTTTTTGGCTGGTTTTCACATGAGACAGGAATCACCAGCCTGTGAAAAGCTCAGCCAGGCCCTGCACTGTCCATCAGTGTTCAACAAGCCCATTTTGGGGGGAAGCAGTTTTGGTCTCAGTGAGTTTTATTAGCTTCCCTCCTTCCCTGTTTCTCTAGTACGTCTTCCCATGCATGCCCTCAGCCTGCAAAGCCCAGAAGCTCTCTAAGCAGCATGATGTGCAAGAGGGACACAGAGCTGAGCACCTCCCTGGGAGCTAACAGCCTGGAGAGGATGTTGCCTATTGAAAGAAGCTTTTTGTCTGTCACCCAAGCAAAACAAGTGCAAAAAAGCACTGGGGCAAGAAAATCAGCTGCTGCCTTACCCAGCCTGGAGAGAGGTTCATGAGCTCTAGTCCAGGATGTGTGAAAGCCAGCAAGGTCCATGAGCATAACACACATCCCTCTCTGGAGTCAGTCTCTTCTCCTGGGTTACCAGGGAGAGGACAAGAGGAAATGGCCTCAAGTTGCACCAGGGGAGGTTTAGATTGGATATTAGAAAGAGTTTCTTCCCAGCAAGAGTTGTTANATTTATTCCCTGAAAGAGTTGTTAGGCATTGGCCCAGGCTGCCCAGGGCAGTGGTGGAGTCACCATCCTTGGAGGGGTTTAAAAAACATCTAGCTGTGGTCCTCAGGGCCATGGTTTAGTGGCATGGTGGTGACAGGTTGCTGGCTGGACTTGATGATCTTGGAGGTCTCTTCCCACCTTAGTGATTCTGTGACACTGTGGAAGCACTAAGTGTTCAACAGCTACTCAGGTGGTGATGCTGGTTTGTTTGCCAAAACTCCTGGTTCTTCATCTGGTTTCTGATCCTTCATCTCTGATAGGTGTGACAGAAGTCTGGTTACCAAGCCTTAACAGAGAACTCTCTGCAGTGATTTACATCACTTGCCATGAACATTGAGACCATCATCCAGGGAAACAAAATTCTAGCAACACAACACAACTGGGCCTGAGGAAATCCACAGGAGAGCTGGGAGGTTTCCCAGACCCCAACTATCAAAACATTGCCCTCCTGTGGGAGAACTCAGTGAGGTAGAGTGGGAAGGAAGGGTTGTAAAATAGACACCTCAGCAATATAGGAAGGAAACACAGGTCCTAGCCCATGCCCATGGGTCCAAAGACCAATGAAGTGGTAGCCACATTGGCCTCCTGTCCCTGCTTCATAGCCTCCAGCACTGCCTGCCCCTGAGCAGCAGGATTTATGGGGATGAGGGAACAAGGATGAGGCATCAGAGATTTCCCATCTTCTGGGAGATGGAGTGCAGAAGAAACAACGGGTGTGCAGATCCAGGGTTACAGCAGTAGCTATTGAGGGGTTTTGCTGCTGCTCAGCAGCCTCAGAAGGAGCAGTTCCCTCCCTGCAGCATTCTCTACATCCAAGCCAGAAACAGGCCTGATTTGGCCCTAAATGCATATATAACAAAGACACAGCTGTGAATTTCCTCTCTTCTCATTTTAAAATATATGAGCTGGTTTGCACAACCCCAGGATGAAGCAGCTTTTCCCATCCATGGAGCTGTTCTCCAAGCACCACCCCAGCAAACTACTGGGAAGCAGCCACAGTGCTAAACATCTGCACAAATGTATTGTGCCAGATGTTACCAGAAAACGATACAGTGCTGGGTCTGGAGATGGATTCCTGGAAGTGCCACCCCTTCAAGCCCCCCCAGAATCAGCCCTGAGAAAGCAGAATCTACAACAAACATGGGAATGGAGCATGAGGTCTATGATCTGTCTGTCCTCCTAGGAGGTTTTGCTTGTTGCACAAACTGAGCAACTGTGCAGACAAGGGAGCAGGAGGGCAGACAGAGCTATTGTGACAGGAATGTCAAGGGAAGGGAGAACTAGCCCTAACCAGCCCCACACAACCAACTCTAAACAGGTCTCCCACAGAGATCTTCCTGGCTGCTGGTTAGCCATGGGAGCAGGCTCTGTGTCTGACATGCTGGTCTCTCTGGTGCTCCTCAGCTTTCCATGAGGTCTGTGGCTCTGGCTGCACAAGCCCTGACCAAGCAGTGGCAAGGATCATGGTTTCCAGGCATGGGTGCCTGCAGTGTCTCCTCTCAGTCCCACAGCAGCCACCACCCACACCCTGACTGCTCACACCTCTCCTCTGGGCAGGGCAAGGGAGTGAAACACTACATTGGAAGAGCACATAAACCCCTCGTCTTCCTTCCCTCTGCAGGAAGAAGGAGACCAGCTCACCCAGTTCACCCCAGACACTGGCTCACTACTAAGCATGGACAGGGCTCCCCAAGGAGCCTGGCAACCTGCAGCAGTGTCCAGATCCAGGGTCCAACCCTGGTCCACACAAGGATCTCCTGCTCTGAGTCCACCCACCCTGCCTAGACAGTTCACCCTGGGCTGTCTCTGCTGATGACAATTTCCACCAAGTCAGTTAAAAAAAGAGCTTGCTCTGCACCCTGGAGAATGTCATGAGGATTCTGTGGTGCTGTGTGGTTTCTGTGCCATTCCTCTGGAAATGGTGCAGAGGTCAGAGAGCTCCAAGGGAAGTGCTGCAGGGTTCACACATGCACACGTGCACGTCCACGCTCTCCCAGGCTTGCTCACACAGACATGCACCCACGACTTACCTACTTGCTCTCCCTCTTCTCTCCTCCCTTCAAAAGCCATTCAGAGGGAAAATATGTTTCCTCTTTGTGAATGGACAAATCTGACACAGATGGTGCATTAACTGGAAACATCTTTTTGTTCCAGTATGTTCAGAGATTCACTGAAGGGCAGAAGGTGCCATTCGCAATCACCCCTCTGATGCTGCTGGTCTTTACAACTTGGTGATCTCCTACTAAAGGTGTAACAAATCATCACCTCTTCCCAGTACTACAAACCCACAGGTTTAAGGGCTATCAGTGTCAACAGAGAGGCATCAGTTACAAGTTGTTGATGTGGAGCAAGGTTGTCTTTGTGTTGGACTGCAATGAAGTCTGTAGTACTTTGTGTCTCCTGTGACAGCCTTTTGTGACCCCTTTGGGCTTGCTGATCACCAGCTGAGAGCACTGAGGCAACCATGTATGAAGCAAGAGCCACGAGAAACCTTCCCAGATGCTCCTGCCTAAATGTGCAATTTCTTTTACATAATAATGGATCTTTTGGAAGGAACCAATGTGTCCCAATTGAAAGACTTGACGTGCTGGAGGTTGAAAGAATTCACTAGGTAAGCTAAGCCCTGAAAAACTATTTAAGCCTCATTTCCTAGTCAGTTTTTCTGTGAGGCCAGCTTACCTGGGGACTTGCTGCAGTAGGTGCCTTTCCCTGTTGCATTCTCCACCTGGGGACACCCACACTTGCTCCTAATGATGTTGTAGGTATTCCCATTACCTCCTGTAATCCCTAATCCTTTCCAGAAGCCTCTTGATTTTTGGTGTCAGCAAGCTCAACATGCTACTTAGACCTGTGGGTCAAATACACATGGAGCAAGCACGGTGTTATTCTTACAAGAGGATGCTGTCTTTCCATGATTTCAGGGCTATCAGCTTTTATACCACACATCACAGTTTCAAAACCAAGTTTCCTGGGTTCAGATGTCATTCACATGCCATTCATCAGCCTTGATCATGAATTAAGAAACATGTCCTGGATTGAACTTTACCCTTGACTAGCTAGCTCTCAAAAATCAGCTACTCAAAAGAGGGAGATTTGAGGGCAACCTGACTGCAGGTGCTGTGAGTAATGGCCTCAGGAATGTACAAATCATGAAAGCAACACAGAAATAACCATGAATGTAAACAAGATGAAACACAAATGCAAACTGCTTGGAGATATCAGTGCTCTTTCCCCAGTGCAGCAGAGAGAGAAAAGCTCATTGTAATCCCTGACACACTTTATCTAGTCCCCAGCACCATTATAAGGAAAGGAGAACAGGTACAGCCTGGATACTGGGTGCTAAGGCTGGACCTAATTGGAGTGAGGAGACCCAGTCTCCTGAGAGCTCAGTCCTTCTTGGTGCTGAGCAATGGTCCTGACCTGAGGGACACTCAGCCCCATGCAAGAATGAACTCTGAAGATATTGGAACCTCAGCACTACTGGGCTTTGCAGTGTCCAGGCTGCAATAAGAAGCAGGATGGGATCACTTGTGGAAGCACCACAGGACCTAGTTCAAAGCACATGAAGATGGAGTAACAAGGATCATGAGAAATGGCTATCCCTATTTCAGCCTAAAGAGGAAACAAAGCAGCAGCTTTGAGTCACAATGAGACTGAAATTGTTCTTAGAAACACTCAAAGATACCTGAAAAAGAAATGGGAGTGACTCACACTTATCCCCACTGTGGGAAGGAGCTGAAGTGGTTATACAGAGTTGGACACAGCTTTGGTTTTGGTTAGAGACCAGGCAGCTGGACAGAGACACCATGGGAATGAAAGTAGGGGTAGTCAAGGAATGGGAGAGAAGGGAACTGACCCCAGTCTCCCAGCTACCATCCTCACCCTGCCTGTGGTGTCCTCATCCAGCTCCAGTAGAGAAGGGAACCCTGTGTGTTTCTGTGCTGGAAGGTAAACCAGAGACTTAACACCTGAGAGAACGAGACTGGAGGTGACTCTCAGGCTGCCAGCCAGGTGGCTGCAGGAGGCAAAGGCCAATCTGCCTGTGAGATGTGTGGTCTGCAGGGTGAGCCACTTCTCTCTGAATGCATCCCAGTGTGTCAGAAACCAGGAGAAAACAGTTCTGCAGTGCCACCCCTCTCAACAAGACAGCTCCTTTACCCTGCAAGCTGCAGCTAGCAACGGCCAGGAGCCAAGAGCAACGTTGATCATGAGGTGTCAGGAAATGTTTGCCATGACTTTATCCTTAAAATAACCCCTACAGACATTTTGCTCAGTGAAGAAAGGTCCTACCCAACCTCAGTGCACAAAACAACGTGAACTCCCAAGGAGGAATGATGAAACTATTGAAATGAGCTATTCAAATGATAACTAAGCTCCAGATGGCCAGCAGGGAATGGAGTGGGACTGTGACTAGCTGGGTCTAAGGCAGGGTCTTCATCCTTTGCTACCACCACTTCAACTGCTATCCAGAATGAGAGCTTGTGAGAGGTCTGAAGCATGCAGGCAAGTTAAGTTCCCCCTGGCTGCCTTGAAGAAAGAAATAGACCTTAGGAAACAAATGAACCTCGCAGTGCCTTAATAGAAAAGTGATGTGTGTGGTGCATCTGCAAGTCAGAGGCAACTCTGAGCTCTGTTATGGAAATTTTGCTGTGTGACAAATATGTTATGAATGACTTGTCTTGAAAAGATGCCAAGATGTAGGTGCTGCTATCACAACAGTCGATGACTTGAACTCCCTGCCAGCGCTCCAGCGATAAATCATGGAAACCTTGCTGGAGCTATCTTTAGCCACAGCACTGTTTCACTCTCACAAGTCACTCACAGCTCTAAAAATACACTTTATATCATTGGATTCCTGGAATTCTTTTAGTTCTTCCATTCTGATTTAAGTGGCATTAAAGCTGGGCTGTGCAGTTGGAGGCTGTGGGCTGATATGTGGGGGTGGATTAGATCTCACCTGGGTTCAATAGAGTCTTTGCAATGTTTGTTTGGTTTGGATCCAAAGGTAATTTGGAAGATCCTCCTGCAGATACACCTCTTACCTGGCTATGTGGAACAAGGACTAGATTTTGGTTGGGACTAGGCAGTAATTTAATAACTATTCCAATATAGATTTAAACTAAAACACATGCTCCCCACAAGAACCTAGAGGAGACTATGTGGGGTTTTCCCCCCAAACCCTATAGCTATCTTGCCTCTTCTGGCCTATGCCCTGTGATGCTGTGCTGACTCCTAGGTCAAACATCTCTCTTTTGGGTTTTGAGTTTGGTTTTTTTGGTTTGTTTGCTTGGTTTTTTTTTCTTTTCTTTTGTTCAGTGTTCTTTTGGTTTTGGTTTTGTTTTTGTTTGGGGATTTTGGTTGGTTGGCTGGTTTTTCTTTGTTTGGGGTTTTTTGGTTGCTTGTTTGTTTCACTTTCATGTCTTTCAGAGCAGTCACTGAATCAGAAACACCAAGAGCATGAAAGTCTTCACCTCCCACCAGCCTTTCTGGATTTGATTACTAGCTCACCAATGGCTGATAGTTTGAGCAGAATTTGATGCTTTCTAATTTTCCTTGATAGGGTCTATGAAGCATGTTACTTTTTTTTTGGTCTTTTTAATCCTGACTGGCAGCTTAACAAAGCCCAGCAATAGAAAGCTCCATTTGTGTAATAAACTGTTGTACAATCTACTACTTAGGAACACAGGCCCTGAAAATGTGCAACCTTTCTGCACATTACATTAAACACAAACCAGATGGGCACTGGAAAATCCTCCCCTTTGTTGGAGGGGGCTAAAGGAGCTGCTGGTCAGAAGGTCTATTTCACTACACAAATAAACAGAGGAGTTGAACTACATGATTTTCCAAAATCAGCAATGGGAAACCTATCTAGAAATATTATGAGCAGTTAGCAAACATGCTGCTGAAACTGAAGAGGCACAAGGAGAACTCTCCAGCTCTCTCCTAACTGCAGAAGCCACTCAGAGGCCTCTGGCCACATGCCTGAGGACTAGATCCATCACCTGCAGTGAGAGCTCTGACACTCAAGCTTGGAGAGGTGTTGTGTGGAGACAAAGGGGGTAAAATGAGTCTCTTTTCTAAAGGGTGTCTCGATCAGAGATGGTCACCTAAACTCTGAGAGTCACTGGAGAGAAATAAGGCCCTCCAAAGGGCCAGTTTGGAGCAGAAATTAGGAGGAGAAGATGTAACTGAGTACCTAAACACCATGGGCTGGGCAGTTGAGCAGAGTGATGGTGAGGGGCAGCCTGGCAGTTGTACCATCCCAGGGGCTGGGGGTACAGCTGGGCAGGAAGAGGTCAGAATTTCTGCTTGTTGTACAAGCAACAGTTTCCATTTCCCTAGATGTATGCTTCCAGTCCTGGGGTTTTTTTGCAGGTCTTGCCCAATGGGCTTTCTCCTTGCTCAAAGGTGATTTGTTTTTACAAACTTAAATGAAATCCCTTTAGCCATTTTTGAGTAATACTAGAGTTAAAAAGACTATTTTCCTATTTAAAAATATTCTAGCTAGACTGTTTTTATTAAATCAAAGTTAAGTCAAATAAAGACCACAGTTTAAAAGTTCAGACTCAGGCAGGAACTAGTCCTCTCTGAGGAGCTGTGTCCTTGACAGACAGGTGTTTGTCCAGCACCCACTGAATCACCACCACAGATCATGGAGCATGGAGATGAGACACCACAGGGCAGGAGGAAGAGGGGAGAAGGTGTCACACACCTTGCATTTGCTTCTCCTCACATGCCCTGGCAGATCCCTGAAGACAACAGATGGGAGTTTCATCCTTTTCACCCAACTCATTGCCAGGCATTGTCTCCTTCAGTGGCATAACCTGCTGCTCTCCCCCATGTATTTGGGGTGAAGGACAAGGGTGGCATTGTACAGGTGACCTTCATGGGGGTCTTCTACAAGCAGACACTAACATCTTGAGTTTTTCCCATGGCCATCCCAACCACTGACCCTCCAGCCCCTGGTGGGGGGACAGGGGAGAAGGTCCCTGCTGTGACAACCCAACAAATGGCACAGAGTGGGACAGGGAGGGGCAGGAACAAATCTGCCTCAGGGCTCTGGGATGTCCTGCAGGGCAAAGGGAGGTGATCTCTGTGTACCACTGTGGAGGACAGCCTGTGGGGCCATGGGATGTCCCCTCCCTCCTTGCTCTCTGGCTGGGTGCTCCTCAGGCTGCTCCATCAGCCTTGCAGGAGCTGTCACACCAAAGAATGTGGCATCAAAGGCAGGCCTGGGTGCCACACGACATGCCTGACACTTGCTGGGTCTGCCAGCTCCTGGGATGATGTGAGATGAAGGGAGCCTGCTGTTCCCAAATGGGGAGGGCAGGAAGAGCTGAGCCCCTGGGCTGTCTAAATGTGTGGAAGAAAGGGAAAAGCAGCAAAAAAGGACAGCAAAGGGCTGGAGAGATGCCCAGACTGTGTGTGTGTGTCTTCTCTCTTACAGACTGCAAATGGAGAGGGGCTGCAGGGGGTGGAGCTGTGTCCTGGTGGGCCACCAAGCTGATAGCCCCAGGGGAAAGAAACTCCTGACACAGGGTCAGCTGCAAGGCAGATGCTGGCAGTATTGCAGGTCTTAGTGCAGTCAGTGTCTGAATGTCTGCTGGTCCTGCTGGGAGGCAGCTGTTGTCTGTGGGCACCTGGAGATGTTTCTTTCTTTACCTTCCCATAGCAAACACCATGTGGGAAAATGGATGCAAAGGATAAGGATGTGAAAGCTACAGAGAAACTGTGACTTATCCCATCACCAACAGCCTGCCCCTTTGCAAACCCTTGTCATCTCTCCCACTGTTGTCATGTTATCTCAGGTATACTTTGATATCTGGGGCTGTAGAAAAGCAGTGCCCTTGCTGAAGTGACTCAGTCTGGCTCTGGGCAGACTCTGGACCTGGTTCTCTGCTGTGTAACTGCAGCCTGACACCAGTACATTGCCATAATGACATCATTTGGATTATTTCTGATTTATAGTGATTGAGAAAAATTGGGTCCTGTACAATAATGCAAACAATCAAAGAAGCAAAGCAAAAACAGTGCCTTCAAGCTGCATTTTGACACTGCATGATATTTTGAGGACTTAATGTTGAAAGCCTTAGAGAGCACAAAAGGAATTTTCTTCATCTCATATATTATCCAGTTGCCTGAAAGAAATGGCAAACAGCTCCTCAGCCTGAGCATGCTTTGGCCAGGCTGAGTGTGAGGTTTTCTGTCCATCAGCCTTCTACCAACAGATCTCCACTGAAACTTGGATCACCATCTGCTAGCAAGTCTAGTTACTGGACCCACAACCTAGAAAACACAAATGACCCTTGCAGAGCCCTGGGCCAAGTTCTGTGACACTGATCCCAAGCAATTTTGCTGGAGACAAAGTCACCTGGGGCATCCAGTGCTCTGTGAGAGCAGGACAGGTCCATCAGTGCCTTTGCTAACAAATTACCCTCCACAGTTCTCCTCCACTGATCAACTTCACATCATCTGCACTCTCCAGCAAATCCCATGACTCCAGTCAGAGCTCCAGTCTCTTCCTGGGTCCTTGAAATGCCACATTTCAGCCCAAATCATACCCAACAGTTAGATCACAAAGCAAATGGAAACTCCCTCAAGTCTGGCAACAGCATTTAAGCTCAGCCAGCGATACTGAGCTGAAGAGACACTTCCACTAAGTACTGCCCTCAGAAGCAGCCTCAAAAGCCCCTGATGAGCTGCAAACCCAGCCCATGTGAGAGATGCTAACCCAGCCTTTGCCCAGCCTGCCCCTCTCTTGCCACTGCTGGGGGAGGAACTTACCGTTCTTCCTCTCTGCAAAGGGTGGTGGCTGGAGCTTGGTGCCATCTCTCACTTCACTGGCAGCCTTTTCTTTGGGTACCTTTTCTTCTTCATTTCCACTTGGTGCAGTTTTCTGGTCCAAGTGATCTTGTTTGATCACACCATTCATCACCATGCCTGAAGGGACTGCTCCAGATTTTGGCTGCTCCACTTTGGATGATCAGGTCGAGAAGCAGACACCAAAGGGGCCTCTGGAAGAGAAGAGGAGCAGAGGTAAGGATGAAGTCCCCAAACCACCCATGGAACAGTGGAGAAATTTGGCATTGGTGAAAGAATCAGACCACAGACAACTAGCTACTCCAGCTGCTCCTCTGCATCACAGAATCATTAAGGTGAGAAGAGACCTCTAAGATCATCAAGTCCAGCCACCAACCTAGCACCACCATATCCTTAAGTACCACATCTATACATATTTTTATTGAAGGAGAAGACTTCATGATTCCCTCTTGTCTGCTTGATTCTATTCTCCTTGTCTGCTGGGTCTGCATCCTTGGCTGTTTTGCTGGCAGAATTTCCACCCATAAGCACAGAATGTTTGCAGAAGGCCAGTGGGGTTATGAAAAGCCACAGGCACAGGGCACCCACAGGAGAGAGCTCTTCAACTACTTGGAATACAGAACAGATCTACAAATGAGACCAGTCTTCCTGCATCTAAGGGCTTGGTTTGCTGAGAAACCTGGGTGACAGAAATAATTCCCCACAACTCAGAACAGGCTGCTCATTACCTGATACCCATAGCAAATACTAGCTGACTTTTACATCAGGAGATGTACAAACACCCTGCAAAGTAAAATACAAAGCTACTATTCAACATCAAAGTTGTGATTAACACCCATGGTAGAGCTAAAGCAGAATTCAACCACCTGAGGTTAAAAAATTGGGAGAGTTTTTGAAAGATGGGAGGAGTTGTTTGCTTGTTTACCAAACTCTGAGGTTTTTCTGGGGGTTAATGGCCAAAACACATCAGGAAAAATCTCAGGAAACTCTGCAAATTCAGTTTGTGCTTCTGCAAATGTCTGGGCAAGGAGGTGCTTCCCTGGATGACATTCATATCTCACCAGAAAAAAAGGGGAGGAGAAGGATTCAGCTCATGCAGATGTATTTGTGGGATGCAGGCACATGACCCAGGAGCAGCTGCTGATACTAAGCACAGCAGAAGAAAGCTGCAAGGACCATATCAACAAAGCATTGTCCAAAACATATCTCCAGATGCTAAGTGAAAGTGAATGCTTACAAGAATCAGCACTAGCTCCTAATGAGTCCCATCAGGAAAGAGCTGAGGAGAGCTAAAAAAGGTCATTTCTACAGAACAAGAATAGAAAAGTGGAAGATTGATTCACTGATAAAATCTGATTTAACACAAAAAAAGTTACCAATTTACTGTATAAGGAAGTAAAAATAGTGCATTGTATATGATACCATCTCCTCCTTGCTACATGTGCCAGGACTGCCCCACACCCTGCCCAGTACCAGCAGGGCTTTTGCCATCTCCCTGTGTGCTCCCACCTGCCCTAACCATTCCCCCATGGCCATGTGCCACTGGCTGCAGGTTGGATACTGTGTCTGTCTGTCCTGCTTTACACTGGATTTCATTGCTGGGAGGTTGTGTCTAGGGTGGCAACAGGGTAGGTGGATGCACTGGCCATCCCTGGGTGCAGGGAGGAGGTCCCAAATGTGCCTGTGTCACTTTATCACTTTACAGGTGGGACCCAAATCTGTCCATATGTCCATTGCCTGGGACAGACTCTGTCCATGCTCAACCCTGCTGTCTGGGCTCTGAACCCACTCTTGATCCCAACTCAGTCCTTACCACCAGACATTCCTTTCTGCTGTGTGCTTCCCACCACTGCCTTCTCCACTCACCTTTGTGGCCCTTTCCCCACCTCCTGTCCTTGGCTATTCCTCCCAAAGTCTGACATGTTGCCAGTGCCCATGGAAACAGCCCTGCAGGCATCCAGACATGCCAGGGCTGCCTTGTGTCCCCTGACAATGTCAGCTTCCACCTCTGCTAGAGCATTTTAGCTCCCTCGAGCTGCTCATGGTCTTACTTCTAGTGCTGTGACCACTCTGCAACCCACCTACTGCACATCCATCCCCTGGTAGGGCTGGAGGGCTGCAGAACCACTTTGCACAAGCAGAATTAGCCCCTAGGCTCTCCCTTTAGTCCATGGCTCACGTGGAACATGCAATGAATGTTTACATTGCTATTTTAACATGCACAGCTTTTTCATGTTGGGGGAGTTGCTGATAGGCTGCATCTTTCCAGTGGAAGCAGTGGGTGATGACAGGACAATCCAGCAAGCTGCATCTGCTTACAAAAATGAGACTTGGTTCAACTGCACACTAAACCTTTGATGAATTAGCCCAGGCTTTGGTGACGTAGATGTTGAACCAATATGACACTTTTATATGGATTAGGATTATTAATGCTTTTGAAAAATCCAGCTTGTGAGCCAGACATCCCATGCTGAAGCTGCAAGACCACCAGCAGAGGCAAGAAGACTTTCAGGAAGGCTTCTTCCAGGCACTGTGTACAATCTTTTTGCACTCAGAGCATATGCAACCTTTTCATCTGGAGTGAGTGTCCTCTGGGGTCCTTCCAGCCTGAGCCAGGAGGTCATGCTGCAGCCCTGGAGATGCAGGCTTTAACAACATACTCAAGTGCTGCTGGCTCAGGGGTTTTTTGTTGTTGTTGTTGGGTGTTGGGTTTTTTTTTTTCTGAAGTCAAATTTGGCCTCAAAACACTCCACATTGTTCCCTTGCTTCAGCCTGGACTGATTGTATTTACAAAGCTTAAGCACCCTTTTGAGCCTCAGAGCACATGTCCTATCAACCACTGCTGCCAACACATCCTTGCATAGCTGCACTCAGGACCCCAGGACCCCATCCCTCCCTGCCTAGCAACATGGAATTCACAAGGCTGGGCTACCATGGGAGCTCATGGGTACTCCCCTGAAAGGCACTGGAAGTCCTCAGGAGCAGATGCTTGCTTCACAAGCCTCCTTGCTTTCCCTTCAGAGCAACACAGCATGGGTGAAGATCAGATCTGCTTCCCCCCAGACATCCTTGCCCACCCAGAGAGGCTTGGTTGTGTCTCTTTCCCAAGGGCTTTGGCTCACATAGAAATCCAGGGTCTTCTGAGAGCAGCCTCTGTCAACCTGATCAGGGAAGGGGCACCACAACCACAGCCTCCCTGGCAAGGTCTTGTCCTGGACTAAGTCAGTGCAGATCCACAAGTGTTAGACACTCCATTGCACATAGGAGTTTCCAGGATAAGGCATGGGTTTCCTGGCTGATACAATGCCTGCATCCCACTACCACTTCCAGTGCTCTTCAGGCCAAAACTGAGGGCATGGGAACACAACTCCTCAGCTCTAGTGGGGAGGAGATAAGGGAGAAAGCACAGGGGGCATGAAGTCTCATGGTTCCTGAAGCCTGGGGTTGGGTGCTGAGTTTGTTTCTGAGGGAGCCTGAGCCCTGCGTCATTCCTGTGTCCCTGGGACATGGGCCAGGCTGGATGGAGTCTCTACAACCACCTGAAAGGAGGTTGGAGTGAGGTGGGGTTGGTCTCTTCTAGCAAAGAACAAGTGATAGGACAAGAGGAAACAGCCTCAAGTTTCAACAGGGGAGGTTTAGGTTAGATTTCTTCCAAGAAGTGTTGTCAAGCCTTAGAACAAGATGCCCAGGACAGTGGTGGAGTCACTACTGAAAAGACATGGAGATGTGATGCTGAGGGACATGGCTAAGTGGTGCTGGTTAATGGTTAAACTGGATGACCTCAAAGGTGTCTTCCAACCAACACAATTCTGTGACTCTTCTCCTGACTGTGTCTGGGGCAGTGACTGGCCAGGTCATGCCATCCATTGCACCATTGACTTTGAGTCACAGCAGCATAGGATCCTCACATGTTCCCTGGTGACTCTCAGGTACCCAGACCTCTCTTTGGCCTTCAACATTCCTCACCATGCAGTGAAGATATCTCACCCAGGAGACACCCCCTGTATGGGGGCAGCTTGACCCCAGTGTTGGCTGTCAGAAGGAAGACATGGTCCTTGTTCCCACCATCCATCATGGTGAGGGGCTGTGGTTCTGCTGCTTCCTTCAACCTCTACTTCCCTTTCTGCTGAGCCCTAGCTGTGTCCCTCTGCCTCTTGGGACACTAGCCCACCACCAGCAACCTGCAGGCAGGGTCACACCCTAAAGCTGCTGAGCATCAGGGTTGAACCCTGGGCTACCACTGCCCTCAGCTAGCTTGGAGCTTGGTGTTTGGTGCTAATCAGGCTTTGGAGATGTGAAATCACCTGGCATTAAGTGAGGAGGAGCTCCAGCAGATGGCCCACCCACCCACATGTCACCTAGGGCTCTGTGGGCTGCTTCAAGTCTGTCACAGCTGCAGTGAAACCATTTTCCCACACAGCAAAATTCCCATCATGTTTATAATGTTCCCTGATCCCAAGTTGAGATAGAAAGAGGTTGCAAAACAAACAAGAGGATAAAAGAGTAACAGGTCACTCATCACCTTTCATTGGATAATTCTAATAGTTAATTTTCTTAACTTCAACTTGTTCTGAGGAAAAATCAACCAAACCATTCAAATTAAAAAAAAAAAAATAGTTTTGAAAGTGAGATTTAAGCTGATTTATAACTGTTTCTCCCTGAGAAACAGTTTTGGTTTCAGCATTTCATCTTCCAAGAAAGAAATTATTTGGCTGGATCATTCCTAAACTGAAAAATTCACTCTCAAGGTCTCAGCTAGCCCCTTCCACATCCCAGGTCTCCATGTGTCAAGCAAATACCTGGATCAAGCCTCTTTCTAGTTGTCCCAGCAGTGAGCTTCATGCCAAAGTGTGCACCAGAAACAAGACCTGCCACTTATTGGAGTAAAACAAGACTCTTTTTGAGCCCTTCTCTGGGGTCTAGCATAGGGACAGACACTTAATGCCCTGCTCTGTGTCACTGCTGTCCTGCAAATACACATTGGCAGCCCAAAAAGAGAAGGAGGGGATGGACAGTCTCTCTATCACTTGAAGCATGCAGGGCTCCTGGCTTGATCCTAGCATCAGAGCAGGGGCTTCCAGCACTGTCTGGATCCCCCTGCATGACTGGCAGCTAGGATGCAGAGCCTATGGCAGCTGAAGCTGAGGAACCTCTACAGGCTTGAGACACTTGTGTTTAGGCACCTGGCTGTCACCTGTGGTCTGCACAGGATGAGGCACAACACCTCCCAGGATCAGTAAGGTGGGAAGAGACCTCGAAGATCATCAAGTCTAACCATCAGCCTGTCACCCCCATGCCACTAAACCCTCAGCACCACATCTAGATGCTTTTTTTTAGTGAGATGGCAATGAGCACAGCTCACACCTCCTCAGCTACCAGGTTCATCTAAAACCTCTCCTGTTTCCTCTATTGGAGGTTGAAGTGGAAGGAAACACATTTAGCTCTAATGCCTGTGCAGAGCCTCTTCAGCCCTCATAACCCACCCTAAACCTTTAAATACCCCAAGAGAAAAACCAGGAGGGAGATGTTCAGAGATGCAGTTCAGCCTTATCAAATTCTTCACGTGTTTGCTGTGGTGTGTTTGTGTTCCTGGGCTTCTGCTTGCAGGAATGTTGCTGATAAAACCATCTCACTAGACATGGACTTTGTGTGTTTTTAGCTAATGTTTACAGTGCTCAGACACTAGGAGTAGCTCTGGATTCCTGTGGGCAAATGTCCTGTGGACATCTGTACTGTCTTGTTGCAAATGCTGATCAAGCTCTGCTATGTACAAGTTCCATCAAGAATCTTGCCTGGTTCCTCCTTAGAGCCACCTCATGTTTGGCAAGGCAGAAGACAAATCTGACCACTTGCCCCTGTGCCCAGAACAAGAAGAGACCTCTGCTCCTCTGAGACCATCCTGGGGCTGCCAGGGAATGCACCACTGCTATTATCTCATTGTTTTCCTTGCAGACATGTCCCTGATGGATGATTGCCCTCATTGAACTCCCTCATGCCTCCTCAGGGATGTAGAAAGCCCCATCCCGTGACAGTGCTGAGGGCAGAGGCACAGTGTGGAGCCTGGAGGCTGTTTCCCACAGATCTGCACCTTCCTCCCATGCCCTGGAGAAGTGACCTGCACTTCAACCTCCAAGGAAGGAGCTGCAGCTCAGGAAAGGCAGCCAGGAGACTTCCCCAGTGAACAGAAAACCAGCCAAGGAGACCAGCCACAAGCCTGGATGCCTCCCTTCTGTGACAAGTTATTCCATGCAGCTTCTCAGGCATCCCTCCTGTGAGGCCAGCACCAAGCCTCAGTGAACAGAGCTGTGCAAACATCACTCTCTGAAACCTTCTCTCAAGGCAAATTCACCCAGTATTTGGTCTCATTTTGATCCCAACCCTCAGCAAGGTTTGCCAGCTGTCTGCACCCCCAGGGGTTTTAGGATAATATCTCTTTCCCAGCTTCCAAATTCCCAGCCTTGACATCTCCTCCAAGTTGCCCATAGGCAATGAGGCTTCAGAAGGCAGCAAAGAGCCCTGTGATGAAAAGTGGCAGCTGTCCTCACCCAGCACAGCTCCTGGCCTTCAGCCTGGGGAGAATGATGAGAGACATGGGCTGTTCTCAGGGAAGACTCTCAGCTCTGCCCTCAGCTCTGTCCCCATGAGCTTTGTTGGAAAGGAATGATTTCTCTTTCATTTTTCATAGAATGACACTTTAAGTGGAGGAAGTGGCTATCAGGAAACAGGTTATTACCCCAGACCCTCCCAAGATCCACCTCTCTGTCCTCTAAATGGGCTGAAAACATCTGGGACAAAACCAGACTAAACTGACAAATGGTATGCTTCTGAAATAATGGATCTTAATGTGGCCTCAGACTGATCAGACTGGTGCAGATTCCTTGAGACCTGAGTCACTGCTTGTGCATCTATGTCTGTGGCACCCAAAGGCCCTTCCCAGGAGAAGGACTCCCTCATGCTGTACTGTAAGCAAAGGCAGGCTGATGTGACCTCTGTAATGTGATTTATTATATTCTAGTGATACCCAGAAGGTGATCTGGAGAGTACAAGTCTTGTACAGCATGGCAGCTGGTGTCATCATGTGGAGCAAGGGAAGATCAGGATTGAGAAGAACCTTAAAAATGAGGCTGAATTAGTGTGGTTGGATATGGTGGCTTATGGTGACCACCACAAGAAGGTAAGGCTGCCAGGGCAATGGATAGGTGCACTGATGTAGCTAGGTTCTAACACTGAGGCAGAAGATGTCTCCTTGGAAGGCAACCTGTCATCAGGACATCCCAAAGAGCTGCCAGCCCTCTGTCCTCCTGCTTGCAGTGCTGCAGAATTGACACTACCATTATCTCCTTCTCTTGCTAGCAGACCTCCCATCAGCATGGGATGTGTGGGACATGCCTGGCAGGTCCTGCACCATGGGTGGGATCTGGGGGAAGCCTGTGGGGACACCTGTGAGTGATGAGCTGTATGGAACAGGCAGTGGCAAAGCAGCCATTCTTGTGCCATGCCTGCCTGCTGCTTCTGCAAGACCCTGGGGTTTTTAGAGAAACACCAAGTCATTATTCACCTTCCCAAAGGTAACTGCTTGAAACCTTTGCTAAACAACTGGGAGAAGGCCTGTGCTATACAAAAGGCCTCAGCTGACATCTGTGCAAAATGCAGGGTTGTGCCCACTGCCAGCTGTCTGATCAGACCCAGAGCACCAACAGTCTCCAGGAAACATCCAGTGCCTTGAGAACATTGTGTCTTGGGTCAGTGACCTGCTGCAGCTCTCAGAGCTCTCTCTGTGGTTGGCAACCACCTGACCAAATGTTGTGGAGCTAGGCACTCTTGGCTCCCTTTGCATCCACCAGGGTGAAATAGGAATTTCCAGTGCCTGTCTGTGAGCTGAAGAGCAGGTGAGATGATCTGCTCCCTAAAGCACTCATTTCTTGCCACTGGCTGTAGAAAGACCCTGTGTGATGAACTCAGATGGAGAGGTCTAACATTAGCTGAAGCAGTGGCCACACTGTACCTCCTCCAGTGGTTATTCCACGTTCAACCCACAGCCCCAGCTTTGCCTGGAGACTTTTCAGTCACAGCAGCCTGGAAAACAGATTATTTCTTTTCTCCATGTGGTATTTCAACACAGCCCTGGTTGCTCTACAGCCAGCAAGTAAGCAAGCAAGACCTTTCCCACATCACATATCACAACAGAGGGTGCACACCCTTGTCACTGGTGTGGCCAGGACTGCAAAATCTGAGCTCTTGTACAATATGTGGCCCAAAAGAACTGTATTGGCACAGAGACAGCCCCAGGTTCTGGCACCATCCAGGGAAAGATCTCCCTGCAGCCAGCAGGCTGCTAACAGGATCCATCCAAAGAAGGATGGATGGTGTAAGAGGTGGATGGTGGTGAGAATGCTGGGACATGGGACTATGCTCCAGGCACACACAGCAAATGCTCCAGAAGGAAAGGGGGAAAACCAGATTAATCCTCACAGGGTGAAAGAAGGAAAGCTTTGAACAAAGGAGCAGACTCTGCCTGGGCAGTGAGACTACAGGAGTCATAGCAGTAAAATTTCACTTCTGAACATCAAAGACAGAGGACAGGTCTTCATGTTGATGTGAGGGAGCCTGAGTACTTCAGCTGTGTCAACTCCTGTTCTTGTACAGAGCTTATTTGGGTCTGGTCATGACAACAATACTGAAGGTATTGGTGGCAGACCCAGGGCTAGTACTTTGGCCTTCCTGCAGACTTCATTATCCTGAAGAAGACCCCAGGGAGACCTTATTGCAGGTCCTCTGGACCCCTTCTAAAAGGTCCATGTCTTTCTTCTGCTGAGAACCCCAGAACTGGCTGCAGTTCTCCAGGTGGGGCCTCATGAGGGCAGGGTAGAGAGGCAGAATCACCTCCCTTGACCTGCTGCTCATTCCTCTCCTGATGCAGCCCAGGATGCAGTTGGCTTTCTGGGCTGTAAGTGCACATTGCTGGCTCATCTCCAGCTGTTCATCCCCCAGCCCCCTCAAATCCCTCTCTGCAGGGCTGCTCTCAAGGAGTTCATCTCCTAGACTGTACTCATGCCTAGGATTGCCCTGACCCCAAGTGCAGGACCTTACACTTGGACTTGTTGAACCTCATACAGCTCTCATGGGCTCACTTTTCCAGTTTGTCCAAGTCCCTCTGGATGGCATCTCCTGCCCCTCTGCTGTAATTCCTGGTGATATTTCCACCCTTATCAGCAGCTTTCTCCCCACAGTTCTGCAGGTAAGCAGTGGTTCCTCTAGCAGAAGGTCATATGAATGTCTTTGGTCCTTGCTGCACCATCTAAGCGTGTCCTAATTTTGCGGCATCCGCGGTCGTGTCTGATCTTTGTCTCTCTTGTTTTGTTACATCTCTGAAATGTAATAAACAAAATCTTTCTGAAAGAAAGAAAACATGGCAGAGAGTTGAAATGGAAAATGAGCACAAACTGGACCCATGCCTCTCTCTTAGGTGCCAGAAGGAGGGGAAGAAACAAAAGCCACAATGACAAACTCTATTAATAAAGCGATGAAGGTGGCTCTCAAACAGAAGTACAGCTGGAGGCAGAGCCAGCTCCCTGGCCTTGGACAGTCCTTCTGCCCAGTGCAGGGACCTTGCCAGCTTGAGTTGGCAGAAGGAGCTTTCAGTGGGTGGGAAAGGCCACAGAATGACCTAGCAGGGCTTTGGGAAAGGTCCCAGACTGCTGGCAGAGGACTTGTGCCCAGGGGGTTGTGTTCCTGCTGCAGCAAGGACTAACCTGAGCCAGACTGTGGAGTGAACCTATGCAGTGGGTGGGGCATGCCCTGTGTGTTGTCCCCCTAGCCTGTGGGTCTGAACATTGAACAACAACATATCTGGTGGCAGGAGACACGTCCAAATGCATTTCATCTTGGCAATCTGGAGGCTCTCTGCCTTCTACTACCCCAGAAAGCAAGAAGCCAGGAAAACAGGGCAGATGCTGGTCTCTGTAGACCTTGTCATCTTCTTGCTCAAAGGCTAGCAAAAGTATGTGGCATCTTTGTCCAGATCTCTGTCTCTCTCACTGCTTGCCTGTTGGCACAGGCAGTAGCTGGAGCACCATGTGCCTGCTGCACAGAGGGCAGCCATGCCCTGACCTCTTCACCTGAACCATCTGGGCTTTGGTGTGCACCCTGTGCAAGCCACTGCCACTGCAGAAATCAACAGAGCTGCCCAGTAAGAGCTTTTAATAATAAACCCCCATAGTGACTCCAGTGCATAGCCTGGCCACTTGTGTCCATTGATGATGTCAAAAATACACCTTAATATGGAGAAGAGTCAACCTGCTGCATGGCAGGTCCAAAGGGAACAGGAAGGAGTGGAAAGACAAAAGGGCTCTCAGCACTTAAGACATCAGTTGGTGTAGCCAGGTTCAGCAAGGTACAGAAGTGTTGGATTGGATGCCAGACCCTGGCATCACCACTGGAGATGCTGATGGAATAGGAATGAAGAGTTAGAAGGTGTAGAGTACAGGGGAGACATCCAGATGGCTTTCACAATGCCTCAAGACTACCAGAGCTATCTGAAGACACTTGAACAAAGGTGACAAGTGATTTGGATTTTCAGAACATTCCTCACAACTTCCCTCACCAAAAGCTGTCACAGAACATGAGTCTTTAGAAATCATGAGCAAAGGGCAGGTTGGCTTTAAGGAAGGCAAAAGGCAGGAAATAGTGCTGGAGCTTGTGCTGGGCAGCATCATGATCAGAGCAATTTTCCTTACAATGCCTGTTCCTCAGTGGCATGAAAAAGCAAGCTGGTATGGAGAGCAGCAGGAGGACATCCTGAGTGGCTGAGGGATAAAAATGCAAATGCAAAGTAATCTCTGTGGGGAAAAACAATCCACAGAGAAGAGCAATGAGGATGACTACAAGAGAGGTGAAATGGGCTGAGACTCCTAGCCTGGAAGGAGAAGACTGAGGAAGGAGACCTCAGTCAGGAGTGGCCCAAAAAATCAACAGGAGGTGGCTGTTCACTGCAAGAACTAGAGAGAATCAATGAAGTGCTCAAGCATCTGGTTTGAACAAGACAAAAGGAGAGGTGTGCTCACCCACTTTGTAGTTAAACAGTGGAGCTCTCTCTACTGCAGGATGCTGCACATGTCAAAGGGTTGGGTGGGTTCAAAAGACACTCAGATACATTCATGAGACAGAAATCCATCCTGAGATATTAAACACAAGAGATGGTAGGCCTGGTTCAAGCAGTCCCTAAGACACAGGTGGTTACAAAACAGAGCCACAGTGAGAAGGGTCCCTGAGCATTCAGCCTTCTCTGGCCACCTCCCCATCACTGGGCACCAGACACTCAACTAGACTGAGATGTCTTGACTCCCAACAAAGCCACTCTCTTACTCTGTCCTCCACAGATGCACATGCTCTAGTGACTCCTATCAGACCTGGACCATGGCACTGTGGAGGGCAGGCAAGGAGAGGGAACATGGATGGATCAGGGAAAGATGGAGATTTGGGTCCCTTGAGGCTTGCCTGAGTCTCTATGTGCCCAGCACAAGCAAATGCTCCAAGGCTGTGAGGAGGTCTATGGCCCCATCCCATGCCCTTGCTGCCAAAGGACATTCCTCAAAGCTACTTGCTAAATAACAGAATCTAAATTTCCTCCTTCTTGTGGCAAAGTTAAAAAAAACATTAAAATTAACCAAATTATAGCCTGGTCTAAACAAAGGAGGGCTGGAGCTGCCAATTTCACAATTATCCCAAATGGTTCTTAATATGACACAGATAAATACTTTGCAATTACCCAGTGGAACAAGGCTGCCCTGGGGGAAATGGAGAACAATATCTAACAGGGGCCAGAGAGCCAGGAGGTGAAGGATTTACACTCCACTGCTCCTCCTGCACTCCACACATGGCAGAGGGATGCAGCAGGGTGAGAGCTCAGCCACAGCCTGTGATGCTGCAGGTGGGACTGTTCTCTCAGCAGTCCAAAGGCAATAAGACACCTGGGAAGGGGTCAGGGAAGGGGATGTATATCAAGGACTTAGCAGCTTCTGCTGATCAGGGGGCTGGAGGTGGGCTAAGGGCTGCTGGCTGGCTGCAAGGTGCTAGGATTAACTCTGCTGTCCTCTCCAGCATGGCTGCAAGTGCAAGGTGGTCTCCTGGTCCACAGAGAGAATGGAGTGAGCTGGTTGGGGTTGGGGCAAATGGTGGTGGCTCTGTACTCACAACATGAACATAGAATCACAGAATGTTAGGGATGGCAAGGGACTTCTGGAGATCATCTAGTCCAACCCCCATCAGGGCAGCTTGCACAGGATGGTGTCCAGGTGGGTTTGGAATCTCTCCAGATGCCCCACACTGCTGAGTCTCATGCTCATGACTCTGCTCACAGAGGTCAGACTGTGGGAAAGCATGGGTTTGAATTCAGGGCAAGGAACCTCTACAGCATGAGGGAGATGATGGGTGCTGCTCATGCCCAGACTGCTTTGTCTGTTGAGTAGCATCCTTGCATAGCTCTCAGCAGTGCATCTTTGCCTGTGTTTGTCCTCACAAATGCAGCATCACTTGCATCATTTTCTCTTTAAAGATGGTAGCTCAGAGCCTTCCACTACCCAAGCCTTGCTTAACTACAAAACCTGAGGGAGTTTGCAAGAGAACCATGGATGTCTGTGCTCTCCACACCCATGCATCTCCTGGGAGCATGGAGCTGAGCTGCTCTCCAGGAAGCAGTCTGCACACTGCAGTAGCTCTGCAGGATTTCTGTCATTCAGTAGATATTCTTGAAGAGTCTCTTATCTGACTTCTTTGCCCTGTTGGTACTCTCTGGCCTTGCAAGTGTCTTCTGCTCTCCCAGTGGTCCCAAAAGCCATGATCTCAGGAAGATCTCTTTTCTCCATTAAAATGAACCCACAAGTTTTGGAAATTTTGCACCAGCTGAGCTGAGACCCCAAAGCTTACTCTGGGGATGGCTGAAGGACCTGAGAAAGTGAAGATGTGTCCATGCTGTGGGTAGCAGTACAGGGCAGGCTGAGCCCTGGGGAGAGAAGCAAAGGCCATGCACTGAGCTGAGGAGGAAACTCACTGCCCTGTGCTGCACTAGGAGTGCTGAGACCCTTCCTCTCCCTGCTACCCTTTTACCCATCCAAAAGGGCTCAAGGACTTACCTGTGACCTCAAGCTCTGGGGCTAGTCAGCCCCAAGACTCCTGTGTTTTCCAGGGAGCCAAGGTGCTAAGTGTTATAGCCATTGATACTACAGCACAAGGGAGGATTTGGGCATCTGTTACCTTAGAAACTCAGAGAGGGATAATTTTCTGATTCACATGAGATCCAGAACCAATGCTTGCAAATTACATACAGGCTGCTTGTTTTGGTGGAGTAATCAACAGCAGATGCTGGAAGGAGCAGCCAGCAAGAAGTGTGAGGACTCCCCATGGGTACACACAGCCCAGTATACAGAATCCACTGGCCCAAGGAAGAATTTCCTTGCTACCTAAAGCACCCTGCCATCTCCAGAGCCAGCCAGCTGCCAGCCTGGGCCACTGCTAGCCCCACTGCCTCCTGCAGATTGGCCCTGTCCTCTCCCTTCTTTCAGGATCTCTTTTGTCCCTTGTGACACAGTGACAGAGCACATCTTGCACCCTCCCTAATGCTCTGCAGGCTTTTCCTGCCCTGGCTTGGGTGGGTTTGGTGCTCCTATGAACTCCTGGGCTAGGTGAAGCTTTGTGGGGAAAGTGGTGTTCCTCAGGCATGGGGTCCCTGGGACAAGTTCAGAGGAGGACACAGAGGCTACCAAGGCATACTCAGTACTTATGAGCTGCCAGGTCACCCATTTTCTGCCCTAAGCCATTTCCCCAGGCTCTTCCCTGGCAGCAGTTAGCTGCTTTTCACAGGTAAGCTGAGCCCTGGCACTGTACCATGTGCAGGATGGGTGCATGATCAGTTTGCAAACCATGCTCTGTCCACAGGGAAGACTTCCCAAACAGCTCCATATACTTCTCTGCTGCCACCAGCCTCAGGTGCATGCACATGGCTCCCCCCACCCCCTGTACAGCTGAACCCCCTTAACCAGCTAAAAACACTCTACAGGAAAATTCACCATCCCAAACCATGCCAGGCCAGCAGTGTGCTAGCCCAGAGCACCCATGAGCAGCTGCTGAGCTAGGCACAAAGAGGCACAACCCCTTCCCAAATGTCCCTGGCCTTTTCCTGTCCAACCTTTTCTTCCTCTGTGTTTCACCACAGGGCAAAGTCAAGCTGGTTACAGATTTGCTTTTCCCATGTCCTAACCTCACCCCATCTCCTTTCTGGAGAGGCTTTGGCTGCTGTGCTGATACCCATGCCCTTGGGGAACTACAAGGGAGAGCTGAGGGCGAGCTGAAGCCGGTGGGCACTGCCCTGAGGGACCCTCTTGCACTATGTAGTACCAATCCTGTTAGCACCTCCCAAGAATCATATATGTCCTTCTCAGGGCATATCTTTTCACCTGGAAGAAGAAGCACCAAGGCTGAACACAAAACTGAACTGTGGGGTACACAGGGGGGACCACAAGGCCCATACACAGGGCTGAGAGCACCACACGCTCTGCAACATCCTAAATCCTTCCCAGCCAGAACCTCTGATAGACCTCAGTCTCTAGTCTGTGCTATCACAGATTTCTCTAATCTGATCATTTATTTTAGGCCAGATTTGTGCATGTCTCCTGACCACAAGGATCTCAAGAGCAGGTTGAAGAGCGAAGCAGAGAGAACCTGCGTGGTGGCAGAGATGCTAGAGCTGTGCTTGGGAGAGGGCTGTGCCAAGTGGAGAAAGGAGGCAATGAAGAAGAGAGATTAATGCATCTGCCTGGTGACCAGATCATACAGTTCTTTGGCTGGAGAAGCAGCTGAAGACACCCTTTCCTGATACAGGCTACACCTCTGCTTCCCTGTACTGCTTCTACCTGTTCCCAAGGCCAGGTCTGCCTCTGCAAGGCAGACCTACCTGTGCTGGAGCAGGAGCCACTGGGCTTCCCTCTCTGAACACCAGCAGCCTTCATGCCACCTTGATCTGATTCCAGACCAGAGCTGGGGACAGCTAATGAGGGAAGAACCTGGGGCTGCTGAGTGGAAACTCCATTGATTACTCGGTGTGGTACCTTCCCAACATCATGAACACCTCAGGCCTGGGGGAAAATCTGGGTTCTATCAGCTCTTATAAGCAAGTGTTTCGAAAGGTTTACAGAAAAGTAAAGTAAACAGAGCTGGGAGTAACAAAAGAGCCCCGTTTATGCATTCTTTGATTCACTGTAAAGGATGGTGTAAACTGACTTTTTAACCAAGCATTAGGCAAGATTTGGGCCCCCGCCATCCTATAATAAACAGTGACATGGCTATATTAAAATATTTACTTAATGCACTGAAGTGACTTATAGTATGAGTGGCTACTCAATAGGATGGCCTAAGTGTTAAGGCGTCAGGTGCCATCGCCTGTATAAATATTCTGTGTGCACTTGTTTATAGGAAAACCCCATCTGGATTTGGCTAAAACAGCAGACACCCTCCTGACCCCAGTTTTTGCTATTGGAAAATATAACACAAGTGTTCACTCATCTAGAATAACAGCAGTGGTTTAAGTGCCATCTGACAGACAGAAGGGTATTGGCTTTTCTCAATAGACAGCAGGCTTGGTGCTGTGAAGGGCTTCAACAGCAGCAGCTCCTCCAAGATTTACAGCATCCTGTGGATCAGCAGCAAAAGGCTCTGCCTCCCTGCTCGCTGCCCTTGGCAGACAGGAGTCACCAGGAGAGCTGGGCACTTGCAAAAGGACTGGGAGAGCTTCAAGTCCTGCTGAAACACAGCAGCGGGCTGTGCCACGACTGATGGCCAAGATGGGACATCAGGTCCCCTTCTTCATCTATTGGGCTGCTCTGAGATGTTAAGCAGCTTCTGCCCATCTGTGCTGTCCAACTGTTTGTATGCACCCAATGGAAGAAGTATTTGGGGCCAAGTAAAGCATGTGCTGGAGCAGCAGTATGCCCGTAGCAAGTTGCCACCTCTTGAGCTGGCACTGGGAGCAGGGACCTTGGGACTCTCTGCCAGGAATGTCCTTAGGTGGGAATACTCTCACAGGCTGCAATGGAGGGATACCTACTCCCAGCTCCTCTCCCCACACAAGGTTCTGACCCAAGCATGCACTGTTCTCCTCCAAGGATGAGTTGCTGTTCCTCCCACACTCACTGTACACAGTGCACACAGATATATCCAGACACCTGCTCAGACTAGGAACCAGTTTCTGCACCTAATTCAATCTGAGATCAGCTTTTTTGGGAGAAAAAAAACAACAACAGAAAAAAGAAAACAAAACAAAACCCAAAACACTCCAAAAAAAAGGTGATATGAATTACACTGCCCTTCCAGGTGAGACCTCTTTAGGACCTGCCACAACAGCACCAACATTCCTCTTTCACAGAAAATATCACCCCTGACAAAGGCAAGAACTGCATCTTTGTTTTTTAAAAGTACTTCTCTTTCTCCCAGCCAGCCTACAGTCAGATAACAGATTGGCATCTTTCTCCTTCTTCCTTCCAAACAGTGGGCTCAGCTCAGAGAAGATGTGGGGCCATGCAAGGAGATGGAATTGAATGGCCTCTCCTGGCAGTGCTGAAACCACTGTGCCCACTTTGGCTCCAGGATGTTTAACCACGGGAGGGAGAGAGGGGAAGGAGAGTGCAGATGCAGTTGTCAGACACAGCACAGGGCAGTCCTTCCAGGCATGGGATGCTGACACGTGGTAGGGGCTATCCCAGTAAAGGATTCCCCTCACTCTTGTGCAGTCACAGGTGTGTTGGTAGAAGGGATTTCCAGAGGGTTTTGATTTCTGCTCAGAGTAAGACTAATGGCAACACAGAATCAGGTCACAGCTTTGTATAATTGAGTCTTGAACACCTCCAATGGTGGAGACTCCATGTAAGAAGTCAACTTGGAATGGCTCCCTCTTTCAACTCTCTTGGGTGTTCCTCTCTTCCCAAGGACAGGTGGAAGGAGGAGAAATGAGGTGGTCACTGGAATCCTTGCTCTCCAGGAAGGCCCTGGCCACTTCAGTTTCCTCCAAAAGGCAACTGGTTTCAAAGCCCTTGGGTCCTCAGCTCTTTACGTGTCCTTCCCTGAGTGGGACACATGGCTGGGGTGCTTATTGTGCCTCAGCTCTTGTCTGAAAGGCTCCTGCCAGCTTGGCTTTCTTTCTGCAGGCAGACATGATGCTGCCAGACAGATGGCATTTCAGATTGCCAAATAAAATCTACTAAGCTAGTAAAAGAAGGATGCTTTTTCCATTGGAAAAACGATTCTGAAGGAAAATTTATGACTGTCAGTAGAGCTCTGTGTGCCCTGGAGGCTCCATCTGACTGTGGGCAGTAATCTGGGACAATCCACTAGAACTCTTCTCCCCTTGGCTAGTCCTGCAGGAGGCAGCAGCTGGCTGAAGAAACCAAGCCACTCCCTGAGGGTTTTTGCACACTGCTAGTGGCTACAGTAAACCCCCATGCTGCTGGTACCCTGAAGTAAAGATCTACCATAGGTCCTGGAAAACCACATATGATCTCACTACCTCCTGGGTGAACACACCACCAGCTCAGGGCTGGATACATGCTTGGTGGCCTCCCTTCATGTGTATCCTAAGGAATGAGACCTCATTGCTTTCAGACTGCTTCTCCAGTTGCTCTAAAAGAGTCTGTAACCTAATCCTGCCCTGTTGTGAACTTCCTCTTCTTCCCAGCCTGTGATCAATCACTGAAGCAGTCAATAGCTTCTGTTCCATCACCCAGCTAATTGATGTAAGTCTCCAGGGGTACTCCAGCAGGGACAGACCCTGGTGGTATCATTCACCACAGTCTTCCAGACAGGAACCAAATGATAACAACCACTGAGCACACTTGCTACCTCATTTTGTAGCCAGCCTTTGGCAGTTCCACCCAGACCATACACATACTCAAGTCTGGCACCATTGAAGTTGACAGCTATTGCTTCTCCCTGCCTCTAATACATACATGAATCATAGAAAGGTTAGAGTTGAAAGGGACCTTTAGAGGTCATCTGGTCCCACTCTCCTGCTGCAAGCAGGAACACCTATAACTATATCAGGTTGCTCAGAACCCTGTCCAACCTGACCTGGAATGGTCCCAGGGATGGGGCATCCATCACCTCCTTGGGCAACCTGGGCCAGTGCCTCACCACCCAAGAGGAACACAAAGAAAGGAGGCATTAAACATTACTTGACAAACCCATGCCAGCTGGCTGCCACACCTCATCCTGTCCTAGCCTAGATAGAGCAATTTTGATAATTTATTCCAGTATTTCATAGTATAATTGGTATAATGTGGATTATTCCTTCTATCAGGATCATTTTTCTCTGCACCTGAGGACAGACACAATCTTATCCCTGTCCTTGTTCTCAGGGAGAGCTGTCAGTTGTGAGATGGTTTCAGCTCCCTGAGTGATCTAGAGAAATTCAACAGAATTTCAGGAGGCCCAGCTGAGGTGAAAATAAGTGGATTTCACTTATTTAAGCACTCTCAAACTGATTCTTTTCTTATTCAATCCACATTTCTCCCCCTTTGTACCTAGTTAATTGCATTAATCACTTCATTGAAGTTAATGACTCTAAGAACAACTGAAGCAGAGAAAGTGCTGAGTTCTACAGCCTCATCATTTCACCTGTTGTTAACTTTCCTTGTGTGCTGAGCAGAGGACTCACTCTCTTTGACTTTCCTTTGACTTCCACAGCAGAACCTTTTTTAACTAGGAGGACACTGTAACTGGGCAACCTTGTGCCCTACCTGAAGAAAGCAGAGGTCTTCTCCTGGGGAAAGCCCTAGCAGCATGCAGTGGGTGTAGGAGGAGAGGGAGACAGCATGGTGTTGAGGTTCCTCTCCAACCACCTCTGCCCATGGTGGTCCCACATTGCCACACATCCACCTGCCTGAGGTCCAGGTGCTCCTCCTATGGCTCTGTTCACCCTCACTAGATTGCAGAGGGCTGGAGGATGTAAAACTCTTTTAGACTCTGAGCCTGCAGCTCTTGCAGGTTTGTTTTTCCCTGGCCCCCCACCACTATCCCCTTTCCCTGTCTTAATTGTATAACAGCCTGGGTAGTGTAAATACAGCTCAACTCTCATCTCCTGCCAGACAACACTTAGCAGAGTCAAACCTGCCTGGAGGTGCTGGCTCAGGGGCTGCACAGCCACACCATGCCTTGCACTATCTTTATGAGGAGGACAGTTTAGTCTGGTGCCCTCTCTGCTGAATAACACCAGCACACACAGGGTGGGGACACAGAGATGACAGCAGCCTTCTCACCTCCTCTTGGGGCTGAGAACTGATGAGAGACCAGGTGAACTTTTGTGCAGGAAGGTTGGTGTGTGTCACAGCCCACTGCAGGAGAGCAGACATAAATCCTCAGGCATGAATTTCACTGCTCACAAGAAGAGGTTTCCTGAGGCTGTTACAGCTGTTAAGAGGAGGGGGCATGGAGGACTTTTTCACCTGGCTCTGCAAGGTCAGCAGAGCAAGGGGAGTCCAACTGCAGAAAGAGGCAGAGAGGTCCTGCTCTGAGCCAGGAGGAAGTGCTGTGTCAAGGGTGGTTCAGATAAGCACCTTTTCTAGGGAGATTGCCTACCCCTGAGATGGCTGGGTGTGGACCTCCTTGATGCTCAACACTGCTTTTGTAAGACCTCTCCTGCAGTGCTGGGGCCAGCTCTGAAGTCCTCAGCATAGGAGGAACATGGACCTGTTAGAGCAGGTCCAGAGAAGGCCACAGGAATGATCTGAGGGCTGTAACCAGGCTGAGAGACTTGGGGTAGTCCAGCCTGGAGATGAGAAGGCTCCAGGGAAACCTTATTGCAGCCTTTCAGTACTTAAAGGAGTCTAGAAGAAAGACAGGGAGAGAGAATTTTTAGCAGGGCCTGTTGTGACAGGACAAGGAGTGATGGTTTGAAACTAAAAGAGGAGATTTAGACTAGGTAGAAGGAAAAACCTTTTTCTAGTGAGGGTGGTGGGACCTTGTCTCAGGCTGCCCAGAGAGGTGGGAGATGTCCCATCCCTGGAACTGTCCCAAGTCAGGTTGTTCGGGGCTGTGAGCAACCTGATCTAGTTGGAGATGCCCCTGCTGACTGCAGGTGGCTTGGACTAGATGACCTGTAAAGATCCCTTCCAAGCCAAACCAGTCTATGATTCTGTATTTCTATTTCTCAAGCAGCTCCTCAGAACTCCTGACCATCCTGCCTTCCCCCAGTACCACCTCCTGACAAAAACATGAGGCTGAGGCTGTTCCCTGCCTGCCTCCATGCACAGCAAAATGCAGTTTTTTAGGGAGGCAAGGCTTTCTTATCCTCTCCCATCATGGCTGCATGGACTGCAGCAAGCAGGCTCTCACTCCAGGAAGCCTGTGGTTGCCTGGTGTGCAGTGACCTCTCCCATCCCTTGCAGATAACAGAAATCAAGGACATCTGCTGCCTGCTTGCACCTAATGTCACCAGCTAAAGGTGGACCCTAAAGCTAAGGACTGCAGTCTCCAAGCACACAGATTAGATGAGTGCCAGGTAGGTGGGAAACAGAGCCATTGGGTAATGGTTTGGTACAGAACCACAGCATTTCCAGCACAAAAAGCATCAAGGAGAAGAATTACCAGTGCTGGGTGCAGGGGCACTGAGGCAAAGACTGGCTGAGTGTGGATCTGGTGGGAAAGGTTGAGACACTGGAAAGATTGACATATAAGGAAAGATTAACCATGAGTGCTCTAGTCAGAGAAGCATACTGAGCCCCTAATTACTGCTGCCCTATTCCTTCTGGGAGAGTCTTCACTGAGCACTGGGGTAATGGCATCACTCCTAAAGTCCTACAAATAATATGTTAACAGAATGCTTTAATGAAAAGAAAAAGGCAAACCAGAAGCAAACCCCAAGCACCTGTTAACAATGCAGCTTCAGTGTTGAAAAGAAGACATTCTTTTTTAGCAAGCTCTGCTCTCCATTTAGCTGGAAATCTAATGGCAGGGCTGAGTTCTCCTAGAACTTCTAAAATCTCAGCAAAATCAGCTTGGCCATTTTCAATGGAAGAGGGAAATCAGCTGGCAGCTCCTGCCACTTCTAGACCTTGGACTGGGAAACTGGCATTTGATTGTGGGGTTGAGGAACAGAGAATGTCCTCATTCAGCTTAAAGCCACCCACATCTGGGTGAGCTACAAGCTGAAAATTGCCAAGGATCTAAAGACCTTTGTGTTGAAGCTCTGCTGATGGGAGTTTGGAACATGCTACTTGTCTGAGCAGAGTGTGATCTGTGCTGTGCTTAGCTTCCAGCCTCACTGCTACTGTCCCAAACGTGTGGCACCTGGACAGAGCAGGTGCTGCAGTGAGGTCCCTCTCTGCCACAGCATCAACCATGTGCCCTCAAAGCTTGCCTTCTTGGCAGCTGATGCCACAAGAGAGCTCTGTCTGCATTAGGGAACTCAAGAGATGCCCAAGGACAACATTTTCTCTCCTCAGCAAGGTTTCTAATTCTTCCCATCCTTACCAGAGGGGAGAGCCACCTTCTTGCAGCCAAACCACAGCCCCTCATGTCTCTGCATTATGTTCATGTGACCTGATTGATACCTGAAAGGAGGTTGTAGTAAGATGGGGCTCAGTCTCTTCTCCCAGGTAACAAGGGATAGGACAAGGGGAAATAGCTTCAGGTGGAGCCAGGGGAGATTCACATTAGATGTTAGGAAGAATTTCTTCCCTGAGAGGGTTATCAGGCATTGACCCAGGCTGCCCATCACTGCCCCTGGAAGTGTTCAAAAACCAAACAGATGTGATGCTTGGGGACATGGTTTAGTGGTGAGCATGGCACCACCATTGGGTGGATGGTTGGACTTGATGAGCTCAGAGGTCTTTTCCAACCATAACTATTCTATGACTCAGTCATTCTGTGACTCTATACCCAGGAGGTCTTCTGTTCATCCCACCTCTCCTGTCACAGAGTCACAGAACAGTGGTGTGGACAGAGCCCTGAGAGATCTAGGGAAGCCCCTAGGGACCATGTTGCCTTAGGCTGGCTGACACCTCAGCCCATTTCCTGGTGAGTGGGCAGGCAGGCTGGAAGCCTTGGGTGGCAGATCTCTGCAGCCAGCTCAGCCCATGGAAGGGAAGGGATATATGATCTTCTCCCATCTCTATCCCATCTGTTCACACAACACTAACTGAGCATCACACTGCAGTCAGGGCATGGGTGAGCCCAGGTGTAACAGACACTTCTAGTCTCCAAGCACACTCACTATGTTCCTGCTTTCCAGATCTAATGCTTCCCTTCCTCCTCTGATCAACTGTGAGAGTGGAGAGGGTCCTGCCCTCCTGCCTGCATCACTCCTTCCACAACACAGGCTCCTGTGCCTGCAGGAAGTCCTTCTGCATCACACACAGCTTCTTTGGAGGTACAGCAGCTGCAGCAGCTGCTGGGAGGAATCTGACCATGCCAGAAGCTGTTCCTCCAGGCTGAGCTCTTCCAGAGCCCATGGTGTGTGTGTGTGGTTTAAAGCTCAGCATGGCCAGGTATGTTCTGAGTGCAATCTGCTGCTCAGCACAGATTTGGTGCTGGCTTGCCTAGGAATAGCACCAGGCAGTAGCTGAGAGGCTCCTGGATTTTTGTGCTCCCTCTTTTGCCTGCAGAGAGGTGATTCAGAGCTGCAAGCACAGAGCAGCTGCTGCCTGCTTGTGTTTCAAGAGCATCACCCTGGCAGGGTTCCTGACTCTTTCCCAAGAGGCTCAGGAGCAACAGCCCTGGGACTTCAATGAGGTTCTCACCACTAAAGCCACTGCACAGAGGCTTCCTCTTGGTTCTGGTGGTGTGAGGGAGATTGGTCATGCTGATGCTGAAGGACTGCTGGCTTTTTAGGGATGAGAATATGGACAAGTGGGGCCTTTCACTTCCCAGAGATAGTAGGAGCAACCCTGATGGCACAGTGCAGTCTCACCATTGGAAACCTGCTGCCTGTGCACAGACAGAAGTGTTTTCACTGTGCATACAGTGCCCATTAAAATGAAATCTGGTCATGGCTGAAGCCTCAAAGCCACCTCCTCCCTCAAATTCCTGGCAGTCTCAGCCTCTCTTCCTCATCTCTTGCCTAATCTCCAGCCTGCTCTGTTGTCAAGCTCACTACTTTCCCTCTGGCCCAACTCCTTGCACTGAGCTTCCAGACCAGCTCTTTTGCTGTCTGTTTTTTCACTCAGCCTCCAGGTCCTCCAGCTCTGATGTCACAGGTGGCCTCATGCCACCTTGCTCCCCTTTCTACCTCTCCACCAGCATCACTTGTTCTCAGATCCATGGCATCCAAGATCTTCATACCACTACCCATCCTACCCACTCCCCACCTGGACCCTCACAGTGTTTCTCTGTCACTCCTACCTGGGCTCCTGAGTCCATCTCCACTCCAGGACCCTTCTCACATTTTCTTCCTCTGCCCTTCAGGATCTATGTTGCTTTTCAAGGTGGTCATGTCCCTAGCCTGTTCCTCTCCCAAGCCTGTCCTCAGCAGGACTCAGGGAGAACAACCCACTCAAGAGGGCTACAGCATGACCAGTGCAGACAAACTCTTGCTAGGTTTTCATGCCAAACTCTAGCTAGTTTCCATTGGGCCTATATGAACTGGAACTTTTCAAACACTTTTTAATGTTCCCAAATTTGGGCATCTTTTCTCTAGGCTAGCAAGAGGCACATCTTGACATACACTCCACCATCTCTGCCAAATGTCATGTGCTGCTCCAGAGCCTGCATGGGCTGGAGCTTCTCAAAAGTCATAAGAATGTTGGAAAATGGGCAAAATCAACTCTTTTTCTCCAGCCTCATTCTCTGATGCAACTTAACTGATTTCAATGCAACGTTTCAAACAAATCCAGGGCAAGGCAGACACATGGCATGAGGAATCCTGGTCCTGGGTGTTCATCAAAGTTATTGACAGACTCTTGAGAGGAAAAGTGTTGAGTGACCTGAACTGCAAAGATTGTTACTCACTCATTTGTCATTAACAACAAGCTAGACTTCAATCCTGAATATTAATTTGAAGCTTTAATTGCCCTGAACTCAGATTTAGTTTACTTCAGAGGTACCATTCATACTGTAAAGGGTGATGCTGATGACAAAATCCAGGACATTCTGTATAAAATGAGATCAGAGGAATTAAAGTTGTCAAAACACAGTTGTTTAAAGTGCCATTGAGAACACACTGGGTCTGCCCACATCAGTCAAGTCAGGCCTGCACCCAGAATTGTATTCGCCAGCCCTCTGCCCATCCTGTCATGATGCTTCTTTCCTGGAAGACTCTTCCATCTTCCAGATGGAGTTTGTCCTGATTGTCAGAATAACAAATACATGTGACTTTGACCAGGATCATTACAGTGCTTGCATTGTTCTTGCACATGAGGATTCTCTTAAGCACACCCATGATGCCCACCGAGGTGTTCAGGCAGATCCACTCCTACCCTGGTATCCTAACTCCTACCTGTTTCTTACTTGGTTGCCATAAATGAGCCAGCACATGGACACCACTAGCAAGAACAATTAAGAAAGGTGAACTGCAAGATTAAACATTTGAGTAGCTCACCCTGCAGCTGGTGGGCTGAACTATAACACTTAAAATTCACCCTGTGAAGCTATATCACATACATCCTGTCTGAGACCAGAAACCCTCTGCTCCCCTCCCAGGCTGCAAGACCAGACCTGAGCACGCAGACCTACCTGGAGCACCTTCAAAGGGCACACACAGGCTTGAATTTCTGGTACATTTACAGCATGCAAAGGTTTGGAGGGTCAAGAATTATTCAGTGACAGAGATTAATTGCAGATCACAGACAGATTCAAGACACTCACCACCTGCTCGCAGTCACATCAGAGGAAGATGCAGGCAAAACTGTCCCATCTGGTCAATAATTCATCACTGACCTTTCCTACTCCTGAATCCCTCTGCCTGCACCACGTAAACACCCTGATGGGCTGTGTAGACTGAGACCACCTCACCTTTCATTGCTGTTTAGCTCAGCTAGACATGCCACGTTTCAAGGCGCTGCTAGGCACCTTTGCGTCTCTGCACCAATATAAACTTGTCTGAACACCATTCAGCTCTCCATGCTTGCCTGCAGAAAGCCCCAGTGCCCTCCACCTCTGGCCACCAGCTGCTCTCCCCAGCCATTCTCTTACTCAGCTCAGTCATTTTCAGCAGCTACACTGATTGCCACTTCAGAACTACCTTGTTCACAGCTAGGACAGTTACTGGAGGGGAGAGAGTTTCCAGCTGAGGAGACTGTGCACAGCATTGCCAATTCAGCATCACAGAGTCTAAGAAACCTGAGACATATTTGGTACTTACTGAATTGAAGTTGGTCACTTCCCCCCTCCTCTCTCCCAGTTTCCTACCTTTGTTTCTCATGTGGTACTTTCACAGAGATGGCATCTTACATTTTCCTGTTTGAATTTCATTTCTCCAGCCCTGGAGCAGTTCTCTCACCTTTCTGTGCCTCCACCATTAGTACCAGGCTCTTGCAGCTGATGCTTGTAACATCTCCACTCAGTAGGACCACAGAGAGCTCCAGTAGGTGCTGCAGGACGAGGGAAAGCACAGCCTGCTGATGGTGTCCTCACCAACAACCAGCAGAGCCGACCTGTAGAGCAGTGCAAGTGTCTGCACCAGACCTCCTCCACCCTCCTCCCAGAGGGTCAAAATGTCTTCTTCAGCCTGAAAGGAAAGCTCAGAGCTGAAGCAGGAGCAGCACTGCAGCTTCACAGGCGAACTAGGAAGAGCTGTGAAGGGGTCAGAGGGAGAAGATCACCCCCAAATCTGGTCCTACTGAGGTAGAGGATTCCCTTAATCCATTAATCCCCTCTCCAGTTCCGTGGTACCAGGGGGTCAGTGCATGCTCCACATGATTAAAGCAGTGCAGGAACGAAATGCTAATAAATAACTTTTATATTCTTCATTTCTTCAGTTGTGACATATGTAAAAGAGATAAAACAAGGCCTCTGAGAATCCAGCCTTAGCTCTTATCTTCTGTTTGAACCGTTAGTGCCAGCTTGGTTATTACTCATGCTCTTGACATTGAAGTTTTTCCTTGAGCAGTAACTCTTGGGCTGGGTTTGCTCTGAGTATTAATCTCTGGGATTTAGGCAGCTGCATGCTCAGGCAGACACTCACCCAGAGAGCTGAGCCCCGATGCCTGCTCCTCTTTCCCTCTGCTAAGCCCCAGCAGAGCCAGCTTTGACCCATTCCTTCCACCTGCATGTGGGGATGGGGATGTTGGATGTTCAGACCCTGGATAGAAAGAGACCTCACCAGCTTGTCTTTCCTGGATGAGAGCTAGGACAGCAGTTCACATACACAGCTGCCTGGTTCTCCCAGGCCAGAGGACATCACTGTTCACAGAGCCAGGACCTGTACTTTTGCCTCCATGGACCAGCAAAGTTTACCAGCGTGGCTCCAAAGCCTATGGGGATCTGGTGACTAGGAGAAAACTGTCCTTTCCAGCTGGCTGGAGCATGGAGGCTCACTTGGCTTTCAGGTTGTCAATAGCAAGTTCAATGGCAGCTTGTTCTGGTGTCAGAGATGTCTGATTCACAGGATAGGTCTGAGGTTCACACACATCATCCAGACCATTAACAGAATCCAAGATGATGCAAGGAAAAGGAGAAAGCTTCAGCCTCGTTCCCAAGACTTGACACAAAACTGGAGTTCTCCAGATTGGGTGGGGACAAAGGGCTTGCTAGCAAGCCAGCCATTGGCCTGTGGGCTTAGGACAGCTCTTCTGACATTGGCCTACCAGGGGGAGCAACAACCCCCATGTTACTCAGTCCATGGGGATTCATCTTTGCTAGATTTTTTCCAGAGTAGATTCCCTTTCAGTCTTTAAAATACATTTTATTGCTAACTAATCAAGCAGTTTAAAAGGCACCAGTCTACTGCCAAAAGCCTTTCTGAGGATATAGCTGTGTAAATCTGTGCTTGTCCACACTCACCACAGCCTGCTAAGCCACTCTTCTCACAGGAAACCAAGGGTCTGCTTCCACTGCCAGGTATGGGCTTGCTATGCCCATCCCAAGAAAGCAAGCCCACAGTGCCTCCTGAGGGACACCTAACCCAGGCTATAATGATCCTCCAAGGTGTTAAACCTGGTGGCTAGAACAGAGGACCAGTGTGCCTAGCTGGAGGTCCTACCACACCAGAGGGAAAGATTTTGGCCAGAAGTTTCTTGGAGATCAGTGATAGATTGGCAAGTTCAGCTGGAGGTGTAGGCAGCCAGATCTCACTCTGTCAAAGAGATGGGGCATCCAGCCTAGGGCAGGATCCTACCCATGGCCAGAGGTCATTGTTGTGGTGATTGGCATCTGTTCATCTACTGCTTTCTTAGTTTAAGAACAATAACAACGTCCATGCCTACAGTCTGCCTGTGGCTAAGGCTATGAAGACCTGGAGCCAGTCCTGACCCAAAAGCCAGTGACTTCCTCAAAGAGGAAGAGACAGGCAAGGCTTGGGCTCCTTTGGAGAAGGTTCACACACCTTTTGGTGGTTTAGAAGCATTGTGGAGTTCCTGAGCTTTGACAGCAGCTTCCAAAGCTGGTGACCCTTGCTGAATTTCCTTAGGCACAGCCTTCAGCACATGGGAAACACTGTTCTGCATCAACTAACATTGATGTCCTTCATCAACATGAGGTCCTAGAGGGAGACTTCAGTCCCATGTTCAAAGCTTCAGCTCTCAGCCTCCATGCCCACAGCTTGGTGCAGCAAAGCTGCAGCACTGCTTGTAGCTCAGTGTGACACAGGGCAGTGCATCCTCTCTCCACGATAACAACAGATCTTACCACCACAGAGTGCAGCTTCTGCAGTCTCCATTCAAATGTCTTGTCTCTGGCCAAGACACAAGGTCACAGAGTGCCACAGCCCTCCTTCACACTCCAAAATGTGCCACAGCCCATGTCCACACTCCAAAATGAGACTCAGCTCAGGACAAGGCTTTTCATTGCCTAAGCTTTTCTCTTTGGGAAGGAGAGGAGAGCAGACGAGGAAGGATGCAGTGTTCAAGCAGAGCAGGAAAAATGCTCAGTACCTGCTGTGATGGGAACCAGAGCAGAGCAGAGACCTGCCCATCCTGGCAGCTGCACTTGCCTCTAGAGCAAAATCTGATTCAGGAATTCATGTGAATTTAATAGAGAGTATAGAAATCAATATTCAGCTGCTTCCTCTCCTCCAGGGAGTGAGGCCAGGTGCTTCTTTCTGAACATGGATGTGTTTTTCCATCCAGAAAAGTCCTGCACAAAACCCCCAAATCTGTATGCTAAAAAGCTGCAATAAAATTGATCTTTCATCCAGCAGAGACAAAGCCCATCTCACTGTTCCCTTCCCTCTCTATCTCTCCTGGCAGAAGGTGGTGGGTCCTGATGACCTCGAGTTTCATGGGCAGAACAAATGGCTTCTCCAGCAGCTTTCTGCTGGCAGGTTTCCCTCCTGGAGCTTCAATGGGCCCCTTCTCTGCTCTGAGATTGGTCCTTGCAGACCCTGCAAGTACTGTCCACAGCAAAATGAACTGCCTTCCCTCTAGACTTTTCACCCTGCCATTGTAAATCCCACTGGCCTGGTGCCAAAGACTATGCTAGACACAACCATAATACAGTCATTTGTCTTCTCAATGTTGGAGAAGGAAACAGCAGAAATGCTCTTCTTTCAAATAATTTAACAAAATACAGATCTCAGCTCAAGGTAACTCTTTAACCTCTTCAGTGAAAGTCTTCCCTCCTGCCAGGGCTGTGCTGCCCTGCAGACTGTCTGACCCCTGCCACGTGCAGGGACTTTTTGGGGAGGGGAGCTCTGCCTTGCTATCAGACAGCAGATCTGCTTGCAGGAGTGCTGGGAAGGAGCAGCCAGGCAAGATGGAGAGACAGCAGCTGCCCCTCCAGAGTCTTTTATGCAGTGATAGGTTAGATGAATGGATTTGCTTCTGGGAAGAGCCATCCTCTGGGACTCGAGGAAGCCATCAGAAGGTTGGACCATATCTCTGATGAGGAAAGGCTGAGAGAGTTGGGGTTGTTCAGCCTGGAGAAGAGAAGGCTCCAGGGAGATCTTGTTGCAGCCTTTCAGTACTTAAAGGGCCTATAATAAAGATGGAGATAGCCTTTTCAGCAATGCCTGTTGTGACAGGACAGGGGGTGATGGCTTTAAACTAAAGGAGGGGAGATTTAGACTGGATATAAGGAAGAAATTTTTCACAGTGAGGATGGTGAGACACTGGCCCAGGTTGCCCAGAGAGGTGGGAGATGTCCCATCCCTGGAACCATTCCAGCTCAGGTTGTTTGGAGCTCTGAGCAACATGATCTAGTTATAGGTGTCCCTGCTCACAGAAGCAGGACTGGACTAGATGATCTCTCAAGGTTCCTTCCAACTCTAACCTTTCTATGATTCTATGAAATTAATGAGAGGAAATGCTGTTCCAGGAAATGCTATTTCAGGAAATGCTTCTGTCTCTCAGTCCTTCTGGTCTGCTGCTGCACCCTGCAGTGTCCCAGGCAGATCCTGTTCCCTCTCCATGCTCTCACATCACATGTCTATGATGCACAGGCTTGCACACTCCTGTGTCTCCTGCTCACCTCCATGCTCAGAGCACAAGAGCACATCAGTTGCAGCAGGACTATGCCTGAAGAAAGCAAAGCAGATAGACTGGTCTCCATCCTGCTCATGGGCCAGGCTGAGCAACATCTTCAGTTGACCTTGGAAGCATTTCATGTATGACTGGAGGATGGGGGAGAGTCCAGGCTTTTAAACATGCCATGGACAACCCAGAATGGACTCAAGGGGTGGCAGTTTCCCCTGGGAAATCTATGACACAGTCTTCCTCAAAATGGTCCAATGACTAAGCCATCTCTGGGGCTGCAAATACTGCTGCATCCCTGAAAAGGGTGTTCAGTCTGGACCAGCTGTCCTCCTGGAGCAGGTGACACAAAGTGTGCAGCTTCAATGCATTTAGCAGGTGGCTTTGCCAGCGACAGCAGCTTGCTGGTGGTTGCTCCTCTCCAGAGCAGAGCTGTTCCCTGCTCTCTGCTGACACAGACGAATAGGTAGCAGGGAAGAGCCCTGCGTGGTGCAAAGCTTTACACAGCCCAGAGATCCTGCCTGGGCCCTGCAGACAGAAAGGGCTTTTCCAAGGAAAAACAGGACAGGAAAAACCTAGTAATCCCCTGAAAGAAACACCAGCACATTCCTCCAGGCACAGTTACGTGACAGGCGGCAGAGACGGCTCCCCAAAGGCGCTGGAGAAGGAGCCGACAAGTACCATGTGTGGAAATCTCCGCTCCGCTGCTGCGGCGCAGGCTGAGATCCCGCAGGAGGTGTAAGCCAGCCCTGCCAAGGACTCGGGGCTCTGCTCTGCGGAGATGCATCCTCCGTGTCTGCATGCAGCCTTTTCTCTGCCAGATCTGTCCTACGTGTGCCTCGGCTCAGGGCTGCTGCTCCCGGGGTGCTCCTGGCTCCGCTGCAGAGCGCTGGCTCGCCCAGCGCACCAGGTGGAGCTGGCTTGAGGCTGACCGCTGGGGTTACAGCTCTCCATTCCGCTGCCACCCAGCAGCCCTGTCCCTCCTGCTGCCTCCATGCAAAGGGCCATCTGATAAACACAGCCTTTTGTAGGGTCTATTACAAGTTCAGGAGGTGGTGGGGGATTGCTGGAGTATGCTGATGCCAGCCACTGCCTACAAAAGCCACTGGGGTCACACTGCATGAGAACAGCCTGGAGGTGTGTTGGGGCAGCCAGCATATTAGCATGGAGGTGTGGGAAGCATTTAGGATCAGAATCAGATAATCAAAGAATCAGAGAGTCATGGCTGAAAAAGACCTCAGAGACCACTGAGTCCAACCATCCATCCACTATGACCATGCTCACCACTAAACCATGTCCCTCAGTACCACTTCCTCATGGCTTTCAAATCCCTCCAGGGAATTTAGATCTTGGAGATGTCACACCCCAGGTTCTGCATGTGTAGCCAAGTGCTGCGGGGACCTCCACAACACATGCATGAGCTTAGAGCAGCTCCAACAGCACAGAGAACAGGACAGAAGGTGGCCAGAACCCAGTCTCTGTAAGTAAAGAAGGACATAGGGGAGTACATATCTGTACAAGCAGATACCTCAAGGAGAATCTGCAGGGGAGAAGGCTGAGGCAGGAGGATCTACAAACTCATGGAGTTGATGGGTAAACTGAATGCAGAATAGTTATTCCCCCATCCCTACTGTGCTAGAAGTGTAGGGTGACACTGTTAGGAGACCAATTTGCAACATCTGAAAGCACTTCTTTAAGCAACCACAAACGAATATCTAAGTACTGGGCTGCCATGAGAGGTTGTAAAGGCAGGTATTATCAGCAGCTCAAAAAGCAGTTAAACAAATTAATTGATTAATTAGGTAAATTAATTTATTAGGCCTCTGTTAAACTGTCAATACAGCAACAGGGGTATTCCAGGGTAGTGTGTGGCTGTGGTGCAAGAGCCCTGAGCAGGGCTGGAGCTAGTCTGAAGGAGGGAAAGTGTCTAACAGAGGAGGAAAGCCAAGCTTCCAGCTCTTTCTCACCTACACCCCACCAAAACCCACTGATGTGGTCGCCGTGGTGGCTTAGCAGCAGGTGAGGGCTGAGGGGAAAAGGGAGTTGATCCCAAGGCTGCTGGCAGTGCTGGCCCGGGGGCTTGCTGGCAAACCTGCTCTCTGAAGGTGGGACCCTTTTCATCAGCTGGGAAAATGAGCCTGTTTGCAGCAAGGAGAGATGCAAGGTGTGAAGTGACTAACAGGGTTGAAACACAGTCAAAGTCTGGGTGAACATATAGGTGATCCTACAGACACACACGTGTGTGCACAGCCTCTCTGCCCAGGCTCCAGTAAGTACCAGCCCTAACCTCCCAAACTACTGAAGAGGTCTTTCCAAACCAAAGCTTTGAGTCCAACAAGCAGAAGTATTGATACCAAATTCAGTGTAGTGGGGAGATATGGTATGAGGAACAGACCTGACACAAGAGTATGGTTGTAAACAACCTGTGAAGCAACTCAGGCTCTAATGAGGGGATGAGCCCTGGCCAGCAGCATGTCCTGGGGCTTCTCACCTTCCAAAGAGGGTGATGGGTTGTATTCAGTGGGAGCAAGGACTGGACTCCAGCCCAAGCATCCATGAAAGCCCATCCAAAGGGTGGTCTGATCTGTAAAACATCTTAGGTTCTTCCCAGAAATGAGGCATGAGCTGCTGTGCAACTTCATGTGAAGGTCCCCAGCCCTCTGAAAATGTAAATCCAGCATCTCCTGCCTATGCCTCTATTGCCATCTGATCTGGCTCTCAACACCAGGATTCTGGTGCTCCATAGAGGACAGCAGAGATGTAAACATGTCCAGGAGTCAGGTCTTGAGCAGGACTATCTCAAACAAAGAGCCACTGGTTTTTTTCTTTGGAAAGATAATCCAACAACAGATTTCTCCCCATTCCCTGCCACCCCCTCTGGTACTTTGTGGGGGAAAATCTGAAAATCCAAAGAAACCTCCCACCTGGAAATGGAAGATGGAAAAAGAGTGGAAAGACCTCAATATCACAGCAGCTGAGCTTAGTTTCTAGGAAAAAAAGTCACCAGCTGTATTGCTTTCCTCCAGTGCATAGACTATAGCTTTCCATGTCTCTTTCCTTCTGAAAAGGCAGTCCAGAAAACTTGTCACTGTTTGATTTCTGAGAAAACACAGGGAGGGGAAACAGGTTCCTGGAAAGGGCTGAGATGGGAGCAGTGACAAGGCTGAATGACCTGGGTTGGGTTCAGTTGCTTTAAGAACATTTCTGTGTCCACATGGTTTTGCTGCTGCTGTACATCTTCTGTGGAAGTACTGAGATAAGTACAGTGATGGGAAGCAGCACCAAGGGCAGGCAAGTAGACAGATAATAAAGAGGCTCTCTTCCCTCATGGCAGGTTTATAACAGTTGACTCCAGTGATGCTGGACTTGCACAGAGCTACAAAGTCTTCACCCTCCTGGGAGCTGGCAGGGCACAGGAACATTCACCTGGGACGGGGCCCAAAGTGTCACCTTTCCAGAGCCTTGAACTTTCTGGGTGAATGACTTAGTTTAGATTAAAGGAATCAACAAAACCAAGTGCAAGGCATTCTCCACTGGTAAGACAGCATCAGCCTTGCCTATGCTGCCAACAGGCTCCTGGGAATTTAAAGGAGAAGCAGACAGAAAGCAAATACTTGGGAAATGCAGAGGTCTGGGGCCAGGAGGGTGCATGGTCACAGAGGAGCATTTTTGGTTTCAAAGACTTGCTGGTGTTTTGATAGCTCAGTTAGTTTTCTTTTTTTCCTAATAATTACCAAGGAAAAAGAAACTGTCTGCTCAGAGATTATCTCTGCAGTGATATGTGGAAAGCAAAGCAGAGCTGTAAAATATCTACAGTTAGGGATCACAATCTGGAAGAAGAAAACAGGAAACATGAAACCAGTGGAAACCCAAAGATAAATGATCATCCAGCTAAGGAGAGCTGGAGACAGGGAGATATTTCCTGCTAGAGAAAGGAGGGTTTGTGGAAGTGTCACTTCATCTTATACATCAGGAGAAGACTTTCCATCCAAGATTGAGGCAAAAGAAAAAAAATATTGCCTACTTTGGGGAAAAGGAGGAAGAGGACAGGGAGAGCATTTCAGCTCTGCAGACATCATGCTGCATGTGATGATATGGAGAGCTGACCCATAACAGAGCTGGCAAACAGTGCTTGGGTCCTGTGGCAGAAAGCTATTTTTCTCTGGAGTGAGCTGGAGTGAGCGAGGGGACACTGCTGCCACCCCCTTCTCTGAGCTGTGCTTCGTGGTGGGACAGGTGGAAGGGCTGTGTTGGGGTTGGCTGTAGGGGAGGAACCATCGTGGGTGCAGCACAGTCATTGAACGCTGCTCTGACCATGCAAAATCCCAGGAGCCAGGAGGAGGTGGAAATGCCTGGAGGAGCAGGCACCAAAAGCAACTGAAGACACCTTCCAACCTGTAAGGCAGTGATTTCCCTTCCAGCTGGGCCATGTGTCCTTCTGGGCTGGCCTCTCCAGCAGCCGTGGGAGCTTTTCCATTACTTAGCTTTTCTGCACTAGCAGATGCACCTCAGCATTTCCCAGCTTTGCAGCTCATGCCACTGCAACCCTCTTGGCTTCTGAAGGGAGCATCTGAGGAATGGCTGCATGCACTTTTCCCCAGATTCACCTCTCCAGACAGCATGCACCTTGCCTTCTTGTGACCCTTGAAGGTGTGGTAGCACCACACGCTGCTCTGTGCCTATTAACACCACAGCCAGGGGTGGAGTGGGGAAGAGGCTGGGAGAAATCCTCAACCTGCTGCACTCCAAGGCAAAAATCCCATTGGCTTCCAAAGAATGAGGGTTTCACTTGCTGTTTTTTAGGCTGCACTTTGTCAGAGATCCACTTGGGAGCTATAACAAAGCAACATCCAAGTGAGCTGCCATGACCCAGGGGACTGGAATGTGCCCCTGGGAAAGCCTCCCCCAGCACTGCCATGACACTGGGCACAGCACTGCTGCTCCTGCCACAGGGAACGTGGCTGAACCTGCCACTCTCCCCTGTCTCTGCTCAAACATGACCACAGTCCCCAAACAAGGTGTCCACACCAATTGCAATCAAGCACAACACATTCATTCCCTTCTTCTTCCATCTGCCTCTTGCTGAATACATATTGGCCCTGGCTGTGGATCACACATAGCAGGGACTGGATCCAGCTGTACTGGGCTTGGGAAGACAGCACAGATTTATGGCACAAATTACATGGTCCATGCCTTGCAGTGCCAAGGGTGGGGGTCTATTGACCCCTCAGACATCCCATAAATCCCCACCAGCAGGCTAGGACTCTTCCAGCAGTACTGCCCCCATGGTGGTGGTTCTTTGACTCATGGCATTTGAGTACTCTAGGAGAAAAGAGCAGCCTCTGTAACAAGCCTTGTTTGATAGCCTCCATCTGCTTGATGGTCCACTTCTCAGACCCCCTGACAAAACCCAGAGAGCTGGATGACTGACCATGTCAGCTCCAGCTGGCACCAAAAATCAGCTCTCACTGAAACTTCTCTGCCTTCAGAGTCTGGGTCTGTACTTGGTTTCCTCTGTTCCTCCAAGCCCAGCTCCCTGTCTACCTCCAAAACACTTGCATGGTTTTTTTGCCTGCATCAGGCTTTGCATGTGTTAAATCCTCATCAGGGCTACATGCAAACCACTGGGGAGATGCAGCTGAGGAGGGTTCCCCCATCAAGCCTCCTCTGGAGGATTTAGAGCCAAAGATGCTTGTCCTCCCTATGTGTTTTGCTTTGGTATCTTGTAGGTCATTTTTTTTCTGTGCTTGAGTGTGTTATTTTAACCTCATGCCATTATATAATACTAGAAACATAATGAATAATAGTACCAGGCTCTTAGACTATTTGCTCAGTGTTTCCCTGGGGTTTGACACATGCTTGCTTTCTTGTCTTCATTCTCTCTGTCAGTCTTTTCCAGCAAGGCAGAGAGCTTGTACTCTCTCTGCTTTGCTCTGTGCCATGAGGAGGAAGGACATCCTCCAGCTGCAGCTCAGCAGTTCTTGTTCACACAGCACCACCTTCCCAAGGTCAGAAATGCTAAACACACAGCTGAGGCCAGAAGGGTCAATGATGGCACCTTCTCTGGTTTGATCTATAGCAAAGGCCAAGAAACAACCAAGATGAGTCTTCCATATCCAAGCCATGTCCCTGCTTCAGGACAGTGTGACTACAAGATGTCCATGCTACCCCATGTTTCCTGTTCTCTTGTGGTCAGGGGATGTGTGTTAGGGGAGGCAGTAGGTAAGCACCTTGACCCCACAAGCCCACAGATGCAGCAGACCTTCTGCATGGAAGCTCTGAACTCCTAGACCAGCTCTCACCCTCCTCAGCTGGTGTCACTGTCCTAGTGTCCATGGCAGGGGCTGTCTCCTCTTACATCTTACAATATATCATACTCTCCCTTTTGCTTCTCTGGCTTGCTCCAATAGATATGCACCAAGCTTGGCTTTTTGGGAGGACCACAACTTCCTTGCACAAGCAAACAATGGGGAGGAAAAAGATCTGAATTCCCACCTTCTTCTGGCTACCCTGGCAAACTCAGCTCTTAGTTTTGAGGAAGGCACTTTATGTCAGCTGGAGGGAATGCCTCCTTGCCTTCTCAGGCTTGCTTAGGGGTTCTTAATTTTGGCATGAAATTCTAGCCAGTAATGAGAAAGTTGGGAATAACTCAGCCCTCAATGCTGATGGGTTTGGAAGCCAAGCTTTCTGCCCACCCACATATCAGATACTCCAAGCCTCACACATCCTTGACCTCATCCCCAGCTCCTGCTAGATGACGTTCCTCCAACCCTGCCCATGTTTTGGCCAACATGCTGCAGGTTCCCATCCATCCTCTCCCTTGTCTGATGCTGATCCAGTCAGCAGCTCTCATCTCTTGGCAGTCTCTTTGTGGAAGCTGAGATTTAAAAAGTCCTGGGAGACTTAAAACCTGGGAGTTTGAAGAGGTCTCCTGGGTCAGCATACCCAACCTCAGCAGGCTTTCCATCTGCTGGATACTTTCTATTGCCCACACTCTGAGGTGACATCTTCATGCTGAAAACAGCAACTACTGATGCAGCTGCTGCCAAAGTGGTTGCAGGTTGGGAAGCTGAGACATGGAAAGCAGAGGCTTACAAACAGCAGGAACCTGCAAATCTGCACACTAGAGTTTATAAAGAGCAGGGCCCTGAGCTCCTCCCCATTCATGTTTATTTTTAACAAATGTTGGAATACTCTTCCAAAGGACTGGAAAAGGCCAACAGTGTACAAATATTTACAGAGCACAGAATAAACTGTCAGCCTCTCAACTTGACATCAGTCCCAGATGAGATTGTGGCAAGCTGATACAAGACTACTCAGAGAGAATTCAAAGCTGGTTTTCTGCTCTTAAAGCATGAATATGATGTCAAAGTCTATAGAGATTGGTCTGTAAAGGTAACAAATGACAGGCTGGCCTTCCCTGAAGTGATGTTTTGTGCTTGAGATTCTCTTTGACCAAAAATGACATTTACTCTGCTAAGAGGATTGGAGTCTGCCTAACAGTTGGATCCTGAAATGTATCTGCTAGTAGGATGTCATCAGTAGATGATACCCCAGGAATTTCCAGGAGGGCTACATTTGTGTCCTGCTTCCAACTCTGCACAACACAAGCTCTTTATCAGTAATCCTGGGGAAAAAATTCCTCTTGGGGGAAAAACTCTTGCTCTGGTGGTTTCCAAAGTTGAGGAGATCTGGTAGAGTGGGGCAAGATCAGTGTTCAGCACTATGTGGTGTTTGAAGGGTATCATGGCTGAGGTTTGGGTGAACCAGACATCACTGACCGTGTGTTTTAATAGCACTAAAGCCAGATAGATGTTTTACTTTCAAGAAGGAAGATGAAGATGTCATTGACAGCTGGAAAGCTGTGACCTTGGAAATGACCTAGTGGTCATTATTGATAGTATTAGCAGAAATGGCCACAGTGATGCTTTGTCTATCTGTGGGAATGCAGCCCTGCCTGCAGACACTGGGTAGCACTGGCTCTGAGAAGAGTGTCCAAGTTAGCTGTTTATGACATTAATAAGACTTTACTGGAAGAGTCTTCCCATTTTTAGCCTTAGGAGTTTCTTTTAAGATAATAAGAAGTGAAAAAGAAAATACAGAAGAAAGGATTCAGAAAAGAGCTACAGAAAAGTCATTGCATCTGCAGCTAAAGGGCATGTTTTACTGAGAGATTAAAGCAGGTCAATTAATTTAACTTCTCCAAGGAAAGATGATGAAGTGACTGAACAGTGTTTATAAGTCTACATTTCTACAAGAGGAATCTTTGATTTAGTGGAAAAATAAAGAACAGGGCTTATTAGCTGCTGGTGGAAGTGAGACAATGCCAGCTGTAAGAGAGGTGTCCAGTTTAACAAAACCAGAGTCTCAGCTTAAGGATAGGGATTGCTTCTTTTCCCTGGTGTATGTGGCTGGTCCCCACTTCCCCATGGTCTAGCGGCTGAAGACCTGCACATGGACATTCCTGGGCATGAGCTCTGCCATGGGGGTGCCTCTGACTTGCAGCCAGAGATCTGTGAGTCTGTTCCTGAAAGCAAAGGCTTATTGTGCTGCCTCTTCCCCAGAACTGGGCTGCGACTCTGGAAAGCATCTGCAGGATTCATGACCCTGATGCACTAGACCCCAGCAGAGGTGGTTCTTGCCATTACACAACAAGACTTGGGGAGGACTGAATTTGCAAGCTGTTGGAAGTACTGGCAGCACTGAGTCCAGGTATGTGACAGCATATTAAATTAAGCCTGTGGATTCATCTCCTGCTGCAATATAAGGCAGCAGTGAACTTCACTGGCAAGGGAGACATCTGAAAGAGAATTTCATCTCAACTAACAATAAACATTTCTTCCATGCCAGCAGATGCTTACAGGTTGTATGCAAGTATGTAAAGCAAACCAGCACAGATTGTCAAAAATAGCAAGGGTCCATCCTTACTGCTGTGACCTGACACCTTTCAAGTCACAAGCATGGTAACACCCAGGGCAGATAAGCAGCTGGATGTCCCCAGCTGGGCATTCTTAGGGAATGACAGCAGCTGGCATTGCAGGGAGGAGCCTGCATGGTGCCCCTGGCAGACTAGGGTGCCTCTGATCTCTGGCTTGGCCAGAAGCAGAGGATTGGATCTGATCTTGGAGGCCCCTTTGTATGTCAGTGGTTGCTCTGAGTGAATGTGTTGGGTCATTAGTTATCTTGTCCTCATACAGCAGAATGATTGCAGGAGTGTTTTCAGTTTCAAGTTGTCTAAGATAAATGCTTTCAAATGAGAAGTCCTCTGCTTGAGATGGGTACAGAGGATCTGCCTCTCCTTATGCCTGTCATGTTTCTATGGGGTGGTGCACAAGAGCTTAACAAGCACTGTATTGCATGGGGGGCAGCTCACAGTGGAGCTGTGCTGCCCTCCCAGTGCTTCAGCAGGTCCACATGCCAGACTTGTGACAGCCAGACCTCAGCACAGCTTTTGCAGCTTCTTATGCACAACAGCACTACATGACAGGTTGCAAAATGAGCTCCATCCCTTTGCTTGGTGGCCAGAGCATATGGTAGGAATCTTCTAGAGTCCAACACATAAGGCATTTGGACTCTGAATCCTATTTTCTTCTCACTCTCTTGAGCACCAGGGATTATAGGCTTAGGCAAGTCAGCTGGGGATAACAGAGCTGTGTCCAAGGGCATGAGTAGAAAATGGGGAGGAAAAATCTCTCCAAAACCTATTCCTCAACTGCAAAAAAAACCCCACCATGAAGCAGCAGCATATAGCATCAGTTAATTCTCCTGCCACTGTTTTGGAGACTGCTGTTTACATTAATGTGCTAGCTCACATAACAGAATGTATAGCTCTTGACTCCAGCCCTAAGGACAGGAACCATGTGCAGCCATCCTGTATTACCCAGAGGAAGTGTTCAACTGAAAGTGCTGCTTGGGCTATGCTGCTGCTGCAGCTCCACCTGGCAGAGCACATGCTCCCAGGTGTTTGGTGAGACAGAGGACATGCCCAGAGTGGCTCTGTTTGCAGGCATAGGCTGTCCAGGGAGAGCTGGACAGAGCAGTACCTCCCATTCTCTAGCACTGGCATTCCTCAAGCTCTTCAGCTCCACCTCCTAACTGTGATGCAGCCCCAAGATGAAGCCTGAGCCAGCACCATGCCAGACTGCCACACATCCCACCACTCCTGGGATACATCACAGTGAGGACAAGGACGTGGCCACCATTTCCAGGGAGAAGGGTATCCAAGTACAGCATCAAGCAACCATCTCTGAAAGCTTCAGTATTATTATTTCACCACAGTGAGAGCATCTTTACATGACTCAAAGCAGCTAACAGTTATTACAGGCTACAAAATCAAGAAGATCTACAGGTTCTACCTCTCAGCTGCACTGAAACACTGCCCAGATGGACCATCAGAACTGCACCTCATCCTTGTAACACCAAGACTGTCCAAGGCTGCCTGGTGCAACAACATCCTGCTCATACCAAGAGGAACAGCAAGTGCCACTATCCAAAACCCACTTTGTCCATATCCAAGGCTGCAGCTGTTAAAGGGGAGAATCAGCACCCAGAGCAGTCACCTTCCATCCCCTCAGACCTCCTCTGCCTCCCTGCCTTGGGTTCTCCCTGCCTCCTGTTGAGACTGTCCATCCCATGTCTTTGGATGGCCAGGAGACTCCCACCCCTCCTAGGCCAATCGTGCAAGGAGCCACCCCAGTGTTCTGGCTACTGCCTCACTGGTAATGGTGCTAGGAGCTCCTGTGGGGCCCAACCCTGCTCCCAGGAGCTTCTGGACCGAGGCCTGTGTGCTTGCTGTGAAGCAGCCCTGTCTCTGCTCTCCCACAGACCCTGTTCCAGAAAAGGCTGAAGGTACAACCCCTTTCAGATCATAGAATCATAGAAAGATCTGAGCTGGAAGGGACCCATAAGGATCAGCTAGTCCAGCTCCTAACCCTATGCAGGACACCCCAAGAATCACACCATGGTGCAGCTTTTCACCATGGCAAGGAGGTTGGAGGATCTCCCTTTGCCCTGCCTGGCTGCTTTGTGAAGCCCAGCCCCTTATTAGCTCTCACTGTCATTAGTGATGTGCTCTGTTATCAGGCAAGGCTAATTACTGACCCCATTTCCCATTCATAAGTGTTCAGCTTTGCAGAAAAGCAGGCAAGCTCTTACCACAGTGCTAATTCCTTTGATGATAAAGTTCTGGATGTGCCATATCAGCCCTCAACCTGCCTATGCCAGGAAGCCTTTATTTAGCATGGACATTTATCATTGCTCAACATATAAATAATACCATTAGCCACTCTGAGCAGTGATAAAATTAGCAGTGTAAACAGAGAAAGTGAGTGACCTTAGTGGAGAACCATTGTTGATTTTGACCCAACACCTACCAGTATGATTAGTCACAGCAGAACTGCTGAGGGAAAGGGGCCATTGGGGCTTGTTTGGAAATTAGAGCCTTGCAGTGTTTATTTTATGGAGCAGATCTAATTCCTGCTGAGTTTCGCTATAAGCAGAAGGTTGTGACCCCACCTCCGCTCCTCCGGACGCTGCGGTTCCCCGGGGGCTCATCAGCTTGGAGGCTGCTGTGAGGAACACTCCTGAAAGCTCTTCCAAACCAGCAGGAGTGGATACCCTTCCTGCCTCTCCTGCCAGTCCATCTCTGGTGAGCAGTGGTAGGAGATGCCATGCAAACACGGCCATGGGGAAACTGAGGCACTTCTAGGGGCTTCTCTCTCCTCATAGTCTGGCCATTTCCCGCGCTGGTGAGATGTGTGTGGTGACCCCTCTCCTTCTTTCTGCCCACCCAGCCAGATGCTCCCTAGAGTTTCCTCCCTACAGACACCAGCATTTGCCACTCTGCTGGCAAAGGTCTTGGTGAACACTTGGTTAAGTGATGAGGAGTACAGGAGTCAGCCCAACTGCTGGTTGTGCAGGTAGCCACAAAAGCGAGGGCTCTTGGGGAAGATGTGTCTGCTGAAGGGCAGGACAACCTGTAAGGGCTGCATCATGGACTGCTACTCCAGGTGGAAAGGCTACTAGAGCTGTCAGAGGTGGATACTCAAGCAATTCATTGTATGCTCCTTAGGGGTTCACATGCTGCTTGTGCATGCACTAAGCTGTTAAAGAGCAAAATAGAGACCACCCAGGACTTCACCTAACCTACAGTGAGCGTGTTGAGTTGGAAAGATTGCCCAAATGTAGCTGTGAAAACCTGAAATGAAACCATAGAAAACCATGCAGAATTTGTATTTCTTAATTATTGTTTGAAATGGGCTCTTAAAGGTGGCTGAGAGTCTCACCATCTTCTGAAGAGTCTCAGACAACCTACATTCCTCTGCACTTGGAATGTTTTTGGATGCAAGGACCTTAAAATCCTGGACGTGGAATTGACATAGAATTCTGTACTTACATTCTCATAGCCACTGATTAGCCATCAGGTTAGAGGTATCCCTCAGGTTAGAGAACATGACTCTTCACCATCCCTGGGCAAGGAATCCCCACTGACCATGCTGACATAAAGTAGCAGGGTCTTGAAGATCATCTGCTAATCTTTTTAACAGCTAGCCAGGCTCCAGGGGCTGAACAAAATCACAGCACCCACAGATTGGAACCTCCAGGGCCATGTATCTTGTCCCTGTCCCTTGCATCAAATAGCATAGCCTCAGCCTTAGCATTGGGTCCTGCATTCACCTCTCCAGCTGGCTGGGAGTAAGCTAGCACATGTCAGCATGGTGACCATCTACAACAGCTTTGTTCTCTGAAACATCTCCCTTCCTCTCTGTTTTTCTCTCCCACATAGGTAGATGTTAGGTAACAAATCATGTGGTTAAGCATGTAAGAAATCCTGACCTTTTCACCCAGGTCTGTTTGAATGTGAAGTGTGACCTGCTCTACACTTCTGGGTTGCATGGGGTTTATGACACTGGGTTTAAAGAAGGAGACAGACTATGACATCCTCAGTGCTGCTTTGGTCGAACTGCATCAACTGGCAGCAGAACTGAGCAGAGTGGACCCCTGGAGACGCTGAAGCCCATGTAAAGGGTTGACTCTCCTAGGACAAGCTATTGATAGAAGCAAAGAAATACTGCTTGGAGGGACTTCAGGAGGGTGTCTAGTCCAAAATCCCCATTGGGTTGGAAGAGACATAGCTGATTTGGGAAGTTCAGAGCTAAACAAGACTGATGTCTTTCCAGAAAACTGACATGGATCTGTTACTTGATTTACTATAATCTAATCAAGCTGATCATTAGGTTAATTTGATGTTCTGATGTAGAATAAGATGCACTAGAACAAGTCAACCAGGGCTGTGGGAGGAGTTCCTACCATTGCCAACTCAAAAATCAGTTCAAACCAATCACCAAAAATACGTGCTCCACAAGTACTCACTTGGGGAAACACTCTGGCCTACTCTCTGCAGGAAGACAAGCCAGATGACATCCCTTCTTGGACTAATCAGCAGAGAATCTCTGAGCCTCTCCTCCAACCATGCCTCTGGCTTTACTTAGTTACCTAGTTGAGCTATTAATATACATCATATAGCCACTGGTGAGGTTTGATGGTTCCCTGCCTTGCTGTTAGGATTTAGAGATATCCTACAGTCAAGAAACCAAAGAGCAATCTTGGGAATTTTACCTGCAGTCCAACTATGGTCCTACTACCTTGGAGGAGGAGCATGGGTCAGTTTGGTGGTGACTTGGCTTCTGTGCAGAAATTCTCTTGCCATGAGCAAGGTGGGTACCCAGACCTCAGAGAGAGGGGATGCAGAGTGTTTCCAGAACCCTAAGAACCAAAAAGCCTCACTGACTATGAGAAACTCATGAGAAGAGAGAAGGAAAATGCTATGATATACACCTCAGGGTATCTCAGACAAACTGCTCTGAGGTGGTTTCTTCACTCTACTGCTCTGAAGCTAACCTCCTCTTTCCCTTCCCCCTGGCAATGCCTTTCTATGGGAGCTGCCCCCTCAGCCTCACCCTGCTTGTTCCCCTTCCAGAAGAGTTATCTGGCTACTACCTGAGTAGTCACCTCACCAGGCAGAGCCTGGGCAGTTCTCTCCTGTGGTTCAGCCTGGGTTTTGCTAACGAGTGTCTCTTTCTCCTGCTAGAACTGGCTGCAGAGAGGCACTGGGGAAGGCTCATGGCCTGCCTGCAAGCAGATGCTGGCCAGCCCTGCTCCCAGCCTGGTGGGCAGAGCTGTCTCAGGAAGTGTAAGCGAGCTCTCACGCGTGTACCTGTCACATTCGTTTTCCTGCTGTGCTGCTGATCAGCGTGCTCGACCCAAACTAAACAATACCTATGCCATTCACTCTGCAGGGCAACTGCCAGGTGCTGGCAAGCACAAGAGGCAAGGGAGGCTGCAGAGCCCTACCAGAGCTGCTAAGGCAGCTTGCAGTGAGCAGCAGTATCCTCAGGAGGGAGAGCAAACTGCTTTCTCACCCTTCTTCTCTATTTTCTCTTTGCTCCCTGCCTGAGTTGTTCCCATCAAAGCCACTCTAAGCTCTGGGCCCAGCCTTCATGTTATCCATTTCTCAAGGGCTTTCCCTGGGTTTGGATCTCCTTCTGAAGCCCTGAAAGCTGGGATGAATGTTCCCACAATGCCATGCTGGCCACAGCCTCCCCCACTGGGTGCCACCTGGGATTTCCTTTTCTTCTCTTTGCTGGCTGCTCCTCACAACACAAGTGGTTCTGTGTGTCACCTCCCTACACAGGACAAGAAACAGGGCTCTCCTCTGAGGCCATCACATTTGCTGACGTGCCAGGTTGAGCCAAGCTAGCAACAGGTTAGCAATCATCTTTGACTTGAAAATGAGCCTGGAGGAGTCAGTTGCTCACAAAAGGGGAAATTCTGGAGGGGAGGGAGAAGCAGGAAAGGGTGTGCTGGTAGAGATACACCCCTGGTGTGGACACCCTACAGCTGAGGTGAGAGGGAGCAAGGCACTAGGAAAGATGATACAGACAGCCCTCTCCAAGGTCAAGGCTGTCATCAACACAGTGCCACCATGCAGCAGAAGGGACTCAGCTGCAGAAAGTTTTGGTGGCAGTGATAACATGGCAATGGGATGGAGGAGAGGCTCCAGTCATGAAGCAAAGAGACTTGATGCACCCAGAGCTTGTGCGGTGTAAAGATCAGATGCTTATCAATATCTAAAGGGCAGATGTCAAGAGGATGGGACAAGGGTCTTTTCCGTGGTACCCAGCAACATGTCAAGGGGCAATGAGCACAAACTGGAACCCAGGAAGTTCCACCTGAACAGGAGGAAAAACCTCTTTGCTGTGAGAGTGTTGGAACCCTGTCCCAGGCTGCCCAGAGAGGTTGTGGAGTCTCCTTCTCTGGAGAGATTCCAAAGGCACTTGGAGGTGATCCTGGGCAAGCTGCTGTGGGTGACCCTGCTTTAGCAGGAGGGTTGGACTAGATGACCCCCAGAGGACCCTTCCAAGCTCCACCATGCTGGGATTCAGGGATTCTATGATGAGCATTGGTGAAGAGGAACAGCTACATCCCATGCCTTCTACCAACAGCAGTTCAGCTCACTGGCTTCACCTCCCCTTTTCTGAACCTGTACCCCTTGACCTCTGTTGATCAACACTTCACCCCTGTCAACCCTTGCTGGAGTTCAACCGTTCCTATGAGCTGCCTGCAGCAGGGGGTCTGTGCCAAGGCATTAGTGCCATCACTCGTGGCACACTGAGCAGGACACCTGCATCCCACGGGTGGGATGGTCTCACCCATCTGCAGCAGAGCTGTGGCCATCAGCTCGTGCTTGCCCAGAGCCTCAGCTCAGCTCTGTGTTTGCAAGCCACTGCTGTGCTGATGGGGATCTTGCAGAGCTGCCAGTTGCATTCCAGCTCGTTATGTTTTAATTTAGTCAATCCATAGGCTGCCTATTGTGAGGATATCAGCACTGAGAAGCAAAATCCAAATCCAGAACATTGCAGAAGAACCAAACTGCCAAAATGCAGAGACAGAGAGACAAAGTAAATCTGTCATGAGGCAGTCCTGACAGACCTCCCACCCCGAGAGGAGCCAGTTCCCAATTAGCACAAAGAACTTGGGCAAAGAGGAGGAACAGATTCAAAAACAAATGAAAGGGACCAAAAATGGTCAAGAAAAGGCCAGTGGAAATACTCAGGTCAGCGCTGAGCCACGAAGCACGAGGGGTGTCCCTCTGTGCCTTGAAGCTCTCCCCTGGCATAAACCCACCCCAAACCCACCCTGGCAAACCTTCCAGTGACCCCAAGAGTGAAGGTCTACACAGGAGCAGCCACTGTCCCTGCCTGGCATGCAGGACACTGGTCTTAGCCATAACAGCATCTAGAGAGGAGGGGAGCAGACAGGTATGAGGGGAGGTTATGGGGGTTGCAAGGTGGCAGGGTTGTCAGGGGAGCCTGCAGAGCAATGAGCTCAACTCATAAGGGAGAGACATGGAGTTGCTGGGAAGGATGGACAAGCAGCCACCCAAGGCACTGAGAGGAGCTAAAGCCCCCTCCCAAAGTTGTTGAGCTGTCTCCATACCCAGCCGGAGCTGCATTTTGTCCTCAAGGGGCTCTGAAGTCATGGCCTGCAAATGACAGGCCATGAACCAGCAGAGAAACCACTGCCATGGTGCTTGTGCAGGGACAACAGGGCAAGAGTGTCCCAAGAGGCTCTATTCCCTGTGACATGTCTAAGCTGGGTGCATCAGTGCTGGCTGCACTAGGATGCTGCCCTTGTTCTTCAGCTGCCCATCATACTGATGGAGAAGGAGGGAGAGCAGGGCAACAGGGAGGAAGAAGGGAAAAGAAAAACTCTTCTAGTGGTATAAATCATTCAGGCTCTGTGGCTATAACACTCTTCCAGCTGAGCATCTGCCTGTAGAGCTGGAGGCCAAAGGGATGTTGGGTCTGACCTCCTACATAGCACAGTGCTCCTCAGCGACTCCCTCCTTGTGCCGGGCTCTCGCTCAGACAGCACATTAAGAGCCATTTCCCGTAAGAAGGCTGCTCAGCCCCGGTCCCAATCACATCCAGCACTGTGGCTTGCACTGATCTTGCCATGATAAAATAGTTTCCGACTCACTTTGAAGCTTTTGAGCTCCAAGTTCAGTCCATGTTTGCTGGCTGCCTCAGTTGGGATCGTTCAGATGCTAACTGGGGAAGGAGCAGGCATACCCGTGCTGCAGTGCCTGGTGTGTGGTAAGAGGTGGATGTCAGCTCCCCTGTGAGGATTTGGGACCCCTCACCTCATTGTTAGATGGGTTTGTGCAAACACTAAATCGGTTCTCTAGTGTCTGGGCATGTTGGAGAAGCCAGATGAGAAGAAGAAGGGCTGGGGGAAAGAGGGGATCACTACCTGCCATCAGAGAAGCCCACTGAGCTTCCCAAAGCAGCCAGGTGCCAAACACCATCCCCTCCCTGACTGTCCTCTGGCCTTCCTCATCCCTGTCTTCCTCCTGATGGGTTCCTTGCTCTGCCCCTATCCTCCCACCACCCTCAGCTTTCCCTGGCTGCCCTTTGGCTTCCTTCAGCTCCCTGCACTCCTCTCTGTTCCTGACTAACCTAAACAACTCTATGGGCTCTATGATTTTTTTCCCCTTACTGCTCATCCTGGTTTCCAGAGCATTGCAGACTATGCAGATCATAACAGCTATATTTAAGGTTGCCTGACAGTTTCCATGATATGACCCATTGTTCAGTTGCTTACAACGCTGCCAAACTTTAACCCTTTGAGCTGAGTCATTTGGGATAGCACCAGCAAGAACACATTCAGTCCTTTTTGAAAAGCAAAATTAGGGGAAAACACTTTGTTTGCTCCAGTTCTTATTGAGGCTTTACTAGGAAGCCTGTTCTTTCAGAGAGCTGTGGAGGGTTCTTTGGTCTAGGGTCTGTGTCTCCATTCTTGTGTCTTCTGTCACTAATCCACCCAATTACATATGGGTAATTTTGAGAAAATCACATTTTCTCAAACACCTCAGAAATGGTGTTGTGCCAGGCTGTCCCCTGCAGTGCCCTGAGCCTGTGCCCTCTCTTTCAGCCCAGATGAACCACGCTTTGGGCAGCAGGCTGCAGCCCCCAAAGAACCATGCTTTGGGCAGCAGGCTGCAGCCCTCAGCGAACCATGCTTTGGGCAGCAGGCTGCAGCCCTCAGTGAACCATGCTTTGGGCAGCAGGCTGCAGCCCTCAGTGAACCATGCTTTGGGCAGCAGGCTACAGCCCCAGCCCCTGGCATTCCCTGAGCCCCTGCACCAGGATTCCAGCTGGGCTCTGGCTGCTGGGGCAGATAACTGGGTCCTTGTTTTTCCTGGGCTGCTGGTGCTGGGACACTGCAACGTCTGACTCACATGTCTCCAAATTCCTCTACTGTCATCAAGCTGCTGAGAAGCCAGCAGGAGAAGGCTTTGTTGGTCAGACCATACTGTGAGCAACACTTTTGCCAGGTGCTTTGGCTCTCTTAACTTTGGGAGCTGGAGGGAAACTAACTCTGTAGTGACCTTTTATGAGTCAGTTTGAGGACAGATCTGCTGGTTTTTGCTGTTTCTTTTAAAAATGAAGTTGCATTTAAATACTGTTTGTTTTCCCTCCAGTTTTAAATACATTGCATGCTGCAGTGCCTGCGTGATTGCGCGTGTAACTTCACCACAGCTCTGCTTTGTCTAATCCCAAGATCTCAGGGAACAAAGTGAGATTGTGCAACTAATAAAGCTGGTTCCTACAGAAAAAAAAAAATAAATAAAGAGTGTCTTCATGTGACTAAAACTATCTCACAAAACATACACACAGGGGCCTGAGCTAAACTGCACAGGTAAGGTCAAATGGCATTCTCTATATTGCAGCTTCAAGTCATCTCCCTTTGGTTTGGTACAAAATCTGTAAAGGTACCTGACAGCTCAGATTCCTACAGAAAATCCAGCAGGAAATCCAGCAGGAAATCCAGCAGACCTGTTGTAGGTCTTCATCAGGACAAAGAGTTGTTAGGCATTGGCCCAGGCTGCCCAGGGCAGTGGTGGAGTCACCATCCCTGGAGGGGTTCACAAAACATCTAGATGTGGTGGTTAGGGCCATGGTTTAGTGGCATAGGGGGGATAGGTTGATGGTTGGACTTGATCTTAGAGTTGTCTTCCAACCTTAAGGATTCTGTGATTCTATACTTCCTTTCCTCCTACCAGATTTTGACCCCTGGCTATGCCCCATATGATCCAGCTCCTTCAGCCACCTCTTATGAGGGACTTTTGAAAGCCCATGCAGATTTGGTCACCAATGCTTTTTTGCCCACTGTTTTGACATGCTCAGAGAACATTAACATAACCTTTGTGCTAACAGTGCCAGGCACATGCTGTCCTACCACTCTGTCATCAGTGGCCAGCTCACGAGGGGTTCCTTGATCTCTGTGGAATTTGTTACTCACAAACCTTGCACAAGAATCAAAGCCCCATTCTGGATGGGGATCTAAGCTTGTTGCCAATGCCCCTTATGCCCTGTTCATCTCACCTTAGCTAAAACATCACATCTGCACCCTCAGATACTAAAACAAGGACTTGGAATGAGCACTGACTGTAACTGATGGGTCCTGCCCAAACTGGATGTTTCTCTCATGTGCTATAGAAAGTGTCGGAGCTGTTGGGGGGAGGTTGTGGCTGACAGAAATAGTCAGAGTTCAAGAGTGGTTTGCATGCAATTCCTCAGCCAAAAAACATGACACCACTAATTTTTCCAAATTCCATTCAAGACTTTTCCTCTGCAATCAATATACTCATGTCAAAGGCAGACAAAAGTGAAGGAAAGAGGTGAAAGCTCCTGTCCCCCTCCAAATAGTCCTTTGAACTGGTCAATCAGCATATCACCCACCCACTGATGAAGATGATACTTTGTATGACCAACCTCCCTGTGTGCCACACAGGAGAGCACTGTGAACTTCTGTCCTCCATGTCTCCCTCATAATTCTTTGGAGAGCAAAGCACAAGCCCTGGCTCTTCCTGTCCTCTTAAAAATAGCATTACATGAGCCTCTTCTGAAGAGTGATAGTCTTATAGCCATTCTGAAACGTGAATATTTTACAACAGATAAAATGATCACAGCAAATTCCAAGGACAGCCAAGGAGCTCAAAATCATCCTGATCATGTTTCCCAGCATGAGCCCTTTGGAAAGAGCCCCAGAAAGAGGGGGAAACACATTAATTATCTGTTTTAATATTCAACAAACAGAGCAGACTCGGCAGAGCGGCAGCGTCCAGTTGAAAGTGTCAAGAAGTTTATTTTTCTTCAAACCTGCAGTGGGGGCTGAGTTTGGGCCTTTCTGTTTAGCTTTTTTCAGCCTGTAGTTCCATTGTGTAAACAGTTTATTTAACATCATTTTTGGCACTTCTTCAGTAAACCCACCATAATAATCCTACTGGCAGACCAAACAGATCACAGATTAGCAGACAAAGCTGCTGTAAAACACCAAATTACCCATCCTCTGCTTTCCTGTTTTTGTGAGATGTGAAGTTCTGTACTTAGCCATGTTTATGCCTCCTTTCATGGCTGCACCACCAGGTCATGGAGCTGCTCCCATTAACGCTCAGCCTCCAGCGGCATCGCAGCCTGGAAGTGGAGTGGGGGAAGGAGTTTGCAGCCCTTTTAGAAGCTCATAAAACGTTCTGGGGTGCTGGCTGTTGCTTAACAGGGAAGGTATGCTGGCTTGATCCAGATTGGAAAAGACTCTAGACTAAGGCTAAAGTCACCTATTGCTTACATTTCATTTTAATGTGCTTGGGTTCAATAAAAGTTTATCATCTCCATTAAAACGGTGCCTATTGGAACCGATTTAATCTCGTTAGCGCAGAAAACCACATGAAAGGAATCAAGTTCACGGGGAAGATTGAACACAGTTACTTCTTGGAGCATAAATTCAATTACATAAAAGCAAGGGATAATCAGCCAGAGCCACAGTGCCTGTCACCTGTGTTGCTCACATATTTATGCCAATGCACTTTGCTTGGGGAAGGTGCTGGGCACGAGCCATATCGCAGCGGGACGGAGAGCCTGCCAAGCACAGGAGTAATCGGCTGCTTAATGTCACAGCATCAACACTCTCCTCGAGAGCCTATGAATTGTGTTACATTTGAGCAAACAAATGTCATGTGTAGGGGTGCTGGTCAAATGTCTACTGGCAACAGGACAATGCAGCTGTAAATCTTGCCTTCAGTGTCACCCTGCTTTCAGCAACAGAGATGTTCTGCCTTTCTCCAGTGCCCTCGCTGCAGGCAATGGGCCAGAAACGCGATGTTATGGTGTATGTGGGTGCAAGGAGATGCACGGGTGGGATTTCAGCCTGCTCTTCCTCTGCCATCATCAGCCCTGGCCTGCTGGGCTCTCCATGGGGCACTGCTGGCACTGCTGCCTGGGGCTAGCTGCTTTGATACCCTTGAGTGAGGAGGTTGGTGCCTTCTCAGGGCTTCACTTCAGCTCGCCTGTGGTTATGGCACTACAGAAGCAGAGCTTTGCTTGGTGAGAACCCCTCCCAACCCAAGGAAGTGGTGGAGTCAGTCCAAAACAGATGTGGAGATGTAGTGCTGAGGGACATGGTTTAGTGGTGAGCTAGCAGTGCTGGTTAGTGGTTGGACTTGATGATCTGAAAGGTCCTTTCCAACCAAAATGATTCCATGACTCTATTCTACAGGGTGTGCTGGGGCTGCAGCTGCAGCTTGTCTTCCTGGCAATGGGGGAAATGGTGGAGGGCACTTTTGTGACCCTGCACTCTGCTTTTACTGGCTCCATCCCCTGACAAAGCATCCAGTTTCCATGATGATGGGGGCAAGCTGGGGAGAAGAACATGTAAGGGTAGAAAAACAGCTGGGAGCAACGTGAAACCTGCCTGGGCCACCTCCTTGCCCTGACCTGCTCAGGGCAGGCTGCTGCAACTGTGTCCCTCTCATAGCCATCCCCTCCTGCTCACCAGCTTTGCAGACCCCTGCTCTGCAGGACAGCTTCACTGTGCTGCTGCCCACTGCTGCCTGCAGAGCTGCGGTTTGCTGACAAGGGCTCTCGGAAGAACAGGAAATCTCTTGGTGTCTGGCCAATATCAACAGCACACACCTCTGTCTCCCAGTTCCTCCAGTGCACAGGCAGAGAGAAGCACTTGGAGACTTCATCTCCTCTCCAGCATTTTGCTCTGTCAACATCTGCTCTGCCCTGCCAAGGTATCTGCAGCCCTGTAGCCCCCTTGGGTTCCTCACTGCTGCTGCCTGCCCAAATGCCACAATGGGCAAAACTTCAGCTTTTCTTTCTGTCAGTGGTCAGTTAATTTCTGTCTCATTTTACTGGAAACAGCCCTAGCTTTTGACTTGTCTGGCTGAGACCCTGGGTGTGTCTGCACTTGCTGCAGACTGGCTCCAGCATCTGGATGTAAGGTACATTTATTTCCCAAGACTGTGGCACAAGCCCCACACCTCCCATGGATTCATCTCCCCACAGCCTGCCTACACAACCAGGCTTTGCTGCAAGAGCTAAATGCCAGGTGGGAGCAGACAAATGCAGGTGGGGCAGAGGGGTAGAACTAGGGCAGATGAACACCAATGCTATGGTGTTGACTCTTGCAAGCAATGCAGGTTCACTCCTGTGAGGACAGACTTCCCTAAACAATTCTTTCACAAACACATGCCCAAAAGCCCATCATGACCTACACACATCCTTAACACCTGAGGGAATGCACACCCCCTCCATGCTCCCAAAGCCCCTCCCTATGCACCCTCCTGGGGTGTGCCCACACCTACACAGACATTGACATCCCAACCTGCTCACTCCCTACTGGCAGAACCCACTTGGGGCCTGGAGAAAAACATAGAATGCACAGAAACAGAAATGCAGAGCTGCCACACCTTATCAAACTGGTTGTTCAACAGCCTGATGAAGAAGCACTAAGGGCACACCAGNAGAATGCACAGAAACAGAAATGCAGAGCTGCCACACCTAATCAAACTAGTTGTTCAACAGCCAGGGCACACGAAGATGAAAGGCAGGCATGAGACCAGGAGGAAGAATCCTACAAGCTCACCAAGAACAGAGCAGATGCCCTTGACTGCCATGTGTCCCTGCAGGCTAGACTTGCTGTGGTCATAAGCCAGCAGGGTGCTGTCAGCCACAGGACCTTCTAGGGGTGTGCTGAATCTTACTGAGCTCCCTAAGATGTTCTGGGTGTTCCAGGAAAGCTCTTTTGGGTACCTGTCTCTTCCTTGGTCCCTACAGAACATGCTCAGCTGAGATCTGCAGTGGAATCTGCCCTGCTGTAGCATCATGATCATCCTCAGCATGATCACCCTCTGCATCACGATCATTCTCATCTTCTCTCAGCCAATTCTGCTGTCTTACTGCCTCTGTGGAAGGGCAGGAGTAGGTTCTGTCAGCTTTTCATGTACTAAACCAATGTGTGCACAGAGGGTATTCAAATTCTGCATCAGCCTGGAGGCATGGAGGTGACCCAGAAAGGATGCAAGATCAGAAATCAGGGGTGCAGTGAATATATATATACATATATCTGTAACTGCACACACTAAAGGGGATCATAGAGTCATTTTGGTTGGAAGACACTTTTAAGATCATCAAGTTCAACCATTAACCCACCACTGCCAGGCCACCACTAAACCATGTCCCCCAGTCTCACTTCTACACATCTTTTCAATCCTGTTAGCCACCACAGCCAAGTGCACCAATGGTCCTGCCAGCCAGCAAGGAAAAGGATTCCTTGGTGTGAGAGCATCCTCCCCAGCCACCACTTACCCACTGGTGCCATATACTGGAGGTCCTGATGCATGAAAACCCTGCATGTGATGTGACTCTTTAGTGGCCAGTGTGGACCAGACACTAGACTGCAGTGGTGTGACACTGTTTAGACAATAGAGCTCACAGCCATCATGCTTATGATGTCCCCAGAGAGGCCCATGCATGCCACCACATCACAAGTGTCCATGAGAAGACTTATGACTGTATAGATATGGTCCTTAGGGCCATGGTTTAGTGGTGACAGGTTGATGGTTGGACTTGGTGATCCTAGAGGTCTCTTCCCACCTTAATGATTCTGTGATGCCATCTCAATGTGGTGAGTGGTTACAAAGGCTTTGGTAGGCAGTGGTTACAAATAAAGGGAATGTTGGTGCTTACTCAGGAGCTTTCACCTGAAGACATTCAAGCTTCTCAAAAGAGCCAGGTGGGCAGAGGAGACCTGTGCACAGGACTCACTCTGCCACTTACTCAGTGACAGAAAGCAGCCACAATCCATTTATATACATGCATCAGTTCTGCTATCTGCAAAACATTTCAGGTCATTTGGACATAGGGAGGTCATGGTGACTCCTTGTCCTCAGAAGCATTAACAAAAAGAAGCCCTTTCTCACCAGCACCCCATGGGCAGAGGGGTCTGAAGCAGGATTTATCCATTCTTAAAAGTCTTGCTGAATGTAGAAAAGTTCACAGAGGGTTTGAGTGAGATTTTTCCCCCTTTCAAGTGACTGCCTGCATACACCACTTCAGAGGGAATGAACAAGCATGAAATTCAATTATACAGGCACCCACTTAAACACTTGAACCAGAACTACTCCCCTTAATCTTTATGTTGAGGACAGGGTAAGACTCTGAAGCCACTCTGAACGTGACAGCACTTTATTTCATCTGCAGCCCTGGTAAAGTACAACATTTACTTAACTGAAGAGCAGGGATTTTGAGCTGGGTGCTCCCTACTCTGTTTGTAAGCAACACAGACTAGCAGCACTGTCCATCACTGTCAGAGCCCCCCCTTAGAAAGTCAACTGGTGAGAGCAAATAGTCAGGGGTGAGCTGAAGCAGAAAGTCTGCAAGGCTCCTGCAAGCACCAGTCTATCTCCCCATCCTGCAGACACAGGAGCAAGGAGGTGATCTGGAGAAAAGGCAAAGCTTTGAGCAGCTCATGTTCCTATGGGTGGGCATGAGGCAAGCAACACATCTGTGAGGTCTTGTGCAACAGGTCTGCAACCAGAGGAAACATTTGCTTCCACCCTGTCCCACAAACAGGCATCCTGAAGCTACACAAACCAGTGTTCACCTGATTTAAGACTTGCTGCTATCTTCTGGACTAAGATTTCCTTTGTACAGCAAGGAAAAAGCAAAGCAGTGTCAGCCCAGACTTATCAGAAGCATCAGCTCCCTGCCAAAGATCTGTGCTCCTGTGGTATCCAAGGAAGTGACAGTCTTTCTGGCAGGCCCAGCAAACATTGGGTGGACCAAGATGCTGAGTGTTTAAACTGGGTTTCTCAGTTTCTGCAAGGCTGTGAGAGTAAATCATTCTGCTGTGATAAACTGGGAATTACAAAGCCCTTGAAGATGGCAGATGTGTTTGAAGCTGCTCAGGATGGGTTTCCTGACGTGATTTAACAGGTCACAGCACTCATGGCAATGAAGCACCCTCAGAACAATGTGTTATCCTTCAGGCTGCTCTAAGCAGCTATGCTTAGAGCTCTAATTTGATTAAAACAACACATCTGCCTCAGAGTGCAAATCACTGGGGTCCCAGGGTCTGTGCCAGCACATGGTAGGTGAAGTGATGCCGTGGCCAGGGTCCCCTTCAGCTGCACCCCTGACAGGGCAGAGGATGTCCTGCAGTTTGTGTTGACTGGATGGTAACCTGAGCCTATGAGCCTGTCTAACTCCACATCAGTCAGGGGTGTTAAACCAGAGTAAAAGTGGCAGAAGATTTGAGCTGAATCCACTACAGGTGAGGTCTCATGGGAGAATCATCTCCCTTCTCTTGTTGATCACACAACCCAGGATGCAGCCCAGGATGCAAATGGTTTTCATCCATCAGTAGTCCCAAGCCCTACTCTGCAGGGCTGCTCTCAAACCACCCATCACCCACCCTGTATCCATGTTTGGGATTGCCCTGACCATGTGCAACCTTGTTGAAGCCCATGAGGTTGCACAGGCCCACCTCTCCAGGTCCCTCTGGATGGCATCCCTTCCCACCAGCATGTCAGCCACACCATACAGCTTGATGTCTTCTGCAGCCTTGCTGTGGGTGCACTCAGCCCCATTCAGCCCCAGACTCCTTCCTGAAGCCTGCCCCAGCCTATGCCCATCATACATCCTGAGCAGCTCAGCTAACTCAGCAGCAGCCTGCCCCTGGGGTCAGGTTTACTTTCTGTTGAGCAGTATTCTAATGATTATTTACTGTTTTAAAAGAGCAAAACCTCATCTTTTCTGGGGTGCTGGCTAAGGATGGGCAGCCCTGTGGCCATGCAGGCTGACTGGGACTCACATATCTGGCTAAGCTCATGAGAAGATCAAGACACTGTCGAATCTGCTTTCTGCAGGGAAGAATTATGGCAGAAACAGAGTTTCCTGCACAGAACTGGCTGTTCTGTGAGCAGAGAGCACCCCTGACCTTACCCTGAGCCCAGCAGCCCCTCAGTGAAGGGCCAGTAAAAAGAAATAAAGTCTCCTAGGTGGATTTTTTTTTTTTAGATGCTTTCCCAACCAGAAAGCATAAAGTATCTGGAACTGGGGTTGCAAAGACAGAAGAATTTAGTCACTCTGGCTTTCTGAGCATGGCTTTGAAACATCAGAATTTTTCAGAAAGGGCAATAAATGTGTTTCCTCTGTTTGCATTAAACACTGTGCAGATTCCTGTCAGGAGGAATGAAAACAGGAGTTGGGTCAGCAAATGATAATGAGCTTCCATGTGCCTTTCAGGGGGTCAATGCCAGATCACTGAGCCCAGGCCCACGCCAAGAATCTGAGGGAGGTTTCCTGGAGCAGCTCAAAGCATGAACAACCTTGACACAGCAGTCCCAGAGCCTCAGATGAGTCCCAAAGCAGAGAGCTAGCTGTTGGTCATTTGTGAATGCCTGCAGCTCTGGTGGGCACCAGACAGATCTGTCCCACAGCAGTGGTGCTCAGGGCTGGGCAGATATTTCATCCCTTACTGAAGGGTGACATTGCTGCCAAAGCAGAAATGCTAATAAAAGCCAAACCAAAACCACAACCCACCTCACCCTTCTCCCCTTGAGCTTTTGGGAGGATTTTCATGGAAGAAAACCAGGACAACCCTTCAGAGGCTAAGATTTCTCAGTTATTAAAAGCAAATAAATAAACAACCCCTGTTGCATTCCCATGTAAACAGGAACACTTTATTAAAAAGATGAAAACACTATGTTGTTGTGAAAGAAAAAACTAATTCCACACTACCTCCTGATAGCCCTGGAGGCTTTTGGCATCAGCTGGACATGCCTCTGCTACAGCTGGAAGCTGTATGCTATCTCATCCTATGGTAGTCTGAGGAAGAGGAGGCTCAGGAGAGACCTTGTCTCTCTCTACCACTACCTGAAAGGAGGTTGAAGCAAGGTTGGGTTTGATCTCTTCTCCCAGGTTATCAGAGGACAAGAGGAAATAGCCTCAGGTTGCACCAGGGGAGGTTTAGATTAGATATTAGGAACAGTTTCTTGCCAGCAAGAGTTGTCAGGCATTGGCCCAGGCTGCCCAGGGCAGTGGTGGAGTCACCATCCCTGGAGGGGTTCACAAAACATCTAGATGTGGTACTTGGGGCCATGGTTTAGTGGCATGGTGGTGACAGATTGATGGTTGGACTTGATGACCTTAGAGGTCTCTTCCCACCTTAAGGATTCTGTGATTCTGTGACATGTGCAAGGCTCAGGGGTGGCCAGCAGCAATCAGCCTGGCCATCGGTTTTGTGGAGCCCCAGGACCCTGTTTACACAGGCAGGGTGATACCTGTGGGGTATGCCATGGGGACATGATGACTTGAGTCCCTGACTCCTGCCACCTGCACCTTGAGCACTCCAGAAGGAGAAATACCCTGACAGAGGACATGTCACCCAGCCATGAGCTGGTGACCACCACCACAGATCAGGCACTGCCTGGCACTCACTGTGAGAAGAAAAGACAAGTGGCTATGGCTTTGGCAGCAGAGCCTGGTCCTTTCTAGGTGACTGGAGGTTCTATTGTGGAGAAGGACAGGGCACACTGGTGGCACTGGAGGCACAAAAGCCTTTTTCAGAGCTATGAGCTGCAGGGCTGCTAAGTCAGGTGGAGTCAGCAAACTTCATGCCTTGCAGGAGAATTACAGAATCCCAGCATGGCTGGGGTTGGAAGGAACCTCTGAGGATCATGTAGTCCAACTCCCTTGCTAAAGCAGGGTCACCCACAGCAGCTTGCCCAGGGTCACCTCCAGCTGCCTTGGGAATCTCTCCCCAGAAGGAGACTCCACAGCCTCTCTGGGCAGCCTGGGCCAGGGCTCTGGCACCCTTAATTGCTGTTCCTAACACTGAAGGAAAGTAGCACCATGCACAAAAGTGATTTTGCCAGTCTCCTCTCACACAGACTAAAGTGTCCAAGGCACTTTCAACATGGCTTGAGTCACTTCTTGACCTGGGAACACTGACCTCTTCCACCACCCTTTGCTTACCCCTGAAGAGGAACACGAGATCATTGCTTGTCCTGCAGAGAAATTCCAACCAGGCTTCTTGCTCATTTTGGTGTTTAACATTCCCATAGATTATCCAGCACTGCCTGAGAAAAATGTGCTTGGAAGCAGTGGAGTATTATGTCTGGGGGGAGCAGTGGCTGCCCCCAGGGAGCTCTCCTCCTGCAGACCTTTCCTGCCAAGTGTCTCAGCTCTGACTATATATTTCCTGCCAGCTCCCAAAGCCCTGGAGGCCCCATCTCTGCAGGAGGCTGAGATGGGCATGTCCCCAATCTCCTGGTCCTCAGAGAGCTTCAGACTAAGAGGCAACCCCACTCCCACAGTCCCTGCTGCAAGGCTGTGGAAAAGCTGACTCCATCACCTTGACCTGTCAGCTTGAGGATTTGGAAGACATTATTGGGGAGTTGGCTGCATTTTGGCTGCAAATATTTGTCATCTTAAAGCTGTGATTCAGAAGCCAGATAGCCATCAATGCTTGGCAAAGCTGTGGGCTCTGCTCCAGCCTGCAGGCATTGGCCCAAGCTGAGGAGGACACACAAATCAGTCTCTCCTGGTACAACCAAGGGTTGATCCTACTGATATAATCAAACATGGTGCTTGTAGAGGTGAATTGTCCCATGCCAAAGAGCAAACTCAGTCAGCAACAGTCCTCCAACAGCAGTAACAGGCCCACACTACTGCTCTGGACCTTCATCAGCACGATCACCACCCCAGCAAAACCCAAACCTGGCCTTGGCTCCTGCAATATATCTTGAAATTAGGCACAATATGGACACTTCTGTCTTCCCCTGCCAGTACCTCCTCACCATTCAACCCACAATGAGCTTGGTGTGTCCTTCTCTATCATGGAGGAAGAGAGAAAAAGCTACTGTGCTGATTTCTTATTTCCATCCTGAAACTCAGAAGTAAAAAGCACATAAAACACAAGCTCTGATGAACACAGACAGGTAACATTGGTCAATTTTCTGCTGCAAACCCTTCATGCCTTGGAGTTTGCCAAGCCCCAGATTTGAGTGCCAGGATACCTGCTTCCACTGGCAGATTTTGCAAGCACTCAGCTTAGGTCAGTGACTGCTCAGGGCAGGCTTTGGGAAAATAGATTTTGCTTTATCCATGATGAAAATCTCCTCAAATCCACCATTCAGAAGTTCACACCACTACATTTTATAGAAGCATAGAACATCCTGAGCTGGAAGGGACCCACAAGTTCAGCTCCTGTCTATGCGCAGGACAACCCCAGAGTCACCCCATGTGTCTAAGAGCATTGGCCAGATGCCTCCTGAATTCCATGGGAGTTGGTGCCATGAGTCCATCCCTGAGGAGCCTGTTCCAGTGCTCCACCACTCTCTGGGGGAAGAACTTTTGCCTAAGATCTCACCTGCTCCTCCCCTGGCACAGCTTCATGCCATTCCCCTGGGTCCTGCTGCTGATTACCAGAGAGAATCACAGAATGTTAAGGGTTGGAAGGGACCTCTGGAGAGCATCTGGTCCAACAAAGCAGGTTGCACAGGATGGCATCCAGGCAGGTTTGGAATGTCTCTAGAGACAAACTCCACCATCTCCCTGGGCAGCCTGGGCCAGTGCTCCACCACCCTCAAAGTCAAGAAGTTCCTCCTTATGTTTAGCTGGAACTTTCTCTGTTCCAGTTTGTGCCTGTTCCCTCTTGTCCTGTCACTGGGCACCACTGAGAAAAGCCTGGCCCCATCCTCCTGACCCTCACCCATAAAGTACTGACAAGCATTGATAAGATCCCTCCTCAGTCTCCTCTTCTCCAGGCTAACCAGCCCCAGCTCTCTCAGCCTTTCCCCACAGGAGAGATCTTCAAGTCCCCTCATCATTTTTGTTGCCCTTTTCTGCACCCTCTCCAGAAGTTCCCTGTGCTTCTTGAACAGGGGAGCCCAGAACTGGAGCCAGGACTCCAGCTGTGGCCTCACTAGGGCAGAGTAGAGGGGAAGGAGAACCTCCCTTGACCTGCTGGCCACACTCTCCTTAATGCCCCCCAGGATGCCTTTGGCCTCCTTGGCCCCAAGGGCACATTGCTGCCTCATGCTCACCCTATTTCCCACCAGCACTCCAAGGTCTCTTTCCACAGAGCTGCTTTCCAGCAGCTCAGTCCCTAACCTGCCCTGGGCCCTGAGGTTATTGCTCCCCAGGTGCATTACCCTACACCTGCCCTTGTTGAATCTCACAAGGTTTTCCTCTGTTCTACTCTCAGCCGGTCCAGGTCATGCTGGATGGCAGCACAACCTTCTAGTGTCAGCCACTCCTTCCAGTCCTGTGTCAGCAGCAAACTGGCTGAGGATCCACTCTAATCCTTCATCCAGGTCACTGATGAACACATGGAACAGGACTGGAGCTGGTACTGGCCCCTGGGGAACACCACACATTACAGACCCCCTCTCACAGCTGTGTCACTCATACTGGCCTGCCCCTTAACCTTGACCCACAGCCTCTCAGCTTGCTCATCACCCACACCAGGGCTTCTGCCTGCCATGCCCTGATCTCTTTGCTTGCCTGGCTGCAGCCAGCAGGTCTCAGACATATTGTCATGAACATACAGAAACTGTAAAGTGAAAAGAATTTAAAAAAATAGATCTCCATATGCTGTTACTGCCTTTCATCCCACCTGTAGGAAGTGCTTATCTCACTCCCAAAGGGCTGAGATATTAACAGCAACAGCTGTAATATACCCAGTGCTGGGGGGCACATGGCCCCCCCGGGACTCTGCATGCATCTGAAGCCCTCACCAAGCCAGCTCCTATTATGGAGGCTGCAGACAACTGTCCTCCTCCTCCACTTTGCTGCACCAGCCTGGGACACTCCAGAGAGACACCAGCAGCAGCTCAGCACAGCTCTGAACCTCAACCTTCAAGAAACAGTCGTGTCCACAAGCTTAGCATCAAGCCCTGGCTGCCTTGTTCCCATCCTGGTCCAAATTCTCACAGCGTGGGTGGGTGGGAAGCTCCCTGTATTGCTTCCCCACTTGCTGAAATGGGCTGAAATTCAGAGCTGATCACATTTTCCCCCACTGCCTGTCAAAGCCCAAATGGGAAGCCCAGTAACCGCCACAGCAAGCTACTACTGATAGCAGCACACTTGTTCCAGACAAAAGATCAGGAGACACATGTCATAAAAAAGGCAAAAGATGGCTTCCAGATGTTCTGTGTGTGTTGGGTCTGCACAGATGTTTTCGATGTCTGCCCATAAATGTAAGAAATGTAAAACATTTGTGTCCCACAGATGTAGAGATTAAATTATGCAAGAGATGTGATAAATCTCTGGGTAATGCGAGAAGACCATGAACTATTCACATGCATTGTTTTCACTAAGAACTCAGCCCCATTTTCCAGCATGTGGCTGTGAAGGAGACTTTTTATTGTTATTAAATGGGACTAAACATGACGTAGGATGTTGAGAAGCAGCACACATGGAGCTCTCTGAAACCAGAGACTGCAAACAGTCTTGCTAGACCTTCAGCATGGAGCAGCCGGCCGAGCGGCGGGGTGAACCCTGGTGCACTTCACAGGGCAGGTGGGACACAGGGGATGGGATCAGAGCAGCCTCCACCCCAAGCTGAGGTAGTGCCTGTGAGGGCAGGTATAGGCAACATGCAGCTGCCCATCAAGGCTCTGCTCGTAGGAGAACAGAGCCTGTCCTGCCCACACGACCACCCAAGCTCTCTGCAAGGCAGGCATAGGCTCGAGCAGGCATCTGTGGGTCAGGAGGATCATGTGTAGCTGCATGTCTTCTCCAAGTGAGGAGAGCTCAGCCAGCAGAAGGGTGGTAAAAAGCATGTGAGTGTGTTTGCAGGCAGGTTTTGGAGGGCAGGAAACAGCAGCACACCCCAGTGAGGCAAAGCTTGAAATCACCTACAGTGCATAGCACTGCCAGGGCAGAAACTAGCCCTGTTAGATGCTGATGCTTTCTTGCCAGCCCAGAACTTTTATACTAAACACCCTCCTGAACCTCATGCTCCCTGAAGAAAGTTGGGAGGCTTCATTTTCAGGACTGCAAGGGGGTCTCTAAGAAAGATGGGGACAGATTTTTAATAGGGCCTTCTGGGACAGAAAAAGGGGTGATGGTTTGCAACTAAGAGAGGAAGATATAAACTAGAAATAAGGAAGAAATTGTCTACTCTGAGGGCAGTGAGACACTGGCCCAGGTTGCCCAAAGAAGTAGTAGATGCCCTATCCCTGGAATGATTCCAGTTCAGGTTGTTTGGGGCTCTGAGCAACCTGCTCTAGTTGAAGATGTCCCTGTTGACTACAGGTGGTTGAACTGAATGACCTTGAGAGGTCTCTTCCAGCCCAAACCATTCTATGATTCTATGAAGTCCAGACACTGAATGCATTTCCCAACCATGCTTGTTCCTGAGTGGCTTCTGCACACACCTGCTCAGCACAGCAAGTCCCAGGTGTGGGTGATGTAAGGGCTGAAACCTTCTGCTCCCAAGCCCTGTGATACCTCTCTGCACCCAAACACACCCTATCCTTTCACACAGACTGCCTGGTCCACACTCCAGCCAGGCTTTGCAACACAGCCAGGAACAAGTGACACATCCCTGAGCAGCAAGACCTCATGCCCCTAGGCTGTTGTGCTCCTGCATCCCAGCTCTCCCCTCCCCCTTCACATCACAGAAAAGTGTGAGTTTTGTGTCTGTCTTTGTCAGGCACGTTGTGGAGAATTTGTGCCCAGATTTCACAGCTTCCATGAGATGCCTTTTGCCTGGGGGATTTGTTGCTATGCTCCATGCACGGCAGCCTCAAGGGAAAGCAAGTTCCCTGTTTTGGGACTTCAAATCCAGCCTAGCTGTGTCTCAGCCTGTCCTGTACCAACCTCACTGCCTGTGCCTGGCCAAGGGAGCTCAGAGCTCACCTCCTGAGTGCCTCAGGTTGGGCTGTGTGTGACCAGGGTTGCATGGGTGGCAGCAGGTAGGCAGGCAGCTCTTATCTACCCTGACACCTTACCTTGTCCTGTGCTCCACCATGCCTGGGGTGACCTGGAATGATGTGTTGCAGGCTGGCAGTGTGTTGTCACACCAGAAGAAACCAGTTGCTGCCCAGCTGAACAGAGGCCTCCACTCTGCTTGCATCACTCATCTGCTTTCTGTGAGAAGTCTTCACATCCCCAAAACACCAGTGACACCAGGCAGGAGTAATATGTGCTTAGGGCAGATTCCCAGGCCAGATAGATAATTCTCCCCATCTGTAGCAGGTCTTTTGTCTCATGACTTGAGCACTGGCTAGCTCAGCAACTTGACTAACACCTGCACCCCTTTTCATTTCACAAGTGTGGAGAAGAGCAGAGGAAAGATTCCCAAAGCCCTCACCCCATCCCTGGGCCTGCCAGGGAGCATCAAAGGCTCTGACTCTCCTGTTGCTAGGAAGACCTCAGTGTTTCCTCATGCCAGTGCACTAAACCCTTGCTTGCATCAGGGAGACATGGCATGTTCTTGGGAATCCTCTCTGCTAAGAATATCCTCTATTTACACAGCCACCAGTGTGGGGGTGGCTGGGAAGCAAGGCAGTGAACTGAATGTACTTGGAAGATGTCAGTGTTGGTTACTATAGTGCTGTGTGCCTGCTTGTGTCTCTGCTTGCAATAACCATGTGTGATTACAGCATTAGTGACAGCCTCAGGGGTCAGTTCTGCCCTGACACCCAGCACCCAGAGGTGCTGGCTTCTTCCCTCTGCCTTTCCCACACTGTCAGGAGAGCAGGGAGGAGGTGTGTGGTGAGTGGGGTGTATGTGTGTGCATGTGAGGGGCTCTGTGGGGTTCCCTGGTCTCTTGTAACATCAACACACATACCCAGGTGTCCAAGCAGTGCCATTTGGCACAGCACCAGGAGATGGCATTTGCCCCAGTAAGAAGGCAGCAGCTCTTCCTCAGGGAGCAGGTACCATCTTGGGTATCTTCTCCTCCTTGGTGGACTTGGCATTGCTGGGTTTATGGTTGGACTCAATGATCTTAAAGGTCTTTTGCAACCTAAATGATTCTGTGATTCCTCTCTGCAAAGCCTGGGCTCTGAGTTGGTCTGTGGCAGTACAAACAACCTGGTGGCAAGGGTTTGGTAGGTCAAGGTGCACTTTTGCAGGGAGTGATTCTTCTCATCTGAAGGCTGTGGCAGGTAAAAGGGATCACTCTGGGGTTTAAATCCTCTTTCTATACCAACCTCTGAGGGAAGCTCCTGAGGCCAGTTCCTAACTTCTGCTTATGAGCTACCCAGCCAATTACTGGTTCTGTGTTTTGGCCTCATAGATCTGTTGCTAGGGAGAGAGGATGGCTCCTGTACACCTAACAGAGAACAGGCTGGTAATTAAAGCCCTGAGTAGATCCTGTTTGCCCAGAACAAAAGGTCAGGCAAAACCTTGGCAAGATGAGGTTTTCCAGCTCCTCTGCAGAGGGCTGGGGCATGGGCATGTCTGCACCCAGCCAAACAAACCATGCACGGGAGAAGCTCATTTCTCTGGGATGAGGATGGCTCTCTTTGGGATGTTTAAAGTCCAAAGCTGAAGGAGAAGACAGAAATTAATTCCCCTCAGGCTGAGAGCCAGGAAGGCAAGGACAGCTTTCAACAGGAGAGGATATGCAGGGGCTATTCTGTTTAAGCCCTACATCCCCCTGTGCCAGTATGCCCTCTCCACTGGTGGCCAGGAAGGTGTGCTGAAAGGGTGTGTAAGTCAGCAAGGATCTCTGCTGGGATACTTCCTCATGCAATTCCAGGCCTTTGGACCTGCTGAGCAAGAGGTTATCACTGGACCCTCATCTTTAAGAGCCTCAATGATTTTTCTTCCTGAAGGTAATTGCTTTTTGAAGCCAGTTGTACTTTTGGCCTTACATCATCTCATGGTAGTGAGTTTCAGGATGAAGGATGAGTTGTGTGAGAAAATACTTCCTTCTGTTTGTTTAAAATCTGCTACCTGACAATTTCATGGAGTTCCTGAGCAGAAAGAAGCAGTGACTGATCATCCTCAAACCTCCCTGCCCAGACTGCTCTGGGTTGTCCTACATGACCCCTGTCACCCCACGCAGAGGTCTCCTGTTGAAGCAAAAAAGCCCTTGTCTATTTAGTGGTTTCTATGGACACCATGAAATGCCTGTGGTCGTGGTGGTTTCCCTTTTCTGCTTTTCTGAATCCTCCTGAGAAGGGAGGAGTGCACAGGGAAGGGTACACCAGCCAGCCTGGAGATGCTTTGCACTTACCATGGCAGAACAGCATTTTCTGGTTTGTCCCCAGTTCCTCCCCAAATCAGTCCCAAATCTAATTCCCTTTCTTGCCCCCTACCAAGCCAATGTTTTCTGTGACCTAGTCCAGGACCCCCAGATCTCTTTCCCCAATGGTTATTGCTAATGCAGAGCCCAGGGCTCAGTTAGCAGGGAGTCCAACCACGACATTGTTTTCATTCTGTTCCAGTTTGGGCTCAGATGGAGCCCAGGCTCACAGCAGATCATTAGCTGCTTGTGTGCAAAAATGGCCCAGGGTCACACGAGGTGCCCACAGCACAGAGCTTCAGCCAAGCTTCCCCTCTCCTTGGCACCTTTCTGATCCCAGCCCAGCTTTTCCTGCTTCCCTGCTCTGCATGCTGCTGAGGAGCTGCCATGCCCATGCTGTGCTCTGCCAGGTCTGGTGGCAGGGGGACAGTGAGAAGAGCTAAGAGTGCAATGGTCAGGGCAGTGAGATGCACCAGGGGGCTGTGGTGGGGAAAAGCAGGTGATGGACACCCACAGGATTTGCCAGCAACAGCATCCAAGTCCTCTGCTTCCAGAAAAGGGGAATCAGACAGTGCCTGGCTGTCCCATGCTGGCCAAGCAGCAGCATAAGAGGTCACCAGAGCAGGTGCAGAAAGCTCCCATGACATGTAGAGCTGATGGTGGTGTCACAGCTTGCATCTCAGTAGTGGCAGTGAGGTGGAGAGATGCCCAGGGCAGGGGAAGGATGGGACCTCACCCTCTCTGGTGATGCAAGCTCCTGTGCTGAGTGGGACCTTGCTATGGGATGCTGGGTTTCAGGCCAAGCATCTTCCCAACTGGTTGGGTAAGTTGAGCTCAGGTTTGTGCTCAGGAGTACTTCAAGGTTTGACATTGCAGCCTAAGAAATCACCACTGCTTCTGGCTGTTCCCTTGGTGTTATTTAGCTCTTGCACTGCAACATTAACTTCCTTCTGTCTTTTCCTCCACAGGGCTGAGTCAGGGCTGCTTTCTGATGAGCTTCCTACTATTTATGCTTTGAGAAATGTTTTATTGTTGCCTTTTATGCTTTTAGCAAGTTTTTCCTAAAAATATTTTTGGCCTGTCCTTACCCTGGGTGTTACTTCTTACAGGCAGACTTTGTGCTCCAGTCTATCTTCCTTCTTTGGAAATTATTTCAATTTTGATGAATCTCTCTTTCTTATAACTTATTTCACTCCTAAAGCATGGCAGTTTTCTTTTTTTTTTCTGGATATTTTAGCACATTCTAGATTAGTTGTATATATTTATTCTGAGCCTCTAATACTTTGTCTTTAAACAGTTTTTATGCCTTCTGTAAATATTTTACCCATTTAGCTTTTCTTCTGAATTCCTTTTCAACTACTTTTGTATTTTTATCTTGTTCTCATTCTTAAAAATAAACTTTAAGATAGATTTCTGTGTTTCTTTTCCTTTCCTTTTCCATTCCTAGAAGGATTTGGCTCTTTGAGAGAAGTTCTCTTTGGTCATGGGACCAACAAGGTCCAACAGATGGTAACTGCAGAATTCCTAGGCAGGCTCTGGGTCCAATGGATCTATGACCATCAGAGCTGGAGCCTGAACCTCCCTGTAAATCTTCTCTGACAAGATCTCATGGAACATGTGGGAAAAGAAAGGAAATACTGCTCTCAGAAACTCTCTACCTGCTGTATTAAGTAAGGAGGAACATGGTCCAGATTTTGCACATCTACATCTGTGCATCAAGCTAAGTGAATGGTAAAGTGACCAGGAAAACACTGCACACACTGGAGGAGCCTTCCTAGCAGACAGCTACCCCAAGACCTGGCTTATAGAGCTGTGAAGTGATGTTCAGTCAGGCAAGATGCCAGACAGCAGAGCCCTACCTATGAGTTTCAGAGTCTGAAGCATGGTTTCCAGAGCTTCAGGAAAGCTGAGAGGTGCCCAGCATGGAGCCTGCTGGAGGTCCAGGCTAAGCAAAGCCTCAACAGCATCTCCACCATCAAGGACCACAGCCATGCAACCTGGGAAGAGCACATGTAGAGCCATGAGGTCCCCAGGGAGCACTGGCAGCCCCAAAGGCAGCCTCCCAACCCATTCCCAGAGTCTGATACAGCAAACCCTAGAATAGATACCACAGAGGATCCCAGAGAGACTAAAGAGGCTTCTTCACCCCCTTGGTCATCTCTGCTCCCTTCAGCTCTGAGAAACATTGAGCTGCTGCATCACAGAGCTGGCTCTGTGGGAATCAGCAGCAGCCTGGCCAGGGGTAAGCCAGGCACAGGACAGTATCTTATCTCTTGCAGTGGTTGGAGATAAGCCCAGCCACTGGCAGGTCATGGTCCAGCTGCCCATCTCTCCACTTGCCTGGTGGGAACAAGGCTGGGCATGGCTGGAGAGGCTCCTGGAGACTCAGCTGCATTTGCTGAGTAAGAGAAACTTCAAACAGAAGTTTATGAGCTATTCTCTGTCCCTAAGGACAACTGCAGTGCCATGCTTTGTGTCTACACACCTATACTCTCTGTTCCACAAACCACAAGAGGCCTTCTTCACTTGGTTTGTTCAGCCTGGAGATGAGGAGACTGAGGGGAGACCTCATTACAGTTTAGAACTTCTTCATGAGGGGAAGCAGAGGGGCAGGAGCTGATCTCTCCTCTCTGGTGACCAGTGGCAGAACCTGAGGGACCAGCACGAGGCTCTGCCAGGGGAGGTTTAGGCTGAATATTAGGAAAAGGTTCTTCACCCAGAGGGTGGTGGAACATTGGAACAGGCTGTCTGGGGAAGTAGTCACAGCACCAAACCTGACAGAATTCAACAAGCATTTGGACAAAGCCCTCAGGCACATGGTGGAATTTATGGGGTTGCCCTGTGCATAGACAGGAGTTGGACTGGATGATCCTCAGGGGTCCCTTCCAATTCAGGATGTGCAATGATTCACTGATTCTGTTGGGAAGTGTCCCTTGCCCACACTTGCCCCAAACTGCCCAGGAGAGCCCTGACTGCCTGTGCCAGAACCATACTGGGGAACATGCATGGACACAGGAGGGATGGTTGCAGCTCAGCACCTGGACTATTGTCTGAGCAGCAGAGAGCAGCAGCTAGGCAATGCCAGCAGGGGCAGGGAGCTCTCTTCCTCAAGCCCAGCCAGACCCAGTCCAGCTCTGGATTAGAGACACAAGCTGTTGGAAGAGGGTCTAGATCTAGTCCCTTTGGAATGTAGGCTGGAAAGTCTCAGCTCCCAGTGCTTTATCTCCCTGGCACTTCCCATCTGTGGAGGTGCGTTTCCTACTCAGGTATCCCCATGGCACATGACTCTCCTTTGTGGTACCATGTGTCTTCTCCTGCCCAGCACCAAGGCCAGGCTGTGCTGCCCTAACAGGCCTGGGACACTCTTCTGCTGCTCAGCACCAGGCAGAGTCTGTGCCCACCATGGCAGACGAGAGAGTAGCTTCCATCCTCTCCCTGCCACTACAACCTCTGGTGTTCCTGCCATGAGAGCAAAGAAGGCAGTGGAGCAGTTGTGGATAGTGTGTGCAGAGAATCATCCTGAAAATGTTTCCATTTGCTTGAAATTTCATGGTTTTGGAAAAACTCTTCCTATTTATTTTTTTTCTGGTTGGATAGCTGTGTTTGGGTTTTGTTTGTAGCTTTTCCTCCTAACTCTTAGGGGAATGATGTTGAAGGTTTGGTGTTGGAGAACAGGATGCCATGGATGTTTCAGAACACATCTAGTTCAAAACTATTTCACCCTTGTCAGTCATCATCATCATCATAATAACAACTAGCAATATGAAAGATCAGCAGCCATATCTCAGGATGAAATACCAACTAGCACATCTCAGCCTGTTCTCTGCCCTGATGCATACTTGCAATTAATTCTTGTACCCAGAAGGCAAAGTGCACTCTTTATGGCTTTCCTCTAGCATCCAAGTATTTTATATGCTGGGGGTTTTTTTCCCTAACAAAACTACTTTGCCCATAAATCAGGCTAAGCTCAGAGGCAGCACTGACCCATTACCTCAACCTCTTGCTGTAGATCAGCTGTTCCTACACTTTGTGCCCAGAGTTGATGTCCAGGCTTGCATTAGGAATAAAATATTTGGGAAATACAATTTGCATCCCAGCTCTTTAAGTAAGTCTTTGGCTTCCTGGAAATGATGAGTCATGGTTTGGATGTGCAGAAATGTACCAATAACATAACCTTTCGATCCTCTAATGCCAGACAGATCCACATAAACCCCAGCTTCTTGCTGCCCAGATGAATGGCACAGGGGGCTGTATATATAGCATCACTTTAGACTCAGCCTTCTTGCAATGTGTGGGAAAGATAAAAAAAGGGGCAGAACATGACACTGAGGTCAGTCAGCTCCCAGAGCCACGCTTTATCGGTTCATCTCTGATCAGCTTCTTCCTCTGCCACCCAGATGATTTCATAAGCAACAGATTCTGGAATGAGTCCTGTGTCCTGGCACATTTTGTAGGATCTTTTCAGCATAGGGGCATGTAGTGGGTATGAAGAGCTTGGTGAAGAAACCTTTCTAGTGTGGGTCTAGTCCCTGGCAGGGTGAAGTAGCTGCATTACTATTGCTCAGAACATGTATATGAATTTGTCATTGAAGGAGCCTCATTTTTTTCCCTAACACAGGCTATTAGCAAGCAAAAGGCCAGTTTTCCAAACAGCCACCCTGGTAAGAGGCTGGTTACCAGCCAGGAAAGGTTTGAGCTGAGCTCTGCCAGCTGTTAGACACCTGAGAGGTCACTGTGCTCAACCCACCCTTAAGACCTTGGTGGCCTTCAGCTGGGTTTTGCAGAGGTGTAAGCAGAAGTGGACCTTGCTTAAGAGCTGGATGCAAAACACAGAATAAACCAGAATCAAGTCAATTCCTCTGCAGGACAAGTGAGCTCCACTTTCTGCCACACTTCCCTACAGCAAAATGCATCTCTAAAAACCCAATATCCCAGTTTGCTAAAGGGTTTGCTTTTTTTCTTTCCCAGCAATTCTCTTTGATGTTGACCCTATGTCTGCCCCAGCCTCTGCACTGCACCCTCAGCATTCCCAGTCTGCCCAGTCAGCTGGGCTTCTTGCCTAGATCTGTCCCCCATGAGGGGCTCAAGCCATTGAGCAGATCAGATGAGACTCGTGGGAGCCACGTGGCCACCGAGCAGACCAGAGCCATCTGGGTAGAGAGCAGGCTGGGCACAGGGCATCCAGCTCCAAGGGGCAGAGCTGAGTGGGGAAGGCACTGGGTAATGCACAGCCCAGGAGAAAGGCAGTGTTTTGTTACTTCTGGTACAGGTTTTTTATGAGTATTTTGCTCTTGGAGAGATGATTCCTTTTTGTCAGGCTGGTTCAGGACAAAGAAGAAGAGCTTCCCTCAAAAAAGCAGTCTCCAGTCCAGCTCCAGCTACAACAGGATGCCTCAATACATTGCCCTAGGGCAAGAGTCTGGTGGTCCTCAGAGGAGTTTGAGGATAATCCTGTCTCCTGAACGCTTTCTGTTTGGTTCTGTAGCTAGCTGCCCCACCCCTGGAACCATCCCAGGTCAGGTTGTTTGGGGCTCTGTGCAACCTGATCTAGTTGGGGATGTCCCTGCTGACTGCTGGGGAGTTGGATTAGATGAACTTTAAGGGTCCCTTCCAACCCAAACCTTTCAGTGATTCAATGATTTTATCACCCACCTGGTCCCAGCAGGCAGAAGTCACAGGGAACTTTGCTGTTCCTGGCCTTGCCTTCTAGTCTCCCTCTGCTCCAGTGCACATGCAGGGCTGCAGCTGGCACATGACATGTGCTGCAGATGGGCTACACATCTGTGGGGATCTGGCAAGCAGCTGCTGCCTCAGCACTTGTTAGCAAGGAGGGCTGAGTGGGGATCTCCTTTGCTCCAAGGGGCCCCAGTGCAGTTCCCTGCCCCAGCAGGCTGCGTGCCACAGGCACCTAGGCACAGGTCCGTGGTAGGCATTGGTCCCTTTGCTCTGCATGAGAAGATGGGGAAGCATGAACCTGCTACATTTCTGGTTCTGAACATCACACTAGGATTTCACCCAGGATCTGTCCTGCACTGCAGCCAGGTCCCTCCTCAGCCTTCCTTAGCTGGGAGGGGAGAGAGAATCATAAAATCATTTACATTGAGAAAGACCTTGAAGACCATCGAGTCCATCCACGGCCAGGTCACCACTACACCATGTCCCTCAGCACCACATCTCCATGGCTTTTCAATCCCTCCAGGGATGGAGACTTCACCACTTCCCTGGGCAGCCTGGGCCAGGCCTTGACAAACCTTTCTGTAAAGAAATTATTCCTAATGTCCAACCTAAACCTCCTCCTGACACAAAGTGAAGCCATTTCCTCTCGTCCTATTGCTTGTTACATGTAAGAAGAGACAAAGACCCACCTCTCTCCAACCTCTGTTCAGGGAGCTGTGGAGAGCAAGAAGGTCTCCCCTGAGCCTCCTCTTCTCCAGGCTAAACAACCCCAGTTCCCTCAGCTGCTCCTTACAACACTTGTGCTCCAGACCCTTCACCAGCTTCCTTGCCCTTCTCTGGACACACTCCAGCAAAACAGCCATGTCAGGGTGGGGCTGCATGCAGGATGTGTATTGGCAAAGACTGAGCCCTTGTGACATCCTCGCTGATCCCAGAGCATGTACTGGCAGCTTCAGCCACAGGTCCTGACAGTCTGAGTTTGCTGTGCTTCAGTATTCTTAAGCAGGACAACTCCTGCAGGGGCTTCTCAGGCTCCCTCCATGCCCACCAGCAGTCTCTGCTGAGGAGGGCAAGGGTCCCTTTGCTGGAGGCTGCTGGTCTTCCTCTTTCTTGGCCCAGCCTGTCCCTCTCCAGAAGGCAGAGAGCCAGAGCACCATCACCTCCAGCAGGCAGTTTTACTGGCTGACACTATAAATGTTCTGTGCTCTCATGGATTTGATGCTGTTTTTATGAACTTGGAGCTCAGTGTGGCTGTTTAGTTTGAGATGAGCGAGGAATGTATTAATAGTTGGGTAAAGCGCGCTCCGAGCTTCTAATCTGACCGAGCTGTTTGCTTTAGGGGAAAAAAACACTTCACTTTTTCCATTCATTACTAGTCTTTGTTAGTGGCTCCAGCACCCGCCCACAGCACACCGGAGGCTGCTTTAACCCCTCTCCCTCTGGCACCCCAGCCACCCACCGCGTCCCACAGAGAGGAGAGAGCAGAGAACATCACAAAGGTCTTTTCCATGCTGAAACCCACGGGCATCAATCCTGACCTGTGCTGGCAGGGGAGCAGAGGCAGAGGGCTGGGCTCTGTGGAGCAAAGATGCTGTGTTGCAAATGCAGGGCTGCTGGCACTGCACCCACGGGCACCAGTGGCAGCTGGGGTCTCGCCCACAGCCCACCCAGGCAGGACCCTTCACCTGGGCAATGCCCACAGCTAGGAGGACACTTGCCTAGGAGCTGTGTCCACCTCACTGGTGGCCAGACCCAGCAGGATCCTGGGTGTTGTAAGCCATTGATGAACATGTTCCCCAAAGAGTCTCTTTTTAACTAGGGAGGACAGGTCGTGTGCTGGGGGCTTGTCCTGCTCCTGACTGCCTGGTCTGCCTGGAGAGCAGCGATTGATTTACGTTCAGATGAGGATCTCAGCGGCGTCCTGCTAAGTTTCTTATCCAGCATGAACTTTCCATAAGCAAGGCTCTATTTTTAACTCTGCAAGGCCTAGGAGAGGGGTTCTCTTCAGGCTGGGGGCGGGGGGGGGACACAAGGAAGTCACTCTGTACAGCCTCCAATTGGGCAGGGTGACCCCAGGGAGCTTTGAGCTTGTCAGGGGGACTGGAAGCAGTAGACCACCCTAGGAACCACCATGCCACCCCAAGTGCCAGAGTGGTGGGAAAACAACAAGAAGATGGCACGTGAGCTCCAGTTCAGCAGCCTCCTGCTAATGTGGAGGGGTCAGGGCAGGAGCAGGCTCTGGAAGAGACTGTTCTGGTGGAGGAATGAACGGGGGTGAAACCAGGAGAAGCACAGGGTAAATCCAATGCCTGGCAGCTTCAACACAACTCGGGTCAGGGATCAGCAGGCTGTTCCTAGAACAAGGCAGCATGCAGACACAACAGCCCAGCACAAGGGTAGTGAAACACATCTCCAGGAGAAGAGCACCAGAAAGAATGGGAGCCTGAGACTGGGGAGAGAGCTGGCAGCAGCACGTGTGGAGAACAGCTCAGAGGCACAACACACTGAACAGGCAGGTTTGATCCCACTCACACTCCGACAGCTTCACCTGCTCCTAGACACACATGCACGAGTGGAACAATCTCCCAAAAGGGTTGTCAAGGCCTGGCCCAGGCTGCCCAGGGCAGTGATGGAATCACCATCCCTGGAGGGACTGAAAAACCATGGAGATGTGGTAGGGAGAGACATGGTTTAGTGGTGACCTGGCAGTGCTGGTTAACAGTTGCACTTGATGATCTTAAAGGTCTCCTGCAACCAGAATGATTCTATGATTCTAAGACTCAGTGGGTGCCAGCAGCCCATTGCCTGTGGTGTCCAGGTGCCTCTCCCGTGACACAGCCTGACTTCAGCCACAAGGACATAGCTCTACCATCAATGCAGAGCAAGGTAGGATCTCTGCATCTACCAGCTCACCTCCCTCAGAAGGGTCACAGGCAGCTCCCCTCCCCTCCTGGCATGTAGAGCTCAGGCAGAGTGAACACCAGGCATTGCAGCTCCACCAGCACTTCCCAGCTCTGCTTGTTTATTATGATGTTTGGAGAGAGAAGCGCAAAGGTTAGCGGAGCCGAGCAGGGAGCTGTAAATCATGGTGGAGGGACGGCACGTGGCAGAGCCTCTTCCAGCCCACACACCAGCTGGGGAAGCAGAGTGGCCATCCCTGCTGGGGCAGCACACATGGAAGTGCCACATGTGGGCCAAGCAGAGCCAGGGCAGCACTGCCTGCTAGCAGGAAGGTGATGGTGTGGAGCTCCTGCAGTGGGTGCTGGCATGGAGGGCTGCTAGGGTTGAGAGGGGGGCTGAGCTGTGGACAGGGATCACATCATCTCCCTGGGTAATAAAACCATTCCAAGTTATTCTATGGCACAGAAAGGCTAAGATCTCATCAGCAGGGGGGGCAGAGGGACAGCAGAGACAATGAATCACAGAATCTCAGCATTGTAGGGGTTTCAAAGGGAACTCTGAAGATCATCCAGCCCAACCCCTCTGCTAAAGCAGTGTTACCCACAACAGCTCGCCCAGGATCACCTCCAGGTGCCTTTGGAATCTCTCCAGAGAAGGAGACTCCACAACCATTCTGGGCAGCCTGGGCCAGGGCTCTGTCACCCTTATAGCAAAAAAGTTTTTCTCATGTTTAGGTGGAACCTCTTGGATTCCAGTTTGTGTCCATTGCACCTTGTTTTGCCACTGGCCACCACTAAAGACTGGCCCCATCCTTTTGTCCCCACCTTTAAGATATTGATAAGCATTGAGAAGATCCCCTCTGGGTCTGCATTTCTGCAGGCTAACCAGCATCAGAGCTCTCAGCCTTTCCTCATGGAGCTGCTTTCCAGCAGGTCAAGCCCTAAACCTCTGCTGGTGCCCCTCTCCCCGGTGTGACATGAGGAGCAGTGGATTCCCTTGGCCACTGTCCCTGGGGAACTGCCGTGTTCTCAGTGGCCATGGGGCTCAGCAGGGACCCACACAGCTCATCTCCACCAGTCCCAAAGCCTCTCTTCTTCTCTATTTACCCAAACCCTGGAACCACCAACTGATCCACAGATACATCTCTCCCCAGCAAGCTTTTATTTTCCATGCACGCTGGATTTTCACACAGTCACAGCCCCACAATTAGCCTCTGCAGCATGTTCCCAAGCACTCTGTCCCATCCAATTTTAAATTACTCCAGCAATAGAGCTCTTACTCTGTCCCCTGGGACACCACCACTCTGCTCCCATAGATCTTGGTGCCTGGAAGACAGGATTTTGCTGATAGCCAGCCCATATTTTCATCCAGTTAAATTCACTGTGGAGCTCTCATCTGTCCTGCCACAGGCAGTTACATCTCCTCGACTTCCATGGTTCTTTGAGCATTTGCCTGTTTGCAGTGACCTTTCTGGTGAGCTGTTTTTCCCACTTTTAGCTCCTCTGCCCTTTAGGCTTGTCAGCCACTCATCATTTTGTTTAGCTGTTCACAAGAGATGGCATCTCAGCAGAGGATTCCTACAAAAGCTTTCTAAATCCATCTCAGGGTCTCCCTTCCCCAGTTTTACAGAGCAAACTGCTGTTTGATTAGGAAGTTCTGATCCAGCCTTCTGAGTGCAACTGGAATCACAGAATCATTTAGAATCATTATGGTTGGAAGAGGCCTCTAAGATCATCAAGTCCAACCAGGAACCTGTCACCCCCATGCCACTAAACCATGGCCCTAAGGACCACAGCTAGATGTTTTGTGAACCCCTCCAGGGATGGTGACTCCACCACTGCCCTGGGCAGCCTGGGCCAATGCCTGACAACTCTTGCTGGGAAGAAATTCTTCCTAGTATCCAATCTGAACCTCCCATGGCACAACTTGAAGCCTCCTGTCCTATCACTTGTTGCCTGGGAGAAGAGACCAATCCCCATCTTACTCCAGCCTCCTTTCAGGGAGTTGTAGAGAGAGCTAAGGTCTCCCCTGAGCCTCCTCTTCTCCAGCCTAACCAACCCCAGTTCCCTCAGCTGCTCCTCACAAGATTTATTCTCCAGACCCTTCACCAGCCTCACTGCCCTGCTCTGGACACAAATGATGATGCTTTCACATCTGTAAAGGAGTTTTGTCCCCCTCAGTCACAGAGACAGGCATCTCCCTATCCCCTCTTCAGGCTGAGTGTTTATAATTCTCCTTACAAAGTAAACCCTGTTTTATTGTTGAGACAGAGGGAAAAGGAAGAGATAATATTGGGTTTAACACAACAGACCTTTGGAAGAGTGACTGGTTACTCATCCCAGTGCACAGGTTGTTCAGAATCTTCCCCTACACTAATCTACAGGGGGGATTAATGACTCCTATCCTGAAAAATCAAAGCACTAGTAAATCAGACTGGAAGAAGGCAAGCCCAAGAACACTGAATTTCCACCCATCAGAAATGTCAACTCTGAGAACTTTCTTCTGACTGTCATGAAATTAATGTCTATGTTCCCTGGGTAGCAATGCCAAAAGAGTAACTGTCATGTTGTCTGATCATTGTAGCAAAGGTAACAAAATGATGCCTCATATAAAACAACATCTAATGTTATCCTGTAAGATCAAAAACCCCCAAAACAGAAGAGTAAAAGAGATTTGCTTAATGAAATAGCATTTTTGCACTGAAGTGTTTCTAACATTTTAGCTGTGCATGAAAAGCATGAAAACTTCAGTGATTCAGTTAGACACTCTTCCAACAATAAGGAGCATGGGAATCCAGGCATTTCCATGTGCTCCCCAGGGGAAAATGCTCAACCCAAAACTCCTCCATGAGGAGCCCCATAAGAAGCCCTGAGACCATAGAACCACTGCAGGCTGAGCTCCTACCAGTCCTCCCTGGCCACATGGTCCCAAAGTACAGACCCTTCCTTGCTCAGTTTTCCTAGAAATATTTTTGGGGGGCAGAATAAACCTTGGAGGGAGGAAAAAAATTAAGAGACAGGAAAAATTTCAGCCCTAGTTCCCAGTATATATATATATTATTTTTTTCACTTGTTTTCCTAGTCTCTTAATTTCTTTTCCCCCTTTTACTTCTCTTGTAGCCACACAAGAGCCACACAAGCCAGGCCTGGGGAAAGATAAGGAGCCAAGCACTCCCCTACCAGCAATGCATCATTGTGCCCTGGTGTGCCAGGGATGTTATGGGTACCAAGGACATCAGAGGGGCAGGGCCAGGAGCAGGATGGTGGAGGAGGTGCCAGCAGCTCCCTGCTCCCCATGAGCAATGGATATCAACCTGATAAGCAGCTTGCCAGGACCCTGCCTGTCGGCAGGCAGACAGCCCAACCCTCCCTGAATTTCTACTGGCATATTTCACCTCTCATTTGGGAAAACAATCTGGCATCCCACCCCTGCAAGGCTGCCAAAGGCTGCTCTAGATAATCTCTTTAAATAGAACAACCTGAAGGCTCCACTCTGCTGATGTCATGGGCAAAATTCCTGGTGGATTTGGCAAGACCCTGACCCACCCGTGGTCATCCCAGCACCAAGGGCATGAGCCTGTGTGCCCACCATTGCCCAGGCTGGGCTGATGGAGCTTCAGGAGTAGGATGGGGACAGTGGTGGCAGGTCTGTTCCCATGCTTCCCCAGGCCAGGGCTGTGCCCATGTGTGTGGCAGTGGCAGTGGCTGTTGGCACTGGGTGGGATTTCACTCTGTGGGGCATGATGGGATCATATCTTCCATCAGACAATTTCCCTGTGGCAAATGACACCTTGACAAGCTGCTTTCCATCCTCATTACATGGTGTAATGCCAGAGACAACAAACTGTTCCTGCAGTGCTCATGCCAAGATATCCCTGTGCCTCAGCTACCAGGAGCTACAGGAGGACCCCAGCAGCAGCCAGCAGTGCCCCTTCCCCATGCAGCTTGTGTCATCTCTCCAAGCACAGAGGGATGTTCTTTGAGGACATGGTCACTCCCAGCTAGACAAGCACTCTGACACCCTTGTGACCTGGAGAATTCACAAAGGAAAAGGACCAGGGCCACCCCCAGGTCCAGCACCACCAGGCAGAGCTCCCTGGCCCCCATGGAGAAAGAGGAAGGATCTTCTGCTCACAACCCTGACCTGAGTTTAGGGGTCACAGGCTGGAGGAGACATCAAAGTACATGATGTTCAGTGGCCACAGCTCCAGCACCCATCAGACAGCCTCTTCTGAAGGCTTATCCTGCTCCACCTGAGCCCTTGCCCCAGCCTCAACCTTTTCCAAAACCTTCCAACTTGCTCCTCATGATGAGCCAGCTCCCAGCCCTGTCAGATTGTCCTGCAACCCTGCATGAGCCCTGCCCAGCTCCCAGGAACAAGCTCTGAAGCTGCTTCAAAGCCTTTTCTTACTTATCAAAGAAAGTTTTGATTCCCAGGAAATGGTTTAGAGTCAAAACCTCCAGCTCTTACACTGAGGCTGTTCTTGTCCAGAGTGGATGGGGATAATGGAAGTCTAAGCAGTTTAGCTGCCAGGAGATGGGCAATAAGAAGCCAAACTGCAGTTCCACTGGTTTTAATGTTCCAGGGCAGGTTAGGGTTTGACCTGCTGGGGAACAGCTCCATGGAGAACAACCTGGGAATGCTGGTGGACAACAAGTTCTCCATGAGCCAGCAATGTACCCTCGTGGCCAAGAAGGCCAGTGGCCTCCTGGGATGCATCAAGAAGAGTGTGAGCAGCAGGACAAGGGAGGTTCTCCTTCCCTTTTACTCTGCTGTGTGTGCAATCCTAGGTCCAGTTCTGGGCTCCCCAGTTCAAGAGAGACAAGGAACTACTGGAGAGAGTCCAGCAGAGGCTACAAAGATGATGAAGGGACAAGAGCATCTCTTTGTGAGGGTTCCAGAACCCTTGCCCAAGCTGCCCAGAGATGTTGTGGTGTCTCCTTCTCTGGAGAGATTCCCAAGGCAGCTGGAGGTGAACCTGGGCAACCTCCTGGAGGTGACCCCGCTTTAGCAGTGGGGTTGGACTGGATGATCCCCAGAGGTCCCTTCCAGTCTCCATCATGCTAGGATTCTGGGTATTAGGGGATCAGAGCTTGTCCTCACCCCAGCAGCCTGTTCTGGACCTGTATTTCCCTGCAGTGGCCAGGGACTGGGCTGTCTGTGCTGTCCCAGGCTCCACCCTGCTTTCCAGGGAAAGCCAGAGCAGGTGAGGGGTTGTCCCATGGGCTCTTCTGAGTCACATAGCAGTGAAGGATTTGCACCAGCTCTCGAAAAACCTTTCCTCTTGTGAGGGCTGGGCTGGGCCAGGATGCTCTTTTGAGGCAGCAGGAACCAGACACCATCCCAGGAGGAACCTCGGTGGGCATCGAGAGCTGCCTGCAGGAGCAGCTCATGAAGGGATCTATTTCCTCGGCTGACTCTAGGGGTCATCAGCCTTCAGCTTTTACATGGATGACTTGTCAACTCCCTCAGCCAAACCCTCTGAAGGCAGCAGTCCCCAGGGGCCACCGAGAGCCCAGACAGCTAGCTGGTGGATAAACAAACCCTGTTTTCTACTGAAGGATGCAAGTTCAAATCCAGCTCCTCCAAGCAGGAAGGGTTCCTCACCACCAGGCTGGGGCAGGCAGCAGGAGCTGGACATCCCCAGGAGGAAACTGCACATAACTTCTGCTCAGTGGACAGAAATCAGCTCAGAAAAGAGTCAGACCTGCTGGTGTGACAGGCACAGGGCTGCTTCTGGATGGTGGATGACTCAGCCTCACTAGGTGGAAGGGGCTGGAAGTTGTATCTAAACCTTCCCTAGCTGAGGTGATCAGGTGTCTGCCAATGCCTACCTCAAGGGTTACAGCAGCTTCAGCACAGGGGCTGTTTCCTCCTACAAGAGGAAGATGAACAGTGAGTTTCAACAATGAAATGATGGGGCAACCAATTAAAAATACATCCAGGTTTTCTAAGGTAGGGCTGGCAGTTGTTCTCCAACATCCCAGGAGAAGTAGCTCCTTTTGAAGGTGCCTATGATCCCAGCTTATGGCAAAGGAAAGGCTTTGGCCAAGTGCCCCAGACTGTGAGCAGGTGCTCCCATGCAGGGTCAAACAACACACCACACTACAACAGATACCTGCCTCTGCCTGCAAGCTGTGGACAGAGCACAACTTCAAAGGTTGGGAAAGACCTTTAAGATCATCAAGCCCAACCATTAACCCAGCACTGCCAGGTCACCACTAACCCAGGTCCCTCAGCACCACATCTCCATGGCTTTTAAACCCCTCCAGGGATGCTGACTCCACCACTGTCCTGAGCAGCCTGGGCCAGGTCTAGGCAACCTTTTCCATAAAAATTGTTCCTCATGTCCAACCTCCCCTGACACAACTTGAAGCCATTTCCCCTTGTCCTATCACTTGTTCCTTGGGAGAAGAAACCAGCTCCCACCTGTCTCCAACCTCCTTTCAGGGAGTTGGAAAGAGTGAGAAGGTCTCTCTTGATCCTCCTCTTCTCCAGACTAAACAACTCTAAGTTCCCTCAGCTGCTCCACATGGGACTTGTGCTCTAGAACACAAGTTCTAGCAAGAAGCCTAGAAGAGCAGAGGTTCACAGCAAGAAGCCAAAGCAAATTGCTGTTAGCTGCCTGAAACAAAGTGCGTCAGCAGGATTGTGTCAGTCTCTTCCACGAGATGGAAATGGTCCCATGGGATGTTTAGATTATACTGTACTAGTGTTTGCTGGCTGGAAAGCCTTTCAACCAACCTCTTAGAAGAACAGTCCTTGGTGTGTGGTAGGAGAACATGCCCATGGCCATCCAGAGGAGCAGAGCAGAACTGAGACACAGAAAGGGTGCCCCAGAGCCTGGCACTGCCAAACACCAAAGGGAGGAGATGCAACAGGAAAGGAGAAAGGTTGGTGCAGGGGGAGCTGTGGCCACAAGACCCTGAGGTACAGATGCAGAAAGGATTCAGATGTAGGAGCAGCTTTGCTTCCCAAACCCCTTGCACCAAAATCCCAGCACTGTGGGTGCACTGGGATACAGGCACTGGCTGGCAGAGAAGTGCAGGAGGACCAAAGAGAACCCAGGGAGCTGGAAAATGCTGTGGAAGGGCACAGCTCAGAGGGAGATATCTTATCTGTAGGATCCTAACCTCTTGCTCCAGCATGGCCAGACACAGTCTGTTTGAGCAGTGACACATGGCTCCCAGACAAAAGGGGAGCCACAGGAGCTCCCCAAGGGAAGGTCAAAGGTATGGACACAGCAGGGACCTTCCTTGAGCACAGAGTGTGTAACACCCAGCAGAGAGAGCAGACATGGGCTGAGGGTGAAAAAGGTGACTGTGAATTGTCATCTGTGAGCTCAGGAGACTTGGGGACTAGAGGGAGGTGTCACAGGGTAGTGTTAGGGGACCCTGAGTGGGATGATCTGTACTTCCAAGGACAGAGGTAGCAGTGTGCTGACAACTTATTCAGCCTCCATGATGCTTGTTTCAGGAGGAAGACTTGTTGAGGGTGTCAGCAGTGACCCAGGGTGGGAGCACCTGGCCCATGATGGACCCAGAGAATCACAGCAAGTGAGGTGCACACATTTGCAGGTCAAGCTGGCAGGGTCCATAATGGCATTTCAGAGGCAATTCTGCCCTTTGGAGGTCTGATTTTCTCTCTAATTAAGATGAAAACACTACCTTTTCAACATGCAATTTGAAGAGCAGCACTTGGGGCCAGCTGAAGGAATTGGGTTGGATATTTTTTTTTATCCCTTTTACTTCATATTTTTATGAGGTATACTGGAATAATAAAGTCAGTAGGATACAGAAACAAGAAGTCAAAACAAAAAATCAGAGTTGTTTCACCAGCTAATGTAAAAGCCAAACATCTTGACATCAGCAGAATGTTTCATTTCAATGGCTTTTCTAAACAAATGCAGTTCCTATGGAAAGTTTCCATTGAGATGAATTGGCAGAAATGTGTGACCAGCTCTCCTGGCAGGGCACAGGCTGTCTCTGTGCTTATGCACATCCCTGTGCACAGAGGAATGCTACACAACCCACCTCTGAGCACACACAGGCACTGGCATGCCTGCTCTAGTATGTTCCTCAAATTCATCACCCAGAAATCCCTGCCTGCCTGTTGTGGAGTTGAACTTGAGCTCTACCTCCAGCTCATCTGTCTGGTACTTGTTGGAATCTGGTTGATATGGAGCCACTGAGCCATAAACCACCTTCAGCTGGATCACTTCAAACTGGAACAGCATCTCAGAGGAGGTTGTTCATCTGCTGTTGAGGTCTACCAAGCCCTGCTCATGAGAAGATGTCCCTGATGTCAATTTGGGACACAGAAATGAACACATGGGCTTTGTAGCTCACTGCCTGCCAAACCAGAGCTTCCAGTCTAAGCTGGTCAGAAGGTCAGATGGCCTCCCAGGATATGCAACTCCATCCAGCATGGCTGTGGAGTCAGTCAACATGGAGCTGCTAGGTGTATTTGTGGGTTTAGATGCCCTCCCATTCGATGGCAGCCTCTGCCCTGCCTGAACAACAACCACCCTGTAACCCTGGAGAGGGCAGAGAGTCCCCAGGCCTCACCCACACAATGCACTGGAGAGAGCCATAGCTTTCCTTTCCAGCTGAGCATGGAGAAGGCAGCAGTGCCCCAGCTGGTGCAGCCATGTGGCTTTGGTCTTCTGCAGCCTCTTACTGTCTCTATGCAAGTGAAAAAAGCCTGCTAGTCAGGACTGTCAAAGCCCTGACCATCCCTCCCCCTGACACCAGGGCAGAGGAAGGCTGTGTTTGCTCCTCCAGCCCTGGTGATCCTTCTGTGGGATCCACCTGCCAACTAAGGTGTCTCCATCCACCAGGATTGACTGCAGTGCCTGTCACCCTGGCCAGACCTGAGCTCTCAAGCTGCAGCCAGACCTCCCCAGGAAGGAGTGAGCCTCCCTGCTGAGGTTGTGGCATTGTCTCAGGGTTGTGACATTGCTCATTGCAAACATCACTGGGCACCCAATGTCCTGAGGTCCCTGAGCACCATCAAGCTGCTCCCTCACCTTGGTTGTGCAGTCTGCAGCAGCCTGCCTGCAAGTGTGGTGCTCACAGCAGGAGCTGGGCAGGCAGAGCTTCACCATGTCAACAAAACCTCCCAAAGCATCAGGAAATGTTTCCATTCCACACCAGGATCAACCCCAAACCCCAAGAGCTTTCCATGAAAATACAAAGACACTCCCAAACGAATTGCTGTGGCATGAAACCAGCTGGGCTGTGGTAAGGAGAACCAAGGTCTTCTCTAGTTCTAGCAGAAAGAGGACTTGGCTGGAAGTCCTTCAGCCCCCAGCTGAGTGCTCCAACCTCCAGACTAGTGGGTTTGTACAGCCTGTCCCACTGCAGTGTTCCACAGCATAAATAAAGGAATCAGCACTTGAACTCCAGCCTGAGTCAGTACCTTAACGAGCAGACCATGATCCAACTTTCCCTTCCACTTAATGAATATTAATTAACTGCACACAATTGAGCAGCTCCAAAGAGACAGGAGAGGCTTTTGCTTGTCCTGGAGTGTAACAAGCTCTGTGCTCTCCTGGGACACAGGCAACTAGGGTCAAGTCTCTGCAGCCTTCCTCCTCCCAGCTGTGACCTGAGCAGTAGGTGGTTGGTGTGCAGGGTGGTCTGTCTCTGTCTTAATGAGACATTCCTTCCCAAACTCTGGTGACCTTTTCAGATAAGACTTTAACTCCAACTGGTGCATTCCTATCAGACATTTTCCTTTTGATTAATCAACTCTTTCCTTTTTTTTCCCCAGTAGAGCTCTACTGTGATGGAAAATTCCCAGCTGATATAGAGGTGAAGCTGCTGCTCACAGGCAGGCTGAATGTTGTGGCCATAGGCTCTTCTGCTGAGTCTCTAGGGTGGGCACAACAGCCTTGCAGTGCTCCAGCACACATGGAGAGAACAGGCCTTTGTCTCCTGCATCAGCCAAGCTGATGCCCAGCAGAGTTATTTAGAGACCTTCCTCTGCTGGGAAGCAGGCAGGTGAATCCATAAGGAGGATATGGCCCAGAGCAAGGCAAGCAACTCTCCATCTGTGGAGCCATGGTGGTTGTCCCTGCACCCTGCCATAGCCTCCCACACAGCTGGGAGCAGAAGGATGTGCTCAGGCAGGACCTCATCTGAGGATATGATGGGGGCTTTGGGGAGCAGGGATGGGCTGCTTCTCTCACGCTGGGGAGAGCACAGCCTCCCAGGAGCATCCATGCCAAGAGTGCATGATGCTCTCCAGATGCTCCCTCTTCTGCTCACAAAGGCAAAGATTGACACAATAAACCAACTATTTGCAAAATTCCTCAGTGAGGGCAAAAAAACCCCACATTAAATGGAAACATGGATACCCCCTGAAAGAGTTGCAGGAGGGGGGAGCATTCCCAGGACCTGATGTTATACCAGTGGGTATAGAAATGGAAAGATGCACAGGACTGGCTTTTCCAGCAGGACAATTCACCAGAGAATAGGAAGTTGCCAGTCCACAGTCCCCAGACAATGGATTGATTTGTTCAGCAAAGGAGAAAGCAACATGGCAGAGCAAGCTGGGGCATGATTGTGCAGGAGAGAGCACAGACACCTTCCTCAGCCATCACCCCACACTGCTCCTGCCTCTGCCCAGGCTGGGTTTCTCCTCCTGGACTCTACCACCTGCTCCAGGTAGCACCAGGTGTCATGAGCACATTTTCCACCTCATGAGAAGGTTCTGACAGTGCAGTCTGGTGTTAGATGATTTTATTTGAAGTTCTGTGGCCTGAAGGTTCATGAGTATGGAAGGTTTATCTCTAAAACCAAGTTGCTTGCTCTCTGAATTTCAAAGAATGGCCCAAAATCACACCTTTAAAAAGCTTGGGCACAACAAATCAAAGCAGAACTCCTCCTTTAAAAGCCAAGGTCTGTTTCAGGCTCAAATCAATATCTTCTACCTCACATGGAAGAAATTCAAAGAAAGGGACCATGGGTCTGTAGTGAGATCTGTCTCATGCTTCCCACTGACTTTTTAGCCACAAGATTGGGTCTGGTTCCAGGAAACCCTTGCTCCTGGCATCCATAAACTCTCTGAATAGGGTTAATCAAGGAGGATAGCCCAGCTTGTTAGGGTCTGACTTCAAGGGAGAACCTGACCTAGTCTCCTTGGAGACACAGTACCAGGCTGTTGGGTGCTTGGTACTACATCATGGCTGGTTCACTGTAGTCTGTCAGTGTGACCTGCTGTGTCTGTGATGGCCCTGGCCCAGCCCCAACCCCAGCCCTGTGCTCCTTTCCCTCTGAAACACAAAGGCTTTATAGGAGGGCAGCAAGGCTGGTGAGGGGTCTGGAGAATAAGTCTTATGAGGAATGGCTGAGGGAACTGGGGTTGTTTAGTCTGAGGAAGAAAAGGCTCAAGGGAGACCTTATCTCTCTCTACAGCTCCCTGAAAGGAGGTTGGAGCCAAGTGGGACTTGGTCTTTTCTCCCAAGTAACAAGTGATAGGACAAGAAGAAATGGCCTCAAGTTGCACCAGGGAAGGTTTAGATTGGATATTAGGAAAAATTTCTTCCTTGGAAGAGTTGTTAGGCATTGGCCCAGGCTGCCCAGGGCAGTGGAGGAGTCACCATCCCTGGAGAGGTTTAAAAAGCATAGAAGATGTGGTACTGAGGGGCATGGCTTAGTCTTAGGGATGTGGTGTAGCAGCTGGTGGTGCTAGGTGGATGGTTGGCCTTGATCTACTTAGAGGTCTCTTCTAACCTTGATAATTCTGTGATTCTGTGATCTTTGCTCACCTAGGATTCATGGGATATGCAGGTATCCACCCAAAACTGTCTATTAAACTCCAAGCCCTGCTATGATGAGCTTTGTGGTGTCAGGTTTGGTTTTGTTCCTCATTTCTCCTCATTGGAAGCTTTTCTGGTGTCTCCCTGCTTTCAAGGCTAGAAAACACTTCCTACTCTTTCATATTCATCATGAGATTGCCTTCTGACAGCAATGTCCTAGAGTTTCACTAGCTCCCTCTCCACCTGGGGTTTATCCCCTTCTGTGTTTACATTCTGGGGTCACAGCCTGTCACAGCCTTTGCTCTGCATTGTCTGAACAAGATGAGACCTCAGATCCCACCTGTGGTGGCAGACTTTTCATCCCTCACCTCTTGGGAGGTGACTTCCCATTTGTGCTGTGAATGCATTTTCTAGTCTGTGTCTGTGCTGAATACAGCATGTGCTGAATACAGGAGCATGCTCCTGCTTTTTATGTCATTTGGAGCTGTAAGAACTCAATGCTGCTTTGAAGAACCTATTTCTTCTCCCCAAACCAAAACTCCTCAACATCATGACCATCTCATCTCTTCTAGCCAGACTCACTCACTGCTGTCTTGTCCAGGCTGCCTTCATCAGCTGGTAGAGCCAGGGGAGGAAGCAGATCCTAGCAATTCTGCCACGGATTAAGCCACATCTACAGGCTGCTGCCTCATGCCAGTCATGGATGTTGGGATTCAGTGTTGCCCTACAGCATCTCCCACCACTGCCAGAGAAACAGCACCTTTGTTCCCAGGCAAATCACAGACAATGATGCACACACCACCAGGAGACCTTTCTCCAGCCACCTAGTGCTGGGAAGAAGGTGGAGGAGCCCTCGCAGAGGTCCTCAGGCTGAGATCCGTAGCAGAGTCTTGTCAGCAGTGCACAACTGAGCTGCTGCTAACAATAGTCTTCAGCTCCAGGCCGTTTGGAGCCAGGTCTGCAAACAGCCTTATTGCAAGTGGTGGCCTGTACAGGAAAAGCTCCAAGGATGATTCAGAACCAGGGTTTGCATGATCCTGCCCCCACCCCCAGGGAGATGCAGTTTTCGCACGACCTAGGTGGGCCGTTACTGTAACTCCGTGTCCAGCAGCTGCTCCACTTCTCCTATCAGATAAAGCACCAAGGACTCGTGTCCAGGACTCTCCCAGAAGCCAAATGTGGAGCATGTGCAAGTGGGAAAGTGGAGAAAGGCTTTGGGTTTGCTGCAAATTCCATCAGGCTTTGCGGAGTCAGGAGAGTCTTCCCTGAAGTTATTTCTGTCTTTCCGTTCCTCGCGAGGGGGGGAAATGGCATTGTCATTTCTAACCAAGATTTCACTCTGCTCTTGCCTCTTCCTGATTTACCATCTTCAAATCCCACTGGAAGTGCCTTAGCTGCTCTGGGCCAACTTTTCCTTTGGCAGTTCAGGAGGAAAAATCACAAATGTCTGTGAAAGTCACCAAAATATTCCCTCGGTTTTCATCACTCCAAGGAAGAAAGGAGAATAAAAAGCAGAAGAGAGGAGGGGGGAGGGCTGGGAGGGGTGCAGAGAGCAAACAAACATCGTTTAGAAAAGCCTGCTGTTATTCCTGGAAGTTGGTTTGTGGAAACACAATTTACAATGCCTATGAAAAGTTTGGCTCTTGAGAGCAGCCCTGCGCCAAGCTGGTAACCACAATGGCAAGCTCTCCTCCTGCCTGCCATTGCATAGCGTGAGCTCCAAACAAAAACAGCTCCAGCCAGCTCGCTCTGCTGGGCCTGGCTGGGTCACCCTGGGCACCAGAAAGGAGGCCAGCAGAGAAAAAAAATGGCATTTAACTTTTGGTTGCCCTTTCCCCTTCTTTACAAAAAGCAAAAGAGTTTGTCGTTTGCTTTCCATTGGTTTTCTACCAACTGTAAAGGAATTCCTACTGGGTGACACAGAGAGGTTTGGAGGAGGTGAGTCAAAGAGGAACCACTGAGAAATAGATTTTTATATTTATATTTATATTTTATTTTATTTTACTTTATTTTATATCATTTTCTTTAGTTTTTATTTTATTTTACTTGATTTTAGTTTTTATTTTACCATTTTATTTTACTTCTTATTTCATTTTCTTAAAGAAGATGACCTCAAAGGGCATAGGGTTTAAATTGTATTCCTCACTAAAAAAAAATAATGTTAGGGAGAGACAGGAAATTCCTACTGCTGTTTGTGGTGAGATAACCTGATGATGCTGCACACAGGACAACCTCTCCTGTGCCCCACGGCAGGCAGAAGAGCTTGGGTGATGTCCAAAGCTCTGTGCATCCTCCATCTCACTGGAAGCATTAACACCGACACCAGGGCTCCTCCTGGCTTGATCCCACTTCCAGAAGGTGCTGTCAGGGTCCAATCCCTTCCCCAAAAGTTTCTCTGGGCATGGAGAAGCAGATGAGTAGTTGACTAATTGTCTAAACTACAGGGCTGAGTCCCTGTTCCCATGGCCACATCCTGTTCTCACTACCTCAGAGGCTGAAAGCTCAAAGAGAGACAACAGAGGTTCTCCAGTTGTCCTGCCCTAGGTGCCCTGTTCACCTTCACCTGTGACTGCTGGCTCTGGAATGCCACTTGGATCAGTTCAGCACTGTAAGGGATGCTCCAGAGTCTCAAGAACCAAATCACCTTGGTTTTGATGCAAATCAGGTAGCAGAAAAGCCTCATTTCTCCTAGCAGAATCAAGAGGGAAATCCCCTGACTACCTTCTGTGGGCTAGGCAGGGAAGTGAGGCAGCAGAGCAGAGTTTGGCTTCACCTCCTAACATGTCCTAATGCTCTACAAAACAAATCAGAAGGGCTCTGAGCTGCAATGTGTCTGGCTTTTTCCATCCTCTGTGTCCTTTTCCTGTTCACTGGAGGAGGAAAAATCTACCTGAATAACCTCTGCTGAACGAGCAACGTGGACACAAGCTCAGCTCCTGCCTTCCCCCATGGGCAAGGGGAGATGGTCTTGTGGGAAGGGTCTGCTCTGGGGCTCTGCTGCCTGGGGAAGCACAGCAGTGAGGGCTGGTACACTCAGAGAGACCTCCTCAGCGCTTGGTGACTGAGCAGCCTGAAGAAGCAGCCACATTCTCCCAGATCCAAGAGGTCTCCAGCCCTCACAGCTCTCAGTCACACTCATGTTCATGTTAGCCCATGCTTGGAGCAGTGAGGGCTGTGCTCACCTCTCCATCATAGAACCACAGAATAGAATAAATGGATCATTATGGTTGGAAAAGACTTCTGAGATCATTGAGTCCAACCATCCACCCAACACTGCTGTGCTCACCACTAAATCATGGCCCTAGACACCACATCTCCATGGTTTCTGAACACTTCCAGGGGTGATGATTGCACCACCTCCTTTGGCAGCCTGGGCCAAGGCCTGATAACTCTCTGGGTGAAGAAATTCTTCCTAATATCCAATCTGAACCTCCCCTGCCACAACCTGAGGCCAATTTCTCTTGTCCTATCACTTCTTACTTGGGAGAAGGGACCAACTCCAACCTGGCTCCAACCTCCTTTCAGGGAGTTGTAGAGAGAGATAAGGTCTCCTCTGAGCCTCCTCTTCTCCAGGATAACCAACCCCAGTTCCCTCAGCTGCTCCTCACAACACTTATGCTCTAGACCCTCCACCACCTTCCTTACCCTTCTCTGGACACACTCTAGTGCCTCAATGTTCTTCTTGGAGTGAGGAGCCCAAAACTGACCTCCAGGATTTGAGGTGCAGCCTCAGCAGTGCTGCCCCTCCTTTGCTGTCCCAGGGGGTCAGGCTGAGCCCATGCCAGTGTAACCTCTCCCAGATGGAGAGCAGCAATCCCCAGCTCCATAGCAGGAGGATAGGACCATGGGCCATGGGCAGCCTTGGTGGGGGACATCACTTGTCACAGAGCTCACTAAATAAAGAGCCTGTTAAAATAAACCCCAGAACATGCATGTTCCTGAACTGGGACTCATACTATTTAGGGACTCTGCAAAGCAAATAAAATGCCTATTACAAAATAACTATTTAGAGAAAATAGTGCAGAAAGATCTAGAGAGAACTATGTGTTTTACCATGGTCTGTTTACAGTGCATCATTGCTGGTCTGCCTAGAGCTGTGCTGTAACACAGCAAAAATGCATCTGCATTCCTTCAGTGCAAAAATACTCATGCACAGACATCACAACATTATCACAGCTATTTTTCTTTCTCCTTGGCTTGTTGTTGTGTTGTTGTTGTTGTTTTGGGCTTGTTTGCTTTTTGGTCCTTTCCCAGCTTCTAGAAGATTGACCTAATATATACTTGGCCCAGACTAGTGCTGTTAGTCAAATCACTAGTAATTAGCTCTGTTGCTGAAGAGCTGAGGCTGGTGGTAGCCAGGGGACAGATCATCCCTGCCTTCATAGCTCTGGAGCCTGGAGATGCTGGCACAGAGGCTTTATGGCACTGCAAGGAGACAGCAAGCAGCAACCCATGTTATTCCTCCTCTGCCATAGCTCAGCCATCCCTGGGGAGGGACTCTGGGGCTGGGACATGCTGTGGCTCTCTCCCTGTGTCCCAGTCTCACTGCTGCAGCCCCTTTGACCACTGGCATGGGAGTGGGTGAGGGGAAGCAGATCAACTCTGCCCTTAGGATCTGCTCTGAATAGGTGGATTTGAAGAAACACTTGCCAGCAGGTGTTAAGTTCAAGTGTGCCAAGGAATCAGCCAAGAGAGTTTTGTGTTTGGGTCATTGGCCAGGCTGGATAAAGTAGCTGGTAGTAGTACCAGGGAAAGGTTATTGAAATGACTTGGCTAAAACAATTTCCCAAACAGACATCTCTACCTGCAGCATCACCACCTCTACCTCCATCTTCATCTCCACCTCCATCATCACCACCTCTACCTCCATCTCCACCTCCATCATCACCACCTCTACCTCCAACTTCATCTCCACCTCCATCATCACCACCTCTACCCCCATCTTCATCTCCACCTCCATCATCACCACCTCTACCTCCATCTCCACTTCCATCATCACCACCTCTACCTCCTTCTTCATCTCCACCTCCATTTCCATCTGCATCTCCATGGAGAAGTGTGCAGGTGGGCAGGGAGGTTGGCTCCATCTCCTGATTTTAGACAGCTTGGGGACTGCAATGGGACCCCCCAGAGAACTGAAGGCTTCTCAGCCTGTTTTCTGGCCATGAAGCTGTTTGAACAAGGACAACTGAGAAGCAAAGACAGATGAGTGCTGTGGCTGTTTCCTCAAGCTGTTCCTGTGCTCCTCAACAGCCCTCAGGGAGACCTCTGAGCTCCTTCTGACAACCCTCACTGCCAAACTCTGCATGCCAAAGGTCTTGGCTAGTTCCAGCACTGGCAGAGGCAGTGGCACAAGGCACAACCTCTTCCTCCCATTCTCCCATCACCTCCCTCTGGAGCCCATGCACTGCTCTCAGCTATCTACCCTGGTCTCCAGGGTGGGAGGTAAATGCCCTCCCAAGCTGGTGGCTGTGCCTGTGAACAGGAGCTTGCAGGGAGTTCAGCTGCATCTTCCTGTGCTTTCCCTCTTCTCCTTTCTCCTTGATCTGTATCCCTCTAACATCCAGGCTATATTTTCTTTCCCTTCCCCTTTGCTGGTTTATTGCTCCCCAGCCTGCTCTGGGTGAGCAGAGCTCTTCTGGGACAGATTATTTACTAGAAGGTATTTGGTACATTGCTTTAATAACCAGAACCATTTTTTTTATTATTTTTTTTTTTCAAAGCCTTACAAATATGTTTAAAATCTAAATACAATGAGGCAATGCAACATCATTTAATAGTTCCAATAATATGCCAAGCCTGAGAATGACAAAAGCTGCCAGCAGGGTGCTACAAAGCAGGGCTCCGAACCCCAGTGCTTCCCAGCTAAACAGAAACAGATTTCCAGCAGTAAAGACATTTGTTAACCATTTTGAAGGCAGCAGGACGAGTGTGGAATGAGCCTGGCTGCCTCTGTGTGTGTCACTGCCTTGCAAAATCCTTGGCACAGGCATGCACCAGTGTCCTTGGAATGGAGGCTCTTGTGAAGACTTAAAGGCTTACTGGACTAATAGACTTAAGATGGATTTTCCCAAATATTATTCTAAGTCATTCAGAGACACCATGTCCTGGTGCTGGTAAGTGTGAATGAACAGAGCTCTAGGAGTAAACAGCACAGTCCTTCAGGACTAAAGGTAATTGGGCACAAACTGGAGCAGAGGAAGTTCCATCTAAACATAAGGAGGAACTTCTTGACTTGGAGGGTGGTGGAGCACTGCAACAGGCTTCCCAGGGAGGTGGTGAACTCTCCATCTCTGGAGCATCCTGTTGCCATCCTGTGCAACCTGCTCTAGCTGACCCTGCTCTGCCAGGGGGGTTGGACTAGATGACCTCCAGAGGTTCCTTCCAACCCTTAACATTCTGTGATTGTGTGAGTAGAGCTGGCATGTGCCAGCAGCATTTCCCATGGGAGAGATGGGGCAGTGGGATGTAGCCCCCAAGGCCATGGTGAGAGGCTAGGGCCATCTACCTGCCCAGAGCTCCTGTGAAGTGTGGTGTGCCCCAGCCTGGATCAGGCCCTTGGGATGCTCAGTGCCTCCAGCTGCACTCTGAGGGTCACTACTGACTCACTGCAGTTAAGAACTTCCTCACCAGAGATGAAGGAGGGGCAAGAGCTGATCTCTTCTCTCTGGTGACCAGTGACAGGACCCAGGGGAATGGCCTGAAGCTGTGCCAGGGGAGAGGCAGGTTGGGCACTTCCTCATCAGCTCAGCTCATTAGCACCAGCCTCTGGGAGGACACTGGCTGAGGACATGAGGACAGAATTGTAGAATGGTTTGGGTTGGAAAGGACCCTTAAAGGTCATCTAGTTCAATCCCCCTCACTGATCAGGGACATCTTCAACTAGATCAGGTTTCTCAGAGCCTCAAAAAACCTGACCTGGAATGGTTCCAGGGATGGGACATCTCCCACCTCTCTGGCCAACATGGGCCAGGCTCTCACCACCCTCAATGGAAACATTTCTTCTATATAGCTGGTCTAAATCTCCCTCTTTTAGTTAAACCCATCACCCCTTGTCCTGTCACAACAGATCCTGCTAAAAAGTCTGTCCCCAGCTTTCTTCTAGGCCCTTTGAGAACAGAAAGGCCACAGTAAGGTCTCCCTGGAGCCTTCTCTTCTCCAGCCTCAACAACCCCAACTCTCTCAGCCTGTCCTCACTGCAGAAGGCTTCCAGCCATCAGATCATTTCTGTGACCTCCTCTAGACCTGCTCCACCAGGTCCATGTCTCTCCAGTGGGGAGGATTCCAGATCTGGCCCCAGCACTGCAGGTGAGGTCTCCTCATAGCAGAGCAGAGACAGAATCCCCTCCATGACCTGTTGGCCACACTGCCCGGGGTGCAGCTGAGGACACGATTGGCTTCTATGCTGTGAGCACACATTGCTGATTCACATTCAGCTTTTCACCCACCAGTAGCCCCAAGTCCTTCTCTGCTGGGCTACTCTCCATCCCTTCATCCCCAGCCTGAACTGGTACCTGGGGTTGCCCTGACTCAGGTGCAGGACCTTGCAGTTAGCCTTGTTGAACCTCCTAAAGATCACAGCCCCATGTTCCTCTGCACCCCTCCTCCCACCATGCCCTCCCCATCTCCTGCAGGCTGGGCCAGCCTCTAGCTCTACACAGCCCTGCAGCCTGATCCTGCTCCCACTGAAGGTGATGGCAGAGCTGGCAACCCAGCCCAAGGGCAGAATCCCACCACAGGCTGCAGAGCTGGAGCTGCTGCTCAGGAGTGAGGCGCCACTCTTTATTTCCCCAGAGGGAAGAGAGCCTATTGACAGCAGCATGAGTCAGCCAGCAGAGAGGATGGAGACCTAATGCAGTCTCCAGCAATCAAAACCAGCCACGCTTTGCTATTGGTCTCGCATAGACCAAAAGTCCTAATAAACTGTTAATGGGGAAAGCAATCATATTTATTACAGGAAAACAAGTTTATGATTACTAGAGGGATGACATCATAACCCCCCTTGTGCCAGTTTAAACAATATTTGGAGAATTCATTTGTTTTGTACTATTTAAAATTGTAGTGTGGGAGCCTATTTGGAGTGTGTGTGTGTGTGTGTGTGTGTGTGTGTGTGTGCTGATGGATCCATGCTAATGTTTATTTAAATCTTTTATTTATAAAATTGATGTTCCTAAGCCTAAAATGGAAATTTTCTGCTCTGAAACATCTCTTAATTGTGGAAAATTATTGTATATATTTACGTTTTTCCTCACATCCACATCTGTACGCTTATCGGCAGGCACGTGTGGGGGCACATCTGCATGGTGACACACATGCCTGGACCTCTCTGCTTGGCAAAAGGTGCTGCCTCTCCTGCTAACCCCCCTCCATAAAATGGCAAATACTCACTCTGGTGCTCCTGTATCTGCAGACCAGCCCAATGGGCAGGGGACAACCTGGCCTGTCCCCTCTGATCCCGTCACCAGCAGAGTCCTGCATCCCTCCAGCTCCATCGCTTAGCCCAACCCCTGAGACAAGTTGAGGGAGGCACTGACCTGCCACAGGGCGTCTGACAGTGGGGTGAGGGTATCTGCAGGTACTAGGACTTGCAGCTCCCACCTCCCACATAGGAAAGAGATGTCCTTCTGTTTCTGCAACCACTCCCAGCACCACTGAGCATCACAGCTGAGCATCCCTGCCCTTTCAAACCCAGCTGCTTTCCTTTCTCTTGCATGCATTTGCAGACAGGATTGCTCCTTTGGTGGGCTCTGCTAACCCTTTGCATATGGGGTTTTGCCTGATCCAACCCCTCCACCTCTCTCCCCAACCCCACAAGCTCAGCTCAGTTCCACACCCATGGGGCTAAGAACCCTAGCCAGAATGGAGCAGCCTCTTGGGCTGTTCAGAGGGAAACACCAACCTCCTTGCAGACCCATTGCTGGGGCCAAGATCCCACCTTGACCTCAGCCCTTTTGTTTCACAGCAGAGGGGGAGCTGGTGCCATGAAGAGGGACTGCATCCTTCTGTCCCTGCAGGCAGCATTGTGGGACAGCCTGATGGACTACACTCCCTCTCCCCCTCCCCCAAATCCCAGGACACTGCTGCAGCATATTTTTTGGCAAAATTCTCCCTGCTTGGCTGTAAGATAAAGGGCCAGAGGGCCAGAGATGGGCCTCCTGCCTTTCACCTGTCCTCCCAGGCAGGTTGGAGCTGGTCTAGACACTGGGGCCGTAAATCTGCTGGCTGCCACTCGTGCAGCACTCCCACCATTACTGGGACAGGGGGAGACAAACCCCAGCATGGTCTGACAGGGAGCTCAGTGTCAAAAAAGGCTTATGAATGCACTCTTTGAAAAAGCTGGAAGGATCCTACAGGAATATGTCCTACAGCCTCCACTCCTGGGCCCCTGGGAAGCTTCAGCAGCACCATGGAGCACCTTGGGACCCCAGGAGAAGGGCCCATGTGCATCCCAGATGGGGTGAGCACCCAGTATGCTTTTTTCAGAGTTTTCAGAGCTCTCTTCTTCCTTCTTAAGTGGGGAAACTGAACCACACCACAAGCCAGGGCAATTTCTTCCTCTGGATGATGCAAGACTTAGAATCACAACCCGTTCCTGACTCCCCTCCTGTGTCACGGACCAGAAGGGGGACAGATCTCAGCACCCCACCACTGGGAACTGCCATGGAGAACACTGGAGCAAGGCTCAGCTGAGTGCTCAGGACCTGCAGCCACAGATATGGGGTTCAGGACAGCAGTGTTCCCTCCTGGTCACCTCTTCCCACCCACCTGGCATCACCCAGCCTTGCCTGGCAAGCAAGAACAAAGGGATTCACGTAGGAGCAAAATAAAAGAAGGACTCATATGGAGTGAGGATAACTCTGTGGAAAGCCTAGGACACCTTGGTCTGGTGAACCCAGTCCCTAGTCTGCCTGAGTGGTGGGAGAGCTGGGCTGAAGCCCCAACAGCTCAATCCAGCTCCAAGCCACCACCATGACCAAACCCTGTGGGTTTGGCATCCCCCTTGAGGACCTAGACCAAACTAGCTCAGTGGGTAAAGGTCACACACATTGCAGTTGAACATCTTCCTGGCAGAAGCATGGCTGAAGCATTAAATAGCATTGAGTAAACTTTGTTTAAAGGAGACAGCTGTGCAACTGGAATGAGCTGCAAAGGAGTGAGATTCCCAGTGACGTGTCCCCAAGCTTCTCTGGAGTCTCCCACCGCCCACAGCGCAGCGCTTGGAGGGCTCTGTCACCCAGGAGCAGGCAGGCAGAAGAAATCTGGTTGGAGTTTTGGCAGCAGGTTTTGGCTTCCAGTCTCTCCTCTTTTCAGAACAGACTACCCAGGGTACAGGTTGGAATGACAGACAACCACCAGCCTCTGGCCCTAGGCTCCCTTGGGATGCTGCACCCATGCAACAACCATCTCAGAGGTAAGTGTGCTTCCAGCAGGTCAGGGTGGGAGATGGCAGGTACCTGGGTCATCACCTACAGCTCGCTGGGGACAATCAGACAGCCTGGGGCAGAGGGATCTGCAAGCCCAGCTGAAGCTTTAAATGCTGGGAGAAGGCAACTTCCTTTAAAACAGTCCAGAAAACAAGTCAAGACTTTTCCTCTGGGTGCATTCTCTCATGTTCCAGGTTTCAAAAGCTGAGAGTCTTCCCCAGGGCTTGGAGGACATGCATGAACTGCTTGGAGAACATGCCTGAACCCTGCTCTCACCTCCACCATCCAGGAAGAGGTGAAGCAACACCTGCAGCAGTCAGAAGGTGTCTTAGGCCTGGGCAGTTGGATCAGGAGGGAGAGCTGAGCTGGGGACACTGAGCATGAATGAACTCCATCCCTGAACTGTCCCTAAATGACATTCACCACTGAAAGACATGGCTGATCCCTCTGGAGAAACATCAATCCCAGGTATTCCCAGGGAGAAGGCCTGGCCACAGCTGCCCTGCAAGGGGTCCAAGGCCAGGAAAGGGATTGTGTGACCACAAAATTCATTATCTATCACTTGTTAATTTTTCTGAGCCCAGGTAGAAAGGGCAGAGCAGGAAGAAGACAGAAAGGGATTGAGGTCTCTGTTGTGTGGCTGAAAGGACTGAGGAGCCTGGGGAGTGACACCTGGGCAAAAGACCTAAAGGGTGCAAAACCCTCCACTGATGGAGAGAAGCCAGACTAAAGCAAATATTGCTTATGGTGAGGGTAGCTGGGTGGCTGAGGAGAGGAGGTAGCAGAAAAGTGCCAGGTATATAGCTCCAAGCCAAGGAAAGAGATTATGCTATGTGAGAGCATTGAACAGTGAAGGGAATGGGGAAGCCCTGGGGTCCTGGGCTGGCAGGAACCCCAAGAGAAGAGCTGCTGCTTCTGCAGCCCTCATGTTACAGGGGAGAGAGGGCACAGGGTCAGTGTCCCATGGTCCTTCACAGCCAGGCAGGTTCATGAGGTTGCTGTGGCCTCATTGAGCTTCCAGGAAAGGAGACAAGGGTTAATGAGCATGCTGGGGAGAAGAGCCTGGGGGAGCACAGTCTGTCTCTGTGGGTGTGTTTAAATGAGTTCAACCCAAAAGATTCCTTAGATTGTGGTGTTATCTCTCATGGCAAGGGATGGGGACCCAACTCAAACCAGAGGAAGTCCAAGCATCAGGCTCCAGCGAGCAGTGGTGCCTGGGAAGGGGCAAGCTGAGAGCCAAGGGGGAGGTCCTCAGCTGGGGTCTTGTGCTCATTCCAGTCTATAAAAGGCTCTTTGCATGAAAGAAAGAGAGTAGACTTCCACTCCTGACAGCTCCTAAGCTCCAATGTCTCCTAATAAACTCCATATCTTTACGCAAAGGAGCTGCTTCACATACACAAGATATGCAGAAGGAGGAGGCTCAGAGCCAGCCTGAACTTCCAGGACAAGGAGTGGTTGTGCACATTGGAGGTCTGCTTCAGGAAACATCTTCACCCTGACGTCAGGAAGCCTGGAAAAAGACAGTCTTTTTGTGGGACCAGGAGTTTTCAGGGCATCTGGGCATGGCAGGGTGAGAGCTGATTCCAGCAGCAGACAGGGTGGAAATAGCTTGTTGCCTCCAGTGGAATTCCAGATGGACATGGTGTGAAAGGAGTCCCTGCAGAGCTGCAGTACTGAGAAGTGACTTAAGGGGAAATGACTCTCTTGTCCTCCATGCCACAGGCATTTCTCCTGATGACTGCATACTGGCACAAAAAAAAATTAGCCACTGTCTCCCTTTCCTTCAGACTTTCTTTCAAGAAGGCAGTTTGCTGAAGTATGAAAGAAAAAGGAAGGATGAATCCTGGACAGCTGGGTTCACTTCCAGATATGCTTCCTATGACTATGGCTCTCTTTGTCTCCATGTTCACAGTTAAAAGAGGGGCAGTGACCTCCTTCATGGTTGGACTTATCTTTGAGGTCTCTTCCAACCTTACTAACCCTGTGATTCTATGACTCTGCTTTGGATGCTTGCAGTCAAGAGCAGAGCTGAGTGGGGGAGAGATATAAGCTGGTGGCATCTCAGGGGGGAAGCTGGGTTTGTGCCTGCCCCAGCTCTCTCCATCCTGGACACATAACAGGAACAAGACCTTGTGATTACAAGCTTTGCCTCAGAAACCACAAGTGTCACAAGTGCTGCCAAGCATCAAGAGCCAGGGTCTCTCCCTTTGTCAGCTGGTAGTGATCAGTGCAGAGAGTTGTTCCTCAGATGAGAACAACATGGGAGTAACATGTCACTGCAAAGAGTCATTCAAGATCAATATCTTGAGCTTGTCAGAAGAGAAGCCATGCCCTGAGGAGGACAACCAGCAGGCAGAGAGGTGGAAGTGCCCCAGTACAGCTGGTGTGCCAAGAAACACATCGTTCCCCATGATCTGATGACCCAGTGGGGAATCAACCCTGCCATGGCTGAGGACCTTGGTCATGTCACTTGAGTATCTTATGAACAGTGACTATTAGAAGAACCATGCAGTCATTACTGGATCCCTTGCTGGCCTTAAATAGGGTTTGAATACACAGGATAAACTGTGAGGAGTTCTGTAAAACATAGCTGAGGTGAGCTAAGTGACCAAGGGGTTGTCCCCATCACTGCTCTGTGCCACATCACACTGCATCCTGCCACAGGGACAGTTTACCTGCTTTCTAAAGAGGCACCAAACAACACCAGGACTGCTGCAGTCATGGACCCTCTGTGGTCTCTTGAAGCCACATATTGCTCATCCCCACCGTGGAAATGTGTGTCCCTGACTTCACATCTCCACTTCTCCCCTGAGGTGTCTGGTCTCTGAGGCAGGTTGTGCCCTGACCTCTTCAGAAGGTGTTAACCCATAGTGCAGACACATCTCAAGGCTCTGCTGGATCACCCAACTCCACTCAACTCCCTGGGGCAGTTGCTTCAGTCTTGAAGTGAACATTTGACTTTTCCCCTGACTGTAGACACTCTGAGAAGCATTGGCTTGGGTCAGCAAATGACATTGCCTCTACAGGTACATTCCTGGAGTGCTGTGCAGAAACCATGGCTTCCCCTCAGTGCTCTGACCCCTGTCTAGGCATCACCCCTTTCTCTGCAGCAAGCCCACTTCAGCTCTTCCCCACAGTCCCTGCTCCCCTCTGGCTGGCACAACGTGCACCCCTGAACCCACCTGGAGGAGACTTTTCAGCTGCTGGATGATGGATCTTCTCTGGATGAGCTCTGGTGCCAGGTGACCCAGCCCAGCTCCCTACAGCTGCCCTCTCTGTACCTCTCCAGGAGCTATGGTCCTCTGCAAGTGTTTGCAGGGCAAATGCTCCTCCTCTAATGAGTCAGTGAAGAAACACTGGCAGCTAGGCAGAGTAGTGACCCATGAAGACACATCCACAGCACTGCTGTGTCCCAGAGTGACCTGCTCTGCTTCAGGATCACTGTTAAAGCCACAATACCATTCTCCTCCTTTTCCTCCTGCCCAGACTGAGATGCCTTTGCCCTGGGGTTCACTGGACCCAACATCTCCCCACCTCAAGCACAGTAAGTCACTCCATCCCCTTCTCCAGGGAAGGTCCTAAAACAGCACCCAGTAGCCAGGGCTGGGTAGACCTGCGGATGTTCAATGCCACAGACTCTCCTTTCAATCCCTTGCTGCTCTTGGCCACACAAGGTCACCACAAGAGCTACTGTCAGCCTGGCACTTGGTGCCCCATGGCTGCCTGAACTGCCACACACCAGCTGTGCTAATGTGGAGATGGTGGCCAGGGCCAGCAGGAACACGCTCGAGTTGTTGAGCTGTGCTTGCTGGCAGCCAGCAGACAAAAGAATCCTTAAAGCTGAAGTCCCCTGGGGAAAATAAATGCTGGGACAACTGGGGTCTGCTGCACCAGCCCACACTGACCTCATGGCCTTGTCCCAAGGCTTCTTGACACTAAAAGGCAATCAAGAAAACCCAATGTGGGAGAATAAACACAGGCTGGGATACCCAATTTGGGCTGTTGGACACTGGGAAGGGCAGAGACACTTTGGGTGGATTTCACAAGCCTTTAGATGATTTATATGGGGGCACTGGGGTTAGTGGCTCTGGGCACTGGCCCAGGCGCCAGGGTGAGCAGGCTCCCACCACTGCTCCAGGCAGGGAGGTTAGACAGCTCCTCAGATGCCAAGCCTGCCTTGAAGGGTGACCCAGTATGACACATCAAAGGTAACCTGAAGCTGCAAAGAGTCATGGGTGGGACAGAAGTAAAACAAGAAGCTGTAGGCAGATGCTGACACCGAGGAGCAGCAGAAGCTCTGAGAGCTCTTCCCTTCAATCCAGTGACAGCGCAAGTGGCTCAGCACAGACCCAGCTGCCAGGTGAACACAGCACAAGAAACTTTAGATCAACCACTGCCACACCACCACTCTTCAGGTTCCTGGGCCCACTCCTGAGGAACCTTGGGAGGCCACCCACCTGAGTGGCACCATGGGCATCCTGGAGCTGGCTCAGTCAAAGGTGGCACACCAGTGGAGCCCTGAGAAACTTCTCACCCCACCCAGCACCTCCTGCAGAAAACATTCTCCCCGAGCACCCCGAGAGGCTTTTCTTTGCAACCCCCTTCCAGATAAACCCAACTTATTTAGCTGATAATATATAAACAGTTTATCAGCTTTGTGCATTTGCAGTGCAGCAGGATGGATGTTGTTCTTGGAATTCTGTTTGGTCATAATATTTAGAAGAGGGCTCTGATAGCAAAGATAAGCAGCTCGCCCGCAGCAGATGGCTCGCGAGAGGCTCGGCGGAGCCAACATTCTGCAGGGAATGAATAAACTTGTAATGCAAGTTGTTTGTAAGTGGTTTTAGCTAAATGTCACATGTAAGACTGCACAGACATGCTCTGTCCAAGGTGTTTGAATTTATAGGAGCAAAGGATTCAAAGTCAGGGGCCAAATTTGCTTTTAAACTTCCTTAAACAAACGGAGGGAGGATAAAATACTTCTGGGTTTGCTCTTTGAGCGAGGGGTGTGAGCGAGGCGAGAGCAAAGGCACAGCCCATCCTTCCCCCCAGCAGCTCCTTGCCAAGGGGCTCTGCTTGCCACCATGCCCAGAGTGGGCTGATGGAGCTAGGCAGGGCACAGTGACCTCTGCTGAGATCCCCCTGGCCCCCATCCACTTTATGAATGGCCTCCCCTCTGGCTGGTTCGTTCACCTTCCCACATAAGGGAAACAGGGAAATACTCCTCCAAGCCAAGTACCCAGGGAACTCTGGCTTTAGCTTCTCTGACTGGATGGGCCAGGCTGTGAATGGGTCCTGGGGAATGCCTGGGCAGCCATGCCCATCAAAGGCATCCCAGAGCTGAACTCCTCTGTGGCAGCCACCTTGGTGTATCTGGCCCTCGCTGGAGAGGTGCTCAGCAAAGGAGATGCCGAGACACGCAGCGCTCAGGGCTCTGCAGAGGGAGGAGGTGGTGGAGGAGCCATCAGAGATGTCTGTGCTGCATGTTTCCTGCAGGTGGCTTCAGTGCTGCTGAGTAGGGCCAGGGCTTGGGCTCTGGGTGAAGCCTAGGGACATGTTGTCCCCCAATCCCACACCACCAGCCTTCTTAGGGAAGGCTGTTCTGTCAGCCCTCAGCTGAGGGTCTGGGTGGGCTTCTCTGCCCATTCCATCTGGTGTGTCCCTCCTTGCACACTGCAACTGCAGGAGCCAGCAAAGGGTGTAATACACCCCACTTCTGCTGGTCACTGGGAGCAATGGTGGCTGTTTAGTGACTGACCACTCCACCAGAGTCCCACAGAGTAGAACCTTCAGTGATGGTGGCCTTGAGTACCCCCGTGTCCAGTGCCTTCCACCTCAGCACACCTTTCCTTCCCCTTCCCATGTTTCTAGGACAGTGATGCTGTTGAGCTGCAAAAAGACCAAACTGCAAGAGACCACACCAGGGAAGGTACCAAACTCCCACCTCCCAAGTGAGGAGACACCATGGGCAGAGCTCCCTGTCAGCTGGAGGAGCCTCTGCAGGACTTTAGGTGCAAATCACATCAACCCCAGGATAGAGCAGAGGAAGCCCTGAACCTACATGGTGATTGTGTTCCCCTCCCTGTAGGATCAGGTACCTTGAGCACTGTAACCAGCAGAGCTGCTGATGCCCCATGGACAGAAGGTTGTCCCTCACCCACAACACACTGTTGGAATCACTGTGCACAGAAAAAACCCACACTCCTTCATTTCTCCCAGCTCTTCCTGGCTGACTCCTCTTCACAGCACACCAGAGCCCCAGTAAAATGAAAGGGCTCTTTTTACTGCAGTCTGGAAGGAAGAACACACAAAAGATATTGCTAATATGTATTACTCCTAGGGGGTTTTTTAAGCCTTCTGCACAAGTCAGTAAAGGCAGGCAGTCTCCTGTCAGAGCATCTGGTGGAGGATCAATCAGCAGCAATTCCATGAGTTCAGTGGGCTGGAGGATTTCAAATGAGAACCTCTTCTCACAGGTTACCTCAACACTTCTGAGTGTGACCCCAGGATTCAGACAAGCATCCAAAACAGAAAGAGACTGAAGCAAAAGAACATTCATCTTGCCCTGTGCTGCATGAGTTAATAGACTTGCTGTTATCAGACCACTCCATTCATCCAGCCTTTCCCTTCCAGGTACTAAAGAGTCATACAGGTCACATTGCTCCTCATGCTAGAGCTGCATGGAGCTTTCTTTCCAAAGATCAAGCCTTCTGCCCCAACATAATAATGTTGGCCTTGTTTGAGTGCATCTCCTAATTGTCTAAATTTATGAGGCCTCTACTGAGATGTTGAAGACAGCATTTAGAGTCCCTCAGTTCTTGTTCTGTTTAATTCATTCCCATTTCCCTGGGTTGCAATTCCAGCTCAGCATGTGAAGCTCTGCCATTGCCAGCAAGCTCTTTCATTCCCAAAAATGAGGCAGATCAAAATCTCTGCCATTCTGTTCCTTTCCCTCTTGTGGTCTCTCTTCACCTTTTTTACAAGCTGTTCCTTTGGCAAATGAAGGGAGGGCTGGGCACTCTGTCCACCTTGTAAGCAGCCTGGCACCAGGGAGGTAAATTCCCTTGGCCAGCAGCAGTGACTTTCTTGTTTTCCTCAGGAGGACAGCACATTTGCAACCTGGACAGGCTTAGTGTTTCAATGCACTCAGAAAACTTCACCTCCTCTGAAAGCTCATCAGTAAGATCAATCCTATTACCTCTACCAGCCCACTGCCTCCAGGGCTCTCTCTGAGGGACAGATTCAGGCTGAAGGTCAAAAACTTACTGATTCTGATGACTGATTTGAACTTGATCTCCATAGACAGAGAAACATCAAAAGCAACAAGCTTTGGGTACCCCAAGACTTGTACTTTCACCATGAGGCATCCTCACAGAGCAGCTCCCCTTGAGGCAGGCTCATGGGTGCACACTCAGAGTGTAAGTGATTCATGATCCTTCTCCAGAAGAGGTTTAGTGATATTGATAAGAAGGAATGTGATCAGTTTACCCCTGAGCTGAGAATCGATGCAGGAGGTCATGTACCTGATTCCTACCTGTCCCTAACTCTTCTGAACTGCCCCAGCCTTACTGCTGCAGTCCAACTCAACCAGTGTAGACAGATCTGTCTCCTTCTCTTCCCCTTCAGCACCTCTGCAGGTCAGTCACCAAGAAGAACCATGCTCAGCTGTGGCAAAATGGGTGGCCAGAGGCACAGGCTCTTCTGAGCCCAATGAGTGAAGGCAACTAGACTCAGTGCCTCAAGAGGACACTTCTGAGATCCTCCAGCAACCCATGGACCCTGGTCACAGTCAAAGAACCTTGTCTCTACTGCTCAAGGGACAGGAGTTCTGACCTGGAAACTTTGGAACAGCAGAAGAACCAGAAGCAGAGCTCAGTTACCCCTCTCCTGCCCCAAGAGGATCCTTCCGCAGATGGGGTCCTTCAGAGCTGTGCCAGCAGCTGTTGCTCTCCACTGAGATGCAGCCCTTGAACAATCCCTCTCTAATTGGCATTGTTTGCTAAAAATAACCTCCTTGTGCTCAATGAAACACAGCTAGAAAGACACAGCTCCCCCAGGGCTTTGGGCTCTCCATCACACTGGCTGCCCTCATGCATGGCTCTGATCCTACTGCAGGAATGCCCAAGCTGCTGGTGGTGGCAAGGGACAGTACAACCCTTCAGGAGACAAGTGAACTCTTGAAGACTGAGGCTGGATGTCCTGCAGGTGCCAGCTCTTCCACAACATGTGGAACAGCTGAGTATCCAGCACAAACTTATTCCCTCTCTAACCAAGAAGCAAATGTTCCAAAGGCTTGGGTCCATCCTGGATGGTCAGGTATCCCCCTGCATCCCTAACAAGTAAGGGCATGGTCCCAGGCAAGCAGCACAGAGACACCCCTGTCCAAAAGAGGGGAGGAAGGCAGAGAGCAAACTTCATATGCTGAATTTTCCTAAGACTAACTATAAATGGTAAAAAAACTCAAAGTCTTGCTTTCTCTGGAGGTTTTGAAGCAAAATAACCCCCCAGAAGAGCAGCTTCAACTTTTATTTGGATGAGAAAACATTCTTTCATTTTGACATCATCTTTGTCCCTTTTATCACAGGGATAAAGTATCTTTTATCTGGACACAATGCATCCAGTTGCAAAGTGAGTCATGAAGGGAATCCATACAATGGAGCCAGCCAGCTGTGTCTTGGTGAGGACTGGCAGAGTCTAAATATCACTCTCAAGGTACAGGACAACCAACAGGCATCTCTGCTCTCCAAGATTAAAAAAGCAGAGCCTGCTTTCCTTGAAATGACAGAAGAAGGCATTGGTGAGACACTCCTGAGAGGCTGCTGGAGAGCTGGGCATGGACCAGATCATGAGCAAACCTTTCTCACACCTACTTAATTCAGCAGAGATGTGAAGTTTGTTGATTTGCCACAGATTTCATTACAACACTGACATGTGGGCAGGTGTGGGAGCTGCTGTAGGCTGATGGCTGATTCTCTGTCAGAGAGGACCAGGCAGATTTTCCATCTGAAGCATACTTGGGCTCCTCACATTCAGTGTTAAAGGTTCAGCAGCTTAGCTCCAGGGCTGGAAGGCACCAGGACCCAGGTCTGCACTGTTTGTGTGGGAAGGCAACCCTTGCACACACCAGAGATATGTGCCACAGATGTAAAAGAGCAGGAATTGAAGCCTCATTCCCTCCTGGATTGCTTCAGACTCATGGTCCAGAGCAACCCTTTGTGGTTACTGTGTCCAGTAGTTGTTCACAGGGACATCCATGGGACATGGACATTGGCTCTGGAGTGGTGTCATGGGCAACCTGTGTCTATCAGGATATAACCTCCCTGTGGGCAGGAACCCCAACTTTTCCTTGTCCTAGAAAGGCTGCTGAGGCAGCTGAGGGTCAGGAGGAAGAGCATTATAGTTCTTCATGTGCCTGGGGCTCCCCCTACCCCTCCTTTACACCGTGCAGAGTCCATACCAGACCACAGGCAGGGCAGGGCTGCATGGCACACCATGGCACCTCAGGAGAAGTGTCACCACAGCACATGATGTTCATTTAGATGAGTGTTCCAAACTCATACCAGGCAGAGGAGGAAGAGCAAAGTGCTAATCTAACCAGGCTGCTACTCAAGGGCAAGCTGCTTCATCAGACACATATCATGGGCAATCTTTCAGGCAAGTCCATGGTTGTCTTTGCAAGGCTCAGGACCAAGAGAGGCAGCACAGCTGCCCAGAGCAGAAGAGGCTTGGTGCTAGGCACCAGCCACCCCCTCTAAAAAGGTCAGGCCACCTCATCTGGTCAAACAGTAGGGAGCAGGCTGTGAGGTGGGCACTGAACTGACCTGGAGATGGGAGAAGGAGTCTACTGCTGGTGGTTGACAGCTGCCCTGGGAGGGATGTAGAGCTGACACTGAGTGTCCTCCACTCCCATGCCCAGCATATGAAGATCCATTCTGTTCTCCTTCCCCTCCCAAACACCATCAGAAAAAGGCACTGGCACCTCTGCAAGGGACAATCTTTCTTTTGGGATAGGAAATATGAGTTCTGCTCTGCTCAAGCTTCCCTGCCCAGCTCTGCCCAGAAAACAAGCTGTCCCAGGAAGCACTGGTGGCCAAAAGGTGCCCACTGTGGGGACAGGGCACCATGCTACCTGCTACAAAAGCTGCCAGCTTGGAACCTATGAGCCCAGGCCAGGAAGGAAAAAGATCTGCTCTTTGTCTCTCTGTGTTGTTATTGCCCTGAAAAACCTTGCCATTAGTCAAACAACAGAGGAGGACGTGAGAAAATAAACTGACTTGCTTCTAACTACAAACTGATCCAGCCACTGCCACATGGCTTTGGGGTCTCACTGAGGCAGGAGCAGTTTATTTATGAATAGGTGAGGCTTGAAACGAGCTCTTCTGGTCTAAAAGCAGCTTTGAAGGGCTGTGTTTTCTAGATATGTCAGTGAACAGCCTCTGCTAGGTGAGAGGGTGGCTGTGGGGAGCAGGGAGTTGAGCTGTGGGTCCTTCCCAGGGGACCAAGGCTGGATTACCAGCAACATCTACTCTGACTCTGCAAAGCAAGACTTGGTTTACAGCTCAGCAGTCCCCAGGTGACAGATTTCCTCCAGTCAGGGACTCTAAAGCAGTGATTTTACACCACTCCAAAGGAGGCAATGTGACTCAGCTTTTACCTACCCTCTCCTCAGAGGGGTCTCTTACTCTCAGAAGCCCTCACCCACCTCCTCACTCAACTCCTCCAAAGCTGTTGGATTAAAATTCAAAGGTGAAAGCACAGCAGGAAACACTTTGATACCAGGAGAAGAACCAGCAGAGGAATGTTACAGGATTTTTCCATGGCTGTTTCTTCTCAAGCATGTACACAAGCAGCCCTGGGTTATGCAACTTCGCTTCGGTGCCTTTTAGCTGCTCCAGCAAGGGGAGAAGTGGGTGGGATTCAGAACCTCCCTCTCCTTCATCAAGCTGAGAAATGTGCACTGGCACCAGTGGCAGGACTTCCAAGGTGTGCTGGTTCCAAGTCTTCTCACGAACAGCACAGCATCCTTCCAAGAACAAGGGAAACTCTGACAGCCCATGGCAGGCTAACAGGGTGCAGCTGGCTGGGAGCCTGTGTCTGACAGCAGGTGGCAAGGTCCCTGTGCATGTGGCCTGGCTTGGCTGACACAGAATCACACAATCATTGGGGTTGGAAGAGACCTCTAGCATCATCAAGCCCAAACAGCAACCTAGCACCCCCATGCCACTAAACCATGGCCCTAAGGACCACAGCTAGATGTGTTCTGAACCCCTCCAGGGATGGTGACTCCACCACTGCCCTGGGCAGCCTGGGCCAATGCCTGACAACTCTTACTGGGAAAAAATTTTAGATGACATCCAACCTAAACCTCCCCTGGTGCAACTTGAAACCATTTCAACTTGTCCTCTTGTCCAGCAGAAGACACCAACTCCCATTTCACTCCAGCCTCCTTTCAGGGAGTTGTAAGGAGAGATAAGATCTCCTCTGAGCAGGACCTGGAAAGCCACTCTGATAAATGTACCCCTCAGTAACCTTACAGATCTGGATTCACTTACTCTGAGGAGCTATCTCCCCTTAACCTTCCCACAAATGGTCTCCTTCCACACCTGTGACCCAGGAACATCCCATTGCTTCCAGCTGCTCTGCCATACTGGGCTACCTCAGCAGCTGCAAGACACAGTCATGGTGCCATATGAATGGCAGAAGACCTCAGCCTGCTGCTGGAACAAAAGGGCATGGGAAGAAAGACATTTCCTCATAGCTTCTCCCTCATAGCTGACATTCAGTAACTTCAGGATCAAACAAAAGAGTGTCCTTCAGCACTGAAGATCTCAGCTTTGCTATCTAGCCCCATGATCCTGCTTGGACTGGGTTGTGGGAGGGAGGGGTCTATGTAGATCTCTCAGTTCTGGTGCTGGGGATCTGCCAGAGCTGTATGAGAGCTCCATTCTCAGTGATAATCTCAGCTGAATGCCTCCCTTCCAGCTAGGAGAGGAAAGAAGCTCCTGAGGAAACCAAACATCTTCACTCTGAAGACTCAAACACACTGCAGAGAGTGCAGCCCGACATGGGTGTTTGGTGGAAGGACTGTGCCTGCAGCACTCCTCATGCTGTTCAGTAGCACTCACATTTCTCATCCTGGAAATCATCACTAGCAGCTTGGAGTCATCAGGCAGGCAAACCTCTAGAGGGAACGTGGGAGCTCTGCTGCCCATGCGCTCTGCAGCCCCTGCACGTTTGGCTTCCCTGGCTCCTGCAGCTCCAGGCAGGAGTGGAACCATGGCTCCCTGTGGCTCCCTAGGAGGGAGGATTAGCATGAGCAGCTTCTGCAGGTTACATCAGATTTGCTCCTGCTAGGCTGCTGCTTTCACACTGACTCAGAAGAAGAACTCTGCCAATGTTCCTGCATGAGCTGTGCCGTGAGCACAGACCATGAGCAGCTCTGCTGAGCATCTGTCCTCTCCTGGCCACCAGATGACAACACCTAAGTGCAGGGAAGGAGCCAGGCAGTGCAGCAGTGGCTGCTACTGCTTTGGTCAGTCACCTCCAGCTTTTCACAGAAATACAGAATCCCAGCATGGTGAGGGTTGGAAGGGACCTCTGAGGATCATCTAGAACAACCCCCCTGCTCCAGCAGGGTCACCCACAGCAGCTTGCCCAAGATCACCTCCAGCTGCCTTTGGAATCTCTCCACACAAGGAGACTCCACAGCCTTTCTGGGCACCCTAGGACTGGGCTCCAGCACCCTCACAGCAGAGAAATGTTTCCTGATGTTCATGTGGAATCTCCTGGATTCCACTTTATGCTGCATGCCCCTTGGCCTGTCCCTGGGCACCACTGAGCAGAGTCTGGCCCCAGCCTCTTGCCCCCAGCCTTCAGCTCTTGCTCAGCATTGAGCAGCTGCCCTCAGGGGCTGCTCTTCACCAGGCTAAGCAGCCCCAGGATTCTCAGCCTTTCCTCCTGCCAGAGATGCTCCAGTGCCCTCAGCATTTTCCTAGCATCAGATGGACTCCCTCCAGTAGTTCCTTGTGTATCTTGAACTGGGGAGCCCAGAACTGGACCAGGACTCCAGATGTGACCTCCCTAGGGCAGAGTAGAAGGTCAGGACAACATCCCTCAATTTGCTGGTCATACTTTTTTAATGTACTCCAGGATTGCATTGGCCTTCTTGGCCACAGGTGCACATTGGTGGCTCACAGTGCACTTGTTGTCCACCAGCACTCCCAGGTCCTTTTCCTTGGAGCTGCATTGCCCAACATCCTGCAGCTATCAGGATGCTTGTGCCACTCTGCAAGTGAGTGCCTTGCAGCAAGCATGCACAGCACAACAAAAGCACTCAGCACACTGCAGCTCAACCCCTGCTGCCAGAAAGGGCTGCTCAGAAGAAGCACCTAGGTGGATGTCTTGGAGAGCTGGGCACCAGTCTGGTGACAGAACCAAGCCCAGTGCTCCCAGCCAGCCCAGCCTCTTGGGAACTGCATCATGCTGGCATGGCTTTTATTTGTAGTTCCTCCTTATCAGTAGGAGGTGGTTGCCAGCTGCTCCCTTCAGGGCAGCACAGGAGAAGTCATCAGCTCTGGCAGAGGCTGTGCTGGCAGCAGAGCCAGTGGCTGGTGAGCCAGGTGAGCGTGCACCTCACTGCCCTCAGCTCTGGGGAGCAGGGTGGAGAGGAACAGCCCTGAGCACAGGCAGGTGAACTTCCCTGAGGATCCTCATCCTGGCCACAGGCTGCAGAATCAGCCCCAGGAACACAGTGTTGAGTTTGCAAGTGCTGGGGGAAGAGGCTTGAACACCATCCATGTATCTGTGCTCAGCACCAGCAAAGGAAAAGGTCCCTGACTGCTAGGTGCTGTGCTGGGATTTGTGGTGCTCTGCATACACACCCAGGGACTGTGCCCCTGTTTTGATGTCATGCAGATTTTGGGGGGTTTTTTTGCTAAACTACAAGTGCTATGACCCTAACTCTGTGCTGGGTCTGGAGCACCTGCCTCAGTTGAATCCCTGGAGCAAGGAATCTAGCAAGGAGAGAGGTGAAACCACCTTTGGGCTTGTGGCAGGGACCCCTGGGCTGTGAGGCACATTCCCTGGAGAGAAGGTGCTCTGAAAAAAATTAGCTACAGCCTGGGCTGGTTGTGGAGGGAGATGCAGCACAGTGATCAGGACCAGAGCTCAGCAAGCAGGTGCTGTGCAAAACCCCAGAACACACCAGAAACAGAGCTGACACCCTGCCAGATGCCAAGCAGTACTGGTGATGAGTTTTGAGGGGGGGAAAAAAGGCATTTCAGAGAGGCTCAGGTAGCCTCTGCATCACCTCCTAGAGGAGCCCATGAAAGGTCATCTCCCTTATCCAACACATCCTGTTCTGGGCCAGCAGAAGGGAGGAAGAGAGAAAGCTGAAACTCTAGTGAAATTGCAGGAGGTCCCTTGTGGTTCCTGGCTCAAGCCAGTGCAGATCCATCTCAGCTGAATGCAAGATTATCTTGACAGCTGGAGAGTGATTCTTCAGCACAGCTCGTGCAGAAGGCATGAGGAGCAAGGGGAGACTCTGTAAATCACTGCTTGGGAGACATGGGATACCAAATAAGTGAGGAGGAGATAAGAGACCATAGGAGAGGTGTGACTCAGTTTGACTAATGTCTTTGAGATGGTAATTTGAGGCCTCATTATTGCAGCCACATGAATCAGCAGAAAAGGCTGGACTGTGACAAAGACCTGGGTTAATGGATGGTTTGGTGGACTCAGGCTTGCTACCACATCCTGCAGCACCTCACAGTTCCCACTGGGCTTAAGGGCTGCTAGGCTAATGGATGAGAGCTACAGTGCCAGAGTCAAAGAGGCTTCTGAAGCCCAAGTCAGTCTACCCTGGAACAAGAAGTAACAACTCCATCTCCAAGAAACAAGGCAGAGGAGCTCCAGACAGCATGCAGATGATTCCCAACACAACTTCTAGGCAGCAAAAGGAATCTCAGGGTCAACAGGACTCCAAACCTTCCTTATGGTCTGCATTACCCAAAGGTGGCAAACACACAGCAGCTGAGTTGCAGCCAGCAAGTCCCTGCCCCCATTCCTTGTTTCAGCCTGACCCTTTGTAGCAGGCAGGTTCTCCACAGCTCTGTCCCTTGGGCAAAAGTAAAACGTTGCTGGTGATACAGGAGAAGCTCTGCCTCTGCTTTTCAGGAGCTGAGAGGCAAAGATGGGAGGAGAAAGCAGGCAAACACACCTCACAATGTCTGATCCTGATCTGTCTGATCTCTGCAGTGCTGAGCATGAGAAGGGAGAGGGCAGGATGCTCTGCCCAGGATGAGCAAGGTGGGGTTGGAGAGCAGCTGGAAACTCCTTATCCTCAAGGAACTACCGCAAACTCTGCAGCAAGACCCTTGTCCCCTTCCTCAGAAATCAAGGATGCACCCTGTGTGGGGAGCCTAGATGTCTCCAGGAAGCAATTGTCCTCCACCATGGGGTCTATAACCACCCAAAAACCCCAGCATGAGGCTCTCTGGGCTGTGGAGAAGCCAGAGGTGTTGTCCCCCTAGAGTCCAGAAGGCTGCTGTTTGAGAGCCCCCATGCTATGACCTGCAGGATTTGCTTATGAGGTGTGGATACTTTCTCAGGTTCATATTTTCTTCACATCACTAGAAGGAGCCCTGTCATCAGCAGTGCTTGGACTGGAGACAGCTCTGATGGTCCCTGGCCTGTGACAGGAGTCAGGAACCAAGCAGCAGCCGTTTTGGTGGGGCCAGCTCTTTCTCAGAGGCTTCAGCTAGCCCTTTGGGCCAGCTCTGCAAACCAGAAAGGGTCTTGAAATGGTGAGTTTGGAAGGTGCCAGCATCTAACTCAACTGCTTCTCTGAAGTTTTGCCTTCTTGCCAGGCCTCTTGTTTTACAGACAGGACATATCACTTCTCCTGCTTGCTGAAGGCCTCTCTGGCCAGGGCCCACGTCGGGGTTTCCGCCATCAATAACACAGATGGAGCCATATCTCCACCAGTGTCCATCTCCCCTGCTCACAGCTCCCTCCCTTCCAGGTGTGCCTCTGCCAGAAAAGATTTGGGATCTGTGGCAAACGCCAAGGCTCTCTGAGTGCCTCCTCCACTGATCTCCAACCCCAACAGAGTGACTATTTGCCTGCTCAGTGCAAGTTTATCCTGGAAGCCCTCAGCGATACCCAGCCACATTCGTCACTTGAGTCTCTGCAGACCCCCTGCCAGTTCAGGTGGGGTTTCTTACTTCTCCCTTTCCCCTCAGCTCTTAGCTCTGCTCAGGCCAGCTCAGAGAGATGCCTGGCTCTAAGCCACACATCAAGAGCTGGTATCAGATCTGGATCACTGACTCTCTGTTTTATGGGGATAAGTTTGGCAGCAGTTGGTCCACTCAAGCTGATTGCTAAACGCTCTCCTCTCGCCTGGTTTTCCCAGCCATTCGTTGCACCAGGACACTGAACCAAGCCAGAGGCACCTCCTGGGGGGATTTCACTCCAGGCAATGGCCTTTGAGCCTATGTGAGCAGAACAGCCCTCAAGGTCCTCTACTAGCAAGAGACAGTCTACTGCAAATGTCAGGTCCTGTTCATCTCCAACTCCTCACAGCCTTCTTTGCTGGCACTCACGCCAATCAACTTCTGCCCCAGCACCCTTTCCATGTGGAAGTTCCAGTGTGATCTTTAATGGTTCTGGTGAGGTGTTCACTTCTCCTACAGCTCCTTTCCACTGCTGGGGCATTTTTTGCAAATATCCATATCATCCATCCCATTTAGACCACACCACAGAATCACAGTCACAGAATCGTTTTGGTTGGAAGAGATCTTTCAGATCACTAAGTCCAACCATGAACTAGCACTGCCAGGTCACCACTAGACCATGTCCCTCAGCACCACATCTCCATGGCTTTTCCATCCCTCCAGGGGTGCTGACTCCACCACTGCCCTGGGCAGCCTGGGCCAGGCCTTGACAACACTTTTTTGGGAAGAAGAAGATGAGCACATAGTGTGTGTTATGCACATACTTAGTCAAGCCCTGGGGTTTGCACTATCAGGCAGAAACACCAACAATTGACCCAGAAATTTCATTTCTACAGTCCTGTTTGTTTACCTTCAGCTGTGTGCACAATCCTGCACATGCTGAGCATCAAACCACAAAGCACAGGCACTGCTCACAATCTCCAGTCTTTCTGGAGTCACTGCTGTTCCCAAGAAGTCCTCTCTTAGGAACTGCTATTTTCTCCCTGCCCAACAAGCGCCAGAGCAGTTTCCTCTGCATGCCACTGATAGTTCTGTGCTCAGAGTTCATGTCAGAATGAAAAGTCACTGCAAAGAATGATCATAAACCCTAGATGTCTTTAGAAATATTGATCACTTAGAAACACTTAGACATATTGATGGTACTTGTAGCTCCAGGAAGTTAGAACAGCTCAGGGGAGTGTCCTCACTGGAAGAACATTCCCTTCACATCTCTCCTTTAATGTTCCAATAAGATATTTCTTTAATTAGTTAAAAACTCAGACAAAAGCCACCCTGTGCTTCACTACTGAAAGTACCTCCCAATAATTCAGAGTAAAATACCCAATAAGACAGAAGAACTGTCCCCAGCCAGCCATTGGAGGAAAGGACATTCCTGGTTAACCTCCTAAGAGACCTGGCCAGTGCTATGGACACAGACAGTTACCATCCCCAGATGAGCCAGGTGTTACCTTAAAACACTCCTGTAATTCCCAGGGGGGTTAGCATCCATGGGCACCTTGCAGAGGAAGCATTCAAAGGGCTAATGGTATCTTTTAGTCTTTAAGGTCCAGACTTTGTTTTCACATGCACACAAGCATCAGAGCTGGTGGGAAGGGACCTCTGGACAGACCTGCTCCAGCCTCCCACCAGGAGAGTGCTTCCCTCTCCCTGCAGGGAAGATGAAAATGAGGAGTACCAAGCAGTCAGTGACCTTGCACAGTCACAGCCTCAGGTGACTTGGCACAGTCACATCCTCAGGCACTGGCAGCAGCAGGCAGCTCACCCCTCTGGGCACCTGGTTGCTGGCAAAAGGATGAGTGACATCCCCTGGGTGCCAAGGATATCTCAGAGGACAAGAGCCAATGGCTTTGCCCAAGGAGTCCCTATTCTTCCCAACCACCTCCAGAAGCCTAAGGATGAAAAGGACCAGGGCACCTTCTGTTCATGCTAGAGGAGGATGAGCAGCCCCACCTTGAGCACATCTCCTGGGGTCATGGCTGTGGCACCCATGGGTCTCTTCTGAGCAGGTGGAAGGCAGCCCCAGGGCAATCTGTTAAACGGCTCTACAGTGTCACCAGTAACGACAGTGGGATGTCCAGGAGGCACAGCAGCTGTAGCTGATGGATTTCAGCATCCTAAAAGACCCCCAGGTCAGCTTAGCCTGAGGTGCCCACACCTGCAGTGGCAGGTCAGGAGGGAAGAAGCCAGCAGCAGGCTTGCAGAGGTCTCTTCATGGGTTGCTTTTCCCTTCAGGTAGTCTCCTCAGGGTGGGATGCCCTGTCCACATGCCTCCACAAAAGTGGACAACAGACAGGGTTTGGTGAGCACTGGGGTAGAATTGGCCAAGACACAGCCCAGAACTTCCACTCAGAGCAGGCTGGGGGTCTTCTATATGCATGGTGACACCACAGAACCAGCCTCCTCTTCCCAGGAGCTTTTAATGGTGAGGAAATGACTTACAGGTCACATCCCTTGCTGCCCCCGGGGGCAATTGTCTCCAGCCACCAGCAGCACTTGGTGGAGCAGTAAGTCTGAGGGTTTCCAGATGGCCCAAGGAAACAAGGGTGGCCGTCAGAGCCTCCTGTGAGGAGCCTGTGCCTAATTTGAGCTGTCCCCAGGAAGCAAGGGTGGCCTGGGAAGCAACGCTTTCTAGCTGCGTGCCTCCAGCAAGGCGTGCTGGCCTCGGTGGGAAGGGCTGGCCCACATCTGCATCTTGCTTGGTTTTTGTCTCCCCAGAGGTCAGGCAGCCCCTGCAGAGCTGTGAAATGTGGACTGCCTCTCAGGCATGCTCCGTGCCAGCAGGCTCTGTGTGGGGCCACTGCCGTTTGCTTGCACAAGACAACAGAAAGTGATTTTTACACTTGACAACAATGAAGTATTCTTGTGCTTCCCAACAAGTATGTGCTCTCTAAGACTCGATGCTTCTTGGAAAAGCCCTTCAGTCCACCAGTGCCAGCCTGTCCCTCCCAAGGGCTGCAAGTGACAATCTGCCTGTGCCCTGCTTCTGCCTGGGGGGGATGTTCTGGGGCAAGCTGCTCACATCCTATGGGACAGCAGCCACCTCAAACTGCAGGGGAGGAAGGAGGATGGGAATGTAAGCCCAGAGCTGTGGTTTCAGCTTCACAAAATCACAGACTCACAGAATGTTAGGGGTTGGAAGGGACCTAGAAAGACCATATAGTCCAACCCCCCTGCCACAGCAGGATTCCCTAGACCAGGTCACACAGAAATGCATTCAGACCTTTGGAAGAGACCTCTAAGATCATCAAATCCAACCATCAACCTAGCACCCCCATGCCACTAAACCATGGCCCTAAGGACCACAGCTAGATGTTTTGTGAACCCCTCCAGGGATGGTGACTCCACCACTGCCCTGGGCAGCCTGGGCCAATGCCTGACAACTCTTGCTGGCAAGAAATGTTTGATGGTAAGAAAGATGGAGAGGGCTGAGGGAGCAAGGAATGGCCAAGGCACGTGCTGGTACTACAGCACAGACAGCTCTCAACTCAGCTGAGGGAGACCTTGGGGGTTACCATCCAGGTGAGGACACAGTGAAAAGTCTCAGCACTGTCACAGCAGGGCCACAGGTAGCCTGACACCCTGCCACCACCCACAGCAAAAGCATGGGAACAAGCAGGTGGCCAGGTGTCACAAACAGGCAGCTGGAGAGCACAAAAACCCTGTGGTGTGCACATCCATGGGGCTCCTTGTACTAACCTGGGGCTTCCTTGCTGCACTCACCCTGGGAAGCATCTTAAAGCAGCAGCATGGGCTTGGTCACAGCCCATTCCTGGGGTGCTGCTAGCCCACTCTGTGCTGCCATGGTTAGGGAGTGCAAACTACATCGTGCTGACATTCTTTGAAAGTTTGGAGTGTTTCATTCTCTTTCCCCTTCCAGCATGACCAGACATTTACAATCCTCTGAGTGAGGAGCTGGCCATGTTTGCTGTACTTCAAACCACTCCCCAGCCCTGGAAACATCACTGGAAAGCTGATTTGGCAGGATTTCATCATGAGCTGTCAGCCTAGAAATTGCAGGTCTGTTTGGTAAGATCTTGTATGGCTGTGCATGATTCCCACCTTCCAGGAATCACATCCCTGGGGAACACCAGCAAGAGAGCCAGGCAGCACCAGAAACTCCTCCAGAACAAAAGCTCAACACAGTCTCAGAGCCATTCCAAATATTTGTCCAAAAACAAAAGTACACATAGGGAGCTTCAATCTAAATGAAGCTGAACATCATCATTTCTCATCATCCTTTCAAAGGTCCCTCTCTGCTGGTTTTCAACTGAAAAATGCCACTGATAAACCACTTGCATTCAGACAAAGCCTCCTGGCTCTGCTTTTGATACTTGCACTCACTAAACTGACTTCCCATGCAAAACATCTGTTCCAGGGACATCCTCTTGTTCAGCAGAGTAGCTCCTGGCCTGAGAAGCAGAGGAGGAGGAGGCTGAGGACCAAACCCTGCATCCTAGGAAGAGAAGATCCCATGGCTGGTGCTCTGGCTGCCCCAGCACCAGGACACCTGCCTTTTGCAGGACCTACATCCTCCTGCCCACCACCCTGTTGAACTCAGCCAGTGCTGGGCTGTGCTCTCACAGCACAGCCATGCTGTGCCCTCCCAGGGTGAATATGGGGCTGCTGTGACCCTGGGTGAGGGCTGAGTCCTGGCAGAATGTCACTGGGGGCTGGCAAGCATCTCTCCCTGGGTGTATGCTGAGCTCATGGTCATCTTGCCCACCCAGGGCAAATGAAATCACAGAATCCTTATGGTTGGAGGAGATCTCTAAGATCATCAAGTCCAACCACCAACCTGTCACCACCATGCCACTAAACCATGGCCCTAAGTACCACATCTATGTGCTTTTTAAACACTTGATCTCTCCACTGCTGTGCCTCCACCTGAGCTGAGCAGGGAGGAAGGCTGGTGGGGCTTGCAGCAGGTCACTGGCATGTGCTCACTCCTGTCCTAGAAGATGCCACACGCTCCCATGCCAGGGACACTGGGACACCATCAAGTATGGACCACACTGCTCTTCCTACTGCTGCCAAGTGCTGTCACACCAGCCCCTGCTCTGCCTTGTTCCAGTGGTGCCAGGACTGGTGCCCTCTTGCTGTGGATGAAGTCCATCCCACAGACCCTCCAACTTCTCGCTGCAGCAGGCACCTGCTGCCCCCAGGCACTGGCCCAAGCCACTAAAGCAGATGTCATGGCAGATATGATGAGCTCACAACATACACTGGCCTGAAGGATCAGCTCAGGTGTGCATTTCCTCATGGCTGGGCAGAAGGAAGAGTGAGCTCATCATATCTGCCATCACATCCCATGGCATGGTCACCCCCAGCCCAGGGCATCACACAGGGACTGCACACATCTAGGCCTAGATATTGCTCCTAGAAATGTCTGGCCTAGAAATGCCAGAACCTTCCTGCAAGGAACTGAAAACATTTATTCTGGAAGAGTCAAGATGCTTGTGGCTACAGGCAATAAATACAGATTTAATTTCACAGCTAATACCCTGTCCAGGGTAAAATGCTCATTTTTAATATCGTGGCCTGGGATCTGACATTACCAATGAGATGTTGCAATGCAAGGTCTGAGTCATTGCACAGGAGATAATGGGCTTTTCTGCAGTTCCATCTGGAGGAGAGTTGGCTCCATTAATCAGCCTTGGAAAAAAATGATGCCAGAGAGTCTGCCAGAGAGTCTGTCTGGGCTGCTCTGAGCATGAGTTACGTGACCCAGGGCTGTGGGGAGAGGGGGAGAGCATGAGCAGACCTGGATGTCATGATGGAGGATCTCCTAGGAGTGTGTCTCACGTGCACTGGACTTCACTTAGGGTCAGCCAAGAAGTTCCTGAGTTTGGGGTATGAGGGAGTCAAGAGTGACCATGTCACTTCAGCTCTGCCTTTGCTGTCGTGCTGCCCCAAGGGAGCTGCTAGCCTCCAGAGTGACCAGGGTCCCCCACTGCAGCTGGTGTCCTGATAGCATGGAAGAACCAGGCAATGTGACAGGGTCCCTCAGGTCTGCCCATCACCAGGAGTGAGAACTCCACTGCCAGTGAGCCCAGAGCCAATGGTGAGATGCAACAACTGGTAAAGTGACTGAGGGAGGAATGTCCCCTATGGACAGGTAAGGACTTGGGGAAAGGAAGCCATGAGGAATCACAGAATCATTTTGGTTGGAAGAGACCTTTCAGACCATCAAGTCCAACCATTAACCAGCACTGCCAGGTCACCACTAAACCATGTGTTTAACACCACATCTCCATGGGTTTTCAATCCCTCCAGAGATGGTGACTCCACCATTGCCCAGGGCAGCCTGGGCCAGGGCTTGACAACCCTTTCAGTGAAGACATTTTTCCTAATATCCAACATGAACCTCCCCTGGCACAGCTTGAGGCTGTTTCCCTTTTTCCTGTTGCTTTGGGAGAAGAAACCAACCCCCACCTGGCTCCAGCCTCCTTTCAGGGAGTTGGACAGAGTGAGAAAGTTTCCCCTGAGCCTCCCCTTCTCCAGCCTAACCAACCCCAGTTCCCTCAGCTGCTCCTCACAACAGTTGTGCTCTAGACCTTTCACCACTTTCCTTGCCTTTCTCTGGACACACTCTTTCCTGGACTGAGGAGCCCAAAACTGAACCTAGGATTTGAGGTGAAGCATCCTGTCTAAGAAATACTGCCCTTAGAAGGATGTCTAAGTCTTGTAGGTCTCCTCAGGGTAAGAAGCAGAGAAGAGAAGAACAGGAGCTGGAGAGAAGTCTGCTTGGGCAGCCTTGGGCTCCAGGAGCATTAACAGAGCTTGAAAGATCTGGAGAAAACCAAGGACTCTCCTAGGAATAAGGAGCTTTCATTTCTGCAGGCAAGCAGGAGCCTCTCCAGTCATCCAGCAACACCAGTGTGGGAGGAAGACCTCTCTGGCAGAGTGTTCTTTCATCTGGCAGGCACAGCTCAGGATCTACACAGAAATATGCACTGCACTTTTAACACTGAGCACTATTGGCCCCTTGGACCAGCTTGGCTGGGGACACAGCAGATTTGCTTTCAGCAAGAAAGCTTGAATTCAAGACTGGGTACCTCACTGTGAAAGAAATGCTTTTTCTTGACCTGACATTGCAGACAGGATGCAAGAATCAGCAGATGAAAGTCCCTGGCCTGCTATGCAGAGATCAGAGCAGATGATTCTTTCTGTCCTTAAAAGCCAGTAAGTGGTTCTGCAGATCCTTAATGTGTGAATGAAAAAGTGACTCATGAGAGTAAGAGAGGTTAACTCCTGTCATCTTACCTCCAGAGGCAGTATTACATGTCTGGGGAGAGCAGAGGCTGTAAGACAGAGCTCAGCCTACCCTGGGGGTTAAGCCAGAGGTGGGGTGAGGGAGAGCCTAGTGTTCATAAAGGCTCCAGACAACCAGGGTGTCCTGACCAGGAGGCTGCACAGACAGGGATGGTGCTGAGACCTTCTCACCTGGTCACTGGAAATCACCTGTGAGTCAGCAGAGACCCAAGCCCATGGCTTGAGTGGCCAGTCCTCTCTCCTGCTCCCCAAGGGTTCCTGTGGGTTTCAGGCAGAGCTGTGCCTGCAGTGGCCTGTCCAGCTGTCTCCATGGCCACTGCCTTCTCCTGCCTGCTCCTCATAAAGCAGCTTGGTGACACAGCCACCAGCCACAGGGTGTGATTCCTTCGGGCTCCCCCTCTTCCCTGCCTGCACCATCTGACAGGCCAAGGTGGCAGCAACCCAAGGGAAGGTGCAGAGGGAGGTCTGGTGTCTTCTCCCCAGCTGGTCTTCACTCAGTTCCCACAGAAATTCATGAGCTCCCCACCACAGCCAGGGTGGTTTGGAGCAGCATGTGCTGCCCAACACTGTTTCTCTGGCTCTGGTGCAGATGGAAGGGCTGGTCAGCAGCTACACCACTGCTCTGGGCTGAGAGTGAGCACTGGGACCTGTTCCTGGGCCAGAGGAGTCCTGCCATAGGCTGGCTAACCCAATGAGGGACATTCCAGCTGTGGGCATCCTCCACAGAATGACTCACAGCTGCTCATTCTCATGGTTTTGTCAATGAGATGTTGTATTTTGGACATCAAATGCACTGTTTCAGAAGGAATTGCACATTTTCTACAAAAACAGAGAAAAGAAAAGGAAAAAGGGAAGGAAAAAAAAGAAAGGAAGGGAAGGGAAGGGAAGGGAAGGGAAGGGAAGGGAAGGGAAA
>VWZX01005369.1:0-107219 GCA_013399015.1 Galbula dea | reverse complement strand
TTCCAACCATAATGATTCTGTGATTCTGATTCTGTGAGAAGCCTGCAACATCAGGGGCTGGATTCAGTGACTAAGGGGGAATCCTTTGAGTCCTGTGCTCTGGGCATGTGTGAGCTCTTCACTCCCTACTAACATGTAACCAGGCTCAGATGAACTTATTGCACCTGCAGACCAGTGGGTTGAAGCAGAAATTGAAATTTTTTTGGGCCAAATTAGGACTTGTCCAGACCTGTGGGAAGTGCTATGCACTTACCATACTTCTTGTATCAGTGCCACTGAGGTGTCTGAGCACCTCAAGAAAACTGAAAACTAGAAAAGACAGTTATTTACTGTTCCATATTTTAGGGGAATGGGTTTGATTAGTTTGAAGAGTTTTGTGCTTGTGTCAGTGAGTTAGTATGTACTCATCTATGAAGAAATTACTCAGAAAAAGCAAAGTCAAAGAGGAATCATTTTTGCTTCAGCATATGATGAGATATGTGGAAACCTTTTGCAGGGAGCTTAGTTCTGTACACTGGGGCCAGATCTTAACAAAATTCTCTTACGTGCATCTTTTTTGGAGGGTCAGCTGGCTCATTATTTATAGGAGTTAAATCAACGGGAGTCACAGAAAGGCAGGAAGCTACCAGTGATTCCACAGTCAGCTTTACAGGTTTGGATGGAAACTTTGAGTGGTATTAAGTAGAAAGTAGAGATTTCAGCATCTGTTAAATTTTACTTCAGCTAGAGTATTTTGAAGGCATCTTGCTTCTTTTTTAGGTACTACTTAGAGAATCAAACTCAGTTATAGTCACACCACTTCCATATTGCTAAGTTATTGTAGAATCTGTGGGTTATTTTAGATGGAAATAGAGGGAACCATTTTAATTTGCTTTTAGTTTGTCTAAGGATTTTGTGTCAAGATGAACAGAAGATATTCAGAGGAAATTTCAAAAGGTGGTTGATGCTTGATACTTAAATAAGGGTGTCATATAAGAGTGTCTTATTTTCATCAGTACTGACCCTCTGTGACTCCCACAAAGGAAAGTTAAGAGGTTGGTGCTAATAATTTTTGAAAGCAAAGCTAATTCTTTTACCCATAAACTGTAAAAGCCCAAGTGCAAAAAAAACCCCAACCCTTTTAATACTCTAAACCACAACTACTTGTGCTTTCAAAATAAGCAATAACTACAACAGTAGTTGAGCAACTGCTCCATTCGTTCCTTTAAGTGTTGGTTTGGTTTGTCTCTGCCTGTTTTTTTCTGAGTGCACACATACCTGTCTTGCATTTCTAGTGTTTCTTCTAGTTTCTTTTAGTCTCATGTTTTCTGCTGGCTAGAGAGTTCAATTCCTCATGTTTCTGACTGTCCATGTACTACTCCAGATGATGTGAGCTGGAGCTGAAAGTCTCAGAGAATTAAGATGATGGCTTGTTTGTTTTTTCAAGGAGATGGAGGAACTCAAGTGAGTTAAAAAAAAAAAAAAGCTTTTTGACAGTGAAACAAAGCAAACTGTGAAATTCTTATCAAGCTTTTTTTTGCACAGAGCATGGGTGTTCTTCCCTGCAATCAGCAGATGCTCTTTGTAGTGTGCACTTTGGTACTCACTGCATGCAGTGTCTAGTAGAGCAATACATTACTGAGGTCAGGGATCTTTCAAGGGGGAAAGAGAGGGGTGACTTTAAGAAGAAATAAGGCAGTAAGGAAGGTGCCTGATAAAGAGCAACTCATGCAGCGAATTTTTGCAGGTTTTACTTCCACTGTTGTTGAAAAGAGAGAAGTATAAAATCAGAAAGCTGGCCTGCTGCTCATGAGCTGTTTGCCTCATAAAAATCTAACCATGAGAAATATTATCTTTCTTTTTTTTAAGAAAAAAAAAGTGTGATGCAATGCTGCCTTTGTCCTGCTATTAGTCTGAGTCCTGCTTCCCAGTTTGAAGAGCCCTGTTTTAGCTTTTATTTTCACAGCTGTTGGAATGATTAGTCTGTAGATGTCAGAGAAAGAAAAGGAAATAGCAGTAAATCTCGTTTAATGTATAGGTCCTTTAAAGCATGAAGTGTTTGTTCAAATGCTGTTGTTCCATTCCTCTGCTTTGCTTTTTCTCTAAAATACTTTGTCGTGCTGCAGCCTGGCTTTGCCCTCCTCCTCCCTTCCTCTTATCTTGTTTTGCATCTGGGGTGTGGCGATAGACAGAAGAGAGTAGGAAGTTTACTTTCACTCCCCAGTGGGTCTAAGTGCTGGATCACGTCAAACAGTCTGTTCTCTGCTGCAGCTGTGGCTTGTCCCCGCAAACACCGAAGTGACACCAGGAATCTGGAGCTTTTGCTGCCTACAAGCTGCTTGTATCTCCTGCTCCTTCCTCTTTCCATTCTTTCTCAGTCACCTGGTTCAGTGGTATTTTTGGGTAAGGCACAGCTTGAGTTTGCTTTGAAGGATCTTGAGTGAATTACAGTGTGGTGTAACTGAATTAGTTAGGTGTCTCTAAAGAGGCCATGATCAAATTTGCAGGTACCTCAGCGTGGCATTACAGGACATCTCTCCGTGTTTGAGAATGTGCAAGCAAGCCTTTCTTTCCTCTGTCTCTTAGGAAGTGTATCACAGTGTTACTGTTCTGGTCATTGTGGTCTGGGAAATAGCCATCTGTAAGGTTAATACTGAGGGTGAGGAGAACATGCCTTACCTGCAGCTAGCATTTGCTTTTCTCCTACCAGCTCACTGAACCTGCCTATGGTGGACAACCTGCAGGGGGAATGGGAAGAGTTTTCCCAGTGTAGATGTAATTTGTAATTATGCAGCTCTGTACAAAAAGGAGTTGTGAAAAGTACCCATCTGCTCCCTCCCTTTTTCCCATGAAATAACAGGCCCTCCACTTCCAAATGCTTGCTTTTAACACGTGCTAGTGCACCTGTTTTCCCTGTGAGCCTGTGTTACAGGTGCTAAAACCCCTGCTCTGAACACAAAATGGCATTCACCCATAACAGCCCATGGGCCTTGTTTGGAAGCAGGATGTTCAGACCTTTCGAGTTATCCTGTTTAGAGCTGGATTTCTTTTTTTAGTTTTTTCTTGCTATGTTTTTTGATTTTTCACATGTTCTTAAGTCTCCACAGTGGTGATATTTACAGAGGAACAACAGCAGCAGATGTTTATAGTTCTGTGATGCCTTGGATATTGATTTATAATGAATACTTTAAAGGAAGGTACTTTAACCTCTGAAGTCAACAATTATAGCATAAACTAAGTATAGGAGAACATTTTTACCCCTAACTGACAGGAGTTGGTAATTGCCTTATTTCCTCCAACATCACTTCAGAAATGTATGGTCTGACTACTGTCACTGCCTTTTCTGCTTACCTAGGGTTCTGAATACTTCCAGACACCTGGCACAAAAGCCACATTGCACCCATCAGTTTTACTGTGCATTGCAATTGTTTTAGTTTCTTCTGAACTGTTTCTCTGCTGTCTTTTGTGTTGCTCTCTGGCTTCTTCTGCTGCTATACTGTTTTTTATGAAATGGCCAGAAAGAAGCACTGTGTTCCAGATGCATGGATTTACTCTAGAGTGAACTGAGGTTCAGTTCCTTTGTTAACAGCTTTTACTCAGCTTTATGAATGCTTTCTCCTTTGATGACCATAGCTCTTTTAAGAAAGGTCTTCACTGAGTTTGCCTCAGGTATCCTCCAGGCTTTTATTCAGCATCACATTAACTTGCAAGTCAAAACAAATAGGACCAATGAATGAACAGGTTTTAGTCTGAATTTTTAGTGTGTTGTCTTTGAATCAGAAGGGCTACCTGGTCCTGTTCACAAAGAATGTGGAATTTGGTGAGTCTTTCTGGAGACTTCAAAGGAATTTAGGTCCTTGACCATCCAGCCTAGACTGGTACTGAGGGATGCTTAGGGCCTGGCTTGCATGCCTTTGAGTATAGCATTCCTACTGACTGTAGTGACACTCCCTGACTGGCAGCGATACAAACCCTGAAACTTTAGCAAGTTGCTGCTATTTTGCCTTCATTATTCTTCTCTTATGACTGGCAGGTTTCCCAAGGAAGATGACTTTTTTGGGAAAAAATGCTCCTCTGTTGAAAGAATGAGTTTATAAAGTCAGTGGGAAGCTATGTCATGTTCTCCAGGTGCATGTGTGGCCACAGTTCTGGCACTGGGTTAGGGAATAGAGAAAACCAAAGCGTTTGAAGAACAAGCAACATTTTTCCCTGTACTTGGGCCTTAGTTCTTCAAAAGCCCTCTGATGTTATGTGTTATTCATTAGGCTTATTCATCAGTCTCAGGACCTTCCTTGTCTCCTCCCTGCTGTAGTGCCTGTCTGCCATACATCTTTACATTACACATCACCAGTACTGCTCACAGACTTGTACCTGCAGTGCTTGCCTGGTTTAGGGGTCCTGAATCCCTTTTAGTAGGTGTGCAGGGCTTTGGAGAGTGACAAAGCTACAGCATTCAGATATGGGAGGTGTTGCTTTGGATAGAGCTCCAGGCTAAAAGAAGCCCTACTAGAAATTACCTTCCCCATGGCATCCTGAACTGTGGTCTCCACTGGAGTAAGTGACCCTGTGTGCATGTGTGCCTCTTCAGCCACTTGCTGTATCACAGAGGTATGCACATCTCTTCAACCCAGCCCTCACCTCACCACTTCACACCCTGTGTGGGGTCACACTGAACTGGGAGGGCTGTGTAGGTAAGGCTGGGCAAGGAAAACCAAACATCTTTAATCAATTAGATCTGGTATTATGATACTTGTTTTCTGAGTTGCCAGGAGTTTCACACTCAATGGGAGGCTACACAAAATTCAAAGTTGTATTTTAACTGTTTGGAAGTATCTCTTTAACTGGTAGCATCTCTTCTTCACAAATTTGCCCCTGCCAGTCAAGAAAACAAATTGAGGCTAATTGAATAGGATCCATATGTGTGATAATTAATTGGGAGTGCATTCTGATTCAGTTCTCTGTAGTTCCCTGCCGTGTTAAAGATGCCTTCACAACTCCAATTCACTGAATCATTCTAAGAGGAAAGAATAAAGACAGAAGGGAGGCATCAGAGAGTGAATGCATGCTGAGGCCAGGCAGGAACACAAGCAGAGATCAAAACCACGAGAGGGATAAATGAAAAGGGAAAGGGCTGGGCAAAAAAAGGAGAAGGCATGCAGTGAAAAATCTGAGAGGATAATGCAACAAACATTGATAAGCAGGAATTCAGACCTATAGAGGAAAATAAATCCTAAGAATGATAGAAAAGGACTTTTAAAGATACTTGGAAAGCAAAGCAGCAACAGGGCATAAGAGGAAGATGAGAATGGACTCAAATCAGAAATAGGAAGCATACACTATTTTAAGGGCTTGTGTGGATATACAGTAGCACTAACAGTTTATAAGCTGTTCACCTACTGCTTAGGTTCCAAATTATGTAATTCTAATGACAACAAGTTAAATTCATGAAATTTTTGTTGAGTATTGGAAACCTGTTGAAATGGATTGATGGAATTTCTGTAAGAGTAGGCGTTCTCAGCAAGCATTCATCTCACTCACTTAGATGATGTAAATCACCCCCTGTTACAGATTTGACTGAATCAAGCAATTCAGGGGCAAGCTGAGGTTCAGAGCACTAAATACAACCCTTGCATTCAAGAAGATGCTTACTCAAGCAATTTTTGTCAAGATGGGAAAAAGCTGAGATCACAGAGGAGATGTTGAGCAAGTGTAACCATTCTAACTGAGGTGTTACACAGGTTGTGTACAGATAGCAGAAGGGAATAATTCTTGCTGCAGCTTGCTTAGATCCTGGTTATCTCCTGATATACAAAGATATATACTGGGCCTGAGTGGCCTCAAGGCAAAATGTAAAATCTCTCTTGCTTCTTTCTGAGATAATGCAAACTGCAGAATTATGTCACTGTTGCCACTGAGAATTATCTCAGAAGCTTTGTGCTAGTTGAGACTAGATAAATACTGGATGAACACAAGAGGGCTTTTTTCATTTTTTTGTTTATAATCCTTTGACTAGCAGTGTTTGCTCTCCAAATACCAGAGGTGTTTTTTCAGTCTGAAGATTACTATGGAGACTGTAATAACAACTGCTCTAGATGATTAACATTCTCAACAGTCTTTGCAATCAAAAAACCAGAGGTGTTCAAAGTTATCTCTGCTTTATCTCTGGTTTAGGTTGGATTTTGTACAACTACATAGTAGCAGTAAGACTTTCTTGTTCTTCAGTGTAATATCACTGATGCTGCACTTGCAGGTTTATGGCACTGGAATAGCTTAGTTAGCTTCTGTTTGGTCTCCCTTCATGTTTGGTGAGAAATATTTGTATGGAAAACCCTATAGTGAACAAAACTAGTGTTTCTGTTGGAGGCTTTGTAAGGCTTCATTCCCTTGTTTGTCTTGTTCTTGTATTTCCTCATACTTTCTTGCCATCTCTACTTCCTAATTTTATTTCTAAGTAGTCACCTTGACTCTAAAGGTGACAAATTATTTTATGTTATTTTAATATTGCACACTGAAAAAGCATAGGAGCACTTTGTTAGCAGCAGTAAAGGAATTAATTCTGAAATGCCTTACTGTCATTTCCTCTGTTTATGACTTTAAACAATGAGCATCTCTTTGTGTGGAGTAAAGGAGGTAAACACCTTGGCCTCATTTGCTGAAGGAGCTCCCAACATTTTAGTAATTTTTTTTTTTTTCTTCTGTCTTATCTCTCTCTTTTTCTGGTGAAAACTTTACCAGGACACTTTTCATCACCTCCTTTCTACTCTCCAGGTCCTTACAGTTTCTTAGGCTTTTGCTACTTCACTGATGTGCTCATCAGCCAGTGCTGAGCCCGAGTGAATTAGTCCTGCAGAGCCCTTTGCTCAGAGCTGAGCACAGCATGGTACCTTTCCTGTAATGCTTGTGTTTGCTTATGATGGGCAAACCAGAAGCATAATACTCACCTGCACAATTTCAGATGCCTGTTTCTGTGTGTAATTAGCACGTTTGCTTTTAAATTAAAAACACCTCTGTGAATTTCAGGCAGTGAGGTATCACTATGATGCAGGGGCCTGTGCTAAGCCCCTTCCTTACAGGAATATCAGGGTCCTAGCCCTTTTTCAGTGACATAAATGTGAGCATGAACATGTCTGCAGTTGGCAGAATCCTTCCACTTGTAAAGCTTCTCCTATTGCTTTGTATAAAATACCTGAAAATAGTGACTAATTGCTTTTTAAAAGAAAAAGCATACTCTGGACAAGGGAAAAGAAATTAAGTAGCAGTGTAGACAAATAAGACAAAAGCAGGCATGTTGATGACATCTTTGTAAAGCATTAGTGAATATTTTAAAGTACACAGATGCTTAAATGACCTGGTTTACAAATAAGAGGGAATTCCCCAGCTAAACCTTTGAATGGCAGAGCACTTAAGTAGGCTGTTTAAGCCACGTTTGGGCACTCAGCTTTTGATCTCCCATTCACACCTCTCATTTGCATCCTTGTTGCTGCAAGAGCACTGAAACCTCATCTTCGGGAAAGGCTTCAGAATATGCCAAATAACTGTGCTGGCTAGTACCTCAGCAAGTGACTGCAATTCTGATTTTTACACCTACTTAAAAAAAAATAAAAACAAACAAAATCCCCACAAAACAAACCACAAAAAACTTAAAAGCCAAACCCAAAAAATTCTCAGAATGAATTATTGAAACTCTTTTAAGAAAACAAAGAAACCTGAAGAACAGGAAACATTACTGATAATAAGATCTTCCTATGTTTTAAAAGGATCCTTCAACAGCCCTGTCTTCAACTGTAACCCTTTATAGCTTGGCCCACCCTCAGTTTCCTACCATGCAATCAAAGCCACTTTTTGTTATTCTTAGCTGAAACCCTGGAGCAGTCAGGGAAGGAGGGGAGGAAGAAAGCATGAAAAATAAAAATCAGAGTGGGTGATGAGGAAGGAGAAGCTGCTTTCATCTTTAAGAAATCTTTATTAACGTGAATTAAACCATGGAGCTACCCAGAAAACCTGGGCACAAAGGGCTCTCAGCCTTTGCTGTTATAACCACACTGAGAAACCATTCTGTGTTTTGGATGAAATTGATTTAAAACTACTTGGGCAGCCTTACACTTCTGAGTACTACCATCAGTTTTGCCTCTGGTGTCCTTCAAATATTCATGGATGCCTGCCTATTCTACCATCTCCTCCTTCTCCCTTCTGTCTTACTCTCATAGCCTACTACTACTACTGTGGTTTTGACGCTAAGCCTTCCATTTGTAGTGCCAGCAGTGTAAGACATTCACATGGAAATGTGGAGGATTTTATTCTTTTTCCAGACTTCCATGAATAATCATGGGGTTACAGCATAGTAAAGTTTCTCTCTGCTAGATTTGCCTGTTAGATGTCACGGAAAGACAGATTAAAATTCATTGGACATAGACAAAGAAAAACCTTGGATCTACCCTAGAAAAACATCTCTTGCATCCCCCAGAGGGGAACCACTATTCTTTGTTTTGTTCTCTCTCAAACTAGAATGTAGAGGTCCCCTCCTTCACAGTAGGAATCCTGGAAAACTTGAATTTGTGTTTTGGAGCAAAACCCAGCAAAAAGGCAGATAGAACAGCTGCAATTTTATTTTCATCTTCTGGAAATAAGCACAGCAGTGATTTGGTGGGGATTTTTTTTCCTTTCTCCTCTCTCTTCTCTATTTGCCTGACTCAGTATCCACTGTGTGTTCCCTAGGCTGCCTGAATCCCCCTCAGTATTTTTTCTACATTTCTAAGGAAACTGGGAGAGTAAAGTGGGAGAAGAAAGTCTTTCTAGGTTGAAAAAAGGGACTGTGTTTTTGGACAAGGGACATATAGGAAGTGGCTTCGTCCTTTTGCAAAGGGAAGTGATAGTCACGATGGCAAGAACAGTGCTGTGAAGACCAGCAGATTATTTCAGTGCCCGTATAAGTGCTGGATTGAAAGAGCATGAAACAGGTATTTCAGGAATTAAGCAGGAAGATGACTTTAAAATTTAAAAGATTCACTTTGAGAGATCCTAGCTGACAAGGAAAAGCCCAGGAGTATAGGTGCTGCTGCTGTGATTGTTTGCTGCAGTGTATTATGGTTTAATGCTATGCAAATTCCTATTGCCTTCATGAAGGTACAAACATAGCTTTGGTTACTAATAATTGTGGAACATTTTTCAAGTCCAGAAGGGGTTATCTGACTGAATTTATTCAAGTAAACTGAATTTTAGGACAGAAGTTTGCCTTACAAACTGTCTATGTTACTCTTGGTTTAATAAAACAAGCAGATTATGCTTCACAATGTCTGTGTAAAGATTTTAGCTTTTCTGGTAGTGCCTGAAAAGGTAAATCCCTTCTTGTCTTATGTCCTGAGGCCCATGTTTTAGCTGCTTAAGCAAATCATTACTGTGCTTGAAATGGAGGATAAAGTACCAAGGGAACCTGGTTTTGTTCTGTTTGTGAGAACTGTTTCCTTCCCCTCTTGCCAGTCAGGCTGCCTTATCCATCCCAAAGCGTCCTGAAGGACTCCTGAGTTTCCCTGATTGTTTCATGCATCTTCTCTCAAAGGAAAAAAAAAGAAAGAAAAAAAAGGAAGAAAGAAATTAAATTAGAGCTGCATGCTGGGCAAAAGGATTCCTATTTATTATAGATTAGAATTTTCTGAAGTATTGCTTCATTTGTGTGGTTCTTAATATGCATCAGGAACAGAAATGCTTTGTAGGCTGGTAAAAAATCAGAGTAAAGCATAGTATTGACTTGTACCTCATACTGCCCAGTGATTGCAGAGGGACTGAAAGTTAATAAGTCTCATAATCTTAAAACATGCATTTGGAAATAAGCAGCCTTTCTCTACTGAGAATAGAAACTTGATTAATTTCCATAACCTAATCTTTGTTTACTTTTGCATGTGTTGCAGCTGCAGGTGGATGTATATCAGGGCAGAAGAATTATGACAACCATTTTGAAGTAAAATCATTCTTTATTTTCTGAATTGCTTAGAATGTGGCCCTCCTCTCCCTGTTGCCATTTTCTGTTGCATGGGAAATGAAAATTGCAGTTACAATAAGCTGAGCCAACCCAACCAGAGGCAGGAAGATAAATAATACATCAAATAAAATTTTAATCTATGTAGATAAATTACTAATATTAATTACAAATAATTTTAATTAAGACTCATTCTCTCCAACTGTATTTCTTGCAAAGTAAAGAACATGCCTTTTTAAAGCAAAAATCAGTTGCTATTAGGGAGTAGAATTAAAGCAGTTCTGTTCTTTTATGCAGTTTTTCTGTTTTCCAAGGGTTTTGCAGGAGTCTATAGAGGATGGATGAAAAGGTTTGTTAACATTAGGGACATCAGTGGTATCCTTCTAGTTGGCTTCAGCATAAGCTTATAGGTTCAGCTCAGAAACTTCAGACCTTTTAAATAACTCTTATATTGACACATGAAATCCTGGGAGGCAATACTGAGATGAGGACCTACAGACTCCCAGATAGTCTCTGTTGTGGTTTAAAGACATTACCCTGGTTTTACTGCCTCCTTTTTCAGTGTTATTTAAGCTGTTTTAAAGCCTCCCATATGACTTTGGCACAGCCTTCCTTGGGACATGTCTTAAGTTCTCATAGTGAGTAGCTAAATTTGGGGTTTGTAAGTTGAGTGGCCAACCATTAGTTGTTTAAAATCTCCACTGTGTCCTGTTCTCCCCACACTGTTGAGCCAGACCCTAGCTAGTTCCACCTGGCCATGCTGTCTTTATTGCAGTTCAGCAAAGGACATGATGAGGACCATGCCTGGGTGTCTCCCTCAGTTGCTGTGCCAAGAGAGGTGATGCCTTGGCACTTTTCCTCCATGTTTGCAGGCTGTTGAACAGATGAGACTCTCACCACTGTCACATGTAACTTTATGCTGACTGTTGTTTGGCTTTGTCTTTACCCATTTTCTGCTTTAACCTCGTTTCCCAAGGAATAATAATATTTATATATCTGATATATAAACTTTCTATAGTCTTTCTACTAAGGCTAGTGGTTGAGGGTAAAACTTTTGAAGCAATATTCTTAATGAAGTGTCCTGAAATCTTAAAGCACCACTGCCAGAGCAGTATTTCAGGGACATTTACATTTACATGTAACATTTCAGTTAGCCAGCCTTTCACCTGTACCCTTAAGGCTTGTGAGATGGATGCTTGGGAAATGCTTTGGACATTTGATGTTGAGTATCTCTAGTCACCACAATATCCACTCCCCTTCTGTTTAACACAAGCTTGCCCACAATCGTTTACTCATTCCTTATTTTCAGACTTTGTTAGTGTCTTTTGTTGCAGGTAGGCAAAGGAGCTCAATTCAATCTACCTTTTAGTTGCTTTCTGTTTTGTGACTGTTTTTTCCTGTGATATTTATATTCCACTACTACAATGAAAATATTGATTAGGGGGTGTGTCAGTCATAAGGTAGGCAGAGTTACTGTTTCTATGGACTAAGACCCTGTAATCTACTCTTTTTCAAGTGATAATAATGACCAGGGACTCTAAATAAGAAACCAAGTTAAGTGATTTTTTTGTTGTTATTTTTCCTTAGAAGTTATACACACAGAAATATTTTTGCACAAGAAAACCCCTTGACTCTAGCTATTTCCCTTAAGGCTTACAAGGGTAGGAAGACTGATTTAATATTCTTTCTGTTCACTGTTTTGGTGGTACCTGACTGATGTGCTTCTGGAGCCAGTTCAATTATTTAAGCACATAATATTGTCTGTTATCACAGATGCCCAATTCTGAATGGACTCTGCCTCTTAAAAAGGAAAATGGGGAAGAAAGAGTTGGAGGAAAAGAAGGAGAGGGCACAGACACTTTTGTGTGTCAAAAAGTTACAATATCAATAGCAACACCAAACTGGAATAACTGTATGTGCTTACTTGGAGTAATGGATGAACAGATTAGAGTGTGAACTGCATCATGATAGAAGCACAGAATGAAAAGATATGTTAAAAAGATAGTAAAAATGTGGTTTGGGGATAATCTTATTTAAAAAAAAAATACTTGACTGTACCATATGCCTTTATTTCCAGCACCAGAAGATCAGATCACTCCAACACAAGACTGGCAATTCAGATTGAAAAGGATGCAGGTATGGCCTGGGAGTTTTGGGTGTTTTGGTTGATTGCAAACTGTGATGTGTTTAGACCATTGAGGCATTGCTTGGAGCTGAAGAGATGTGAAGGGTTTAGATGTTGTGTGAACAAACCAGAGCATTTTAAATACAGCAGAGCACTGGTTTGAGCCATGTGACTTGATAAGTAAATTTGTTCTTCAGCTCTGTGTAGTTGGGCTGAGAATTGCTTGGTTAATCATAACATTGCTGTTTGTGCGGAGTACATAGCAGACACCCTAGCTAGGCTTGTTGAAGGTCAGCTGCAGGCAGGGTAAGGTTTTGGAGAAAAGCAACAGATTCTCATGTCAAGCATATATTATGTAAAAGAGTACAAGCACAAGACAACACCATGTTGGATTATTTGGCATTTGTAAAATGTTCATTCCCTTCCATGGATCTATGACCCCTTCATGAGATTACACTTATAGGCAGTGATGGGCAGTTTTTCCCCTGGACAATTGGTGAAACCAATGTGTATGGACAGGTACTATTTTTAAGAAAATGAAAGCAATTTTAGTGTGAAATGAACCTAGTTACACTCTTTCTTAATATACTAAGTGAACTCTTTTAAAACATGCATCCTCATCTTAAGTACCATCAGATCCCTCATGGACACAGCCTTGAAAAACTACTGAATGACTAGAAGAAAAATATCCCAACAATATTACTGGAAACTGTGTGACCGTGTTCTTGAGAAATCTCAGAAATAATAATCATATTTAAGCTTATGGACTGAAATAATTGTGATTTCTGATTTCTTAAAATGAAGAACCATATGCAGACATGTCCTGGTTTGAGTTAGAACAGAACTAATTCTGTTCAGTGATTTTACTTTTTAGTTGAAGCTCCTCTGAGAAACTGCACTTTCTGAAACCAACATCATGTTTTCATAGACACTGCCAGCTTCTAGCAGTGATAAGACCTAATGTTTAGATTTACTACCAGGGATTGGTATGCAGAGCAAGGTCACTGCTAAATCTTGTGTCTCATGTTAGGGGGTGCAGGGTAAAGGCTGCACCTTCAGGGAGGAGCAGACAAGACAGGTGACCCCAAACTGACCAACTAAAAGTATTTCATCCCATATACATCATATTTGATCTATAAACTGGGGGTCAGCTCCCCCTTGCCAGATTGCTAGATTGTTCCCAATTGCTAGATTGTTCCCAATTGCTAGATTGTTCCCAATTGCTAGATTGTTCTCCTGTGCCTCAGTGATCCCTAAGTTCCTGCATCCAGTACCAGGATCCAGCCCCTGAGCCTGGCTCATCTGCTGCTGAGGCCTACTGCCGCAGTATCAGTGGTGGGTTTGGTTTGGGTATTGGGTTCTGTACCTATTTGTATATATTTCATTTAACATTTATTATTATTATTAAAGTAGTTTAAGTTTAATTTTCCAATCCACAAGTCTCTCTGTCTCTCTCATCCCCTTTCCCTTCCCATTGGGGAGGCAGGGGGTAACAGGGAGGGTCTGTCATTGGGTTAGTGTTCGGCCCAGCCTCGACCCTCAACAGCTTTTGGCGCCCAGTGGAACCAAAAATTTCTTGCTGTTGTGAACCATGGAGGTGATTTGATTCTGTCTGACATAGGTGTTATCACTATTTTGATGTTCTGTTTCTAATATTACTCATAGTAAACAAAAGTTTTAAGCCTGATTCTCTGAAGGGCTAAAAATCACCTAGGAAATGCAGGTTGTATGAAGTATCAGGAAGATATCATCCAGCTAGAGAAGAAGGTTTATGCAGGAATTAAAAAGAACATGGGATTTTATGCAGAATTGCTTAGTGTATTATGAATTTCATTCTTTACAAATGTCTGCTGTTCTGGTTCTAGGAAATGATGACAATAACCTCAACTCCATTTTTTATGAGCACTTGACAAGATCTCTGCAAGAATCTCTTTGTGGAGATTTGATTCTGGGCCGCTGGGGAAACTACAACACAGGAGACTGTTTTATTCTGGCATCGGATTATTTAAATGCCTTTGTGCACTTGATTGAAATTGGAAATGGCCTTGTCACCTTTCAGCTCAGAGGGCTGGAATTTCGAGGTAAGGATGTTTGATGATTTAAATAACAACAAAACCAGCAGCAAACCCTGTCTGGCATTTCAATGTATCAAAATTGCATAGTAGAAACTTTGTCTCTTTTTACAGGTATTTGTCTGTCTGTCTAAAAGCTCTGTGTTTCTTTGTATCATTATTTGAGTGACACTGTTTTGAAATGTAGATGTTAAGAAATTTGGAGTCACATTCTGCAGTATTGTTAAGACTGTCAGAAGGAAGTCATGTTAAGTTATTTGCTTGGTTCACAGATCTTTTAGGTTATGCTTAGTTATGTTTTCAGATTGTTTCCTTCCTTCCATAACCATGAAAACCAAAATTGTTCTTAAAATTATTCAACTCTCCACAACTTAACTTTGATTAAAAAAAACCCAAAACAAATAGCATAGGGCTCCTCCCATAGAAAATATCCTGTGTCAGGGCGTGCAAGATCAGACAGGTGATGGTCAGGACCTCTTCCTTGGTGGGGTGGCTGTTGTGAGGTCAGTTATTGTACTGTCACACTCCTAACCTTTTCTCTGTTGCTGTCCCTAAGGTATGAAGAAAAATGCAAGTAAAACTACAGAACTTTTGGAGAGCTTTTAAATTTTGCTCATGCTACACATGTTAGCTGCCTGTGTTTGTTGCTTAGGTTTGTAACCTTTCAAAGATACCTCTTTGCAATTGCAGATTGTGGGAGTTTTTAAACTCCAAAATAAACAGCTTCTCAGGCTCAAAGGCTGGGCATCTCCTGGGCAACGTGTGGAGGAAGGTATAATCAAGGCAACTTTTTAGAAAGGTTGAGTATGAGAAAATAGGAGAGACACTGACTCTTGGAATGCATTTTGCTGTGGGAGATTTAGAGTTGGAAATAATATGTGTGGGCTCAAGTCTTGGCTCTGTGAGTCCCTGTAGGATGTCGAACAGGTTGTGGTAAATAGTTGATGTTCACTTTCCTTCCTGGATGGTGGAGACAAAGGTAACACTCCTGTATCTTAAGAAAAGTTATGTAGCAAACAGTAAATACCTGAAACAGCTTAGTGTGTTAGTACCTGAAGAAATACCTATACAATACAAAGGCAAACTGTAGGGAAAAGCAGCTGGAAAGGAAAAGAAATAATTTGTTTATCAGCCTTTTAACTTCTTGTTGATGATGATGATGTAATTTGTGGCTCTGTTGTTTTCTTCAACTTTAAAGATATCTGTGCAAGTACTATCCCCTCCTTGTGTGCCTCCAAGGTAAGCAGTGGTCAGAGATAGATACTGAGGTTAAGTACCCTATAGAGTCCACAGGTGGAAAATTGATTTTTTTGGGGGTAGATTTGGAAGTTGCTATTACTTTCAAATCCAGGCCAGGCAAATGCAATTTGTCTGCTCTGCAAGAACAGTTAAATGCTGTGACAGTTCAAATCTGTTGAAATACCACTGTTTTCACAGGCTAGTAAACCTCTGAGTTAATTGCCTTTTTAAATTTTGTTTTAAGACAGTTGTAGTCTGTCATTTAGCCTGTCATTTTTGGTTCCTCTTACATTGTTCACAGTTATAATTCTGTATAGAAACTCTATGAAGTAAAAAAAAATATGTTCATTCATTTCTGCAGATCTGAAAAGAAAAGGGACTTCCAGGAAGGATTTATGTGTGCTAAAGAGACATATCTTGGGCAGTGTTGACATTTTGTTCAGATTTGTTAGGATTTTGAGTATCAGGACCATGTACATTCTGTTAACTTGCATTCTAATTTCAGAAAATTATCTTGGCTGATCATCCTTTTGTGTTAAAATAGTTTATAGTGGGATTTGAAGCAAACAGAAGAAAGCAAGCTCACTTTTATGGTTAAATCACATGAGTTTTGGAAGTGTTCTTTTTCCTTTATACAGTTAGCAACCTCTCCAACTGAGTACAGTAGGATTATTTTTCCTGTGTAAGTGGGAAGAGTATATGCAACTGCCCTGGAAGAACCTAGTGGTTTATGAAACAAAGAGGCAGTTGGTAAGAGCTAGGCTCATTTCCTCTGCTCTGGGCATTTTACATGCCTATTTTTAGTTGTCTATTCATGCACTGTTTTCTCACATATGACCCTGATTCTTTTTATTGTGCAGAATCATTTCCCACAAGGAGTTAAAAAAGGGCTAGAAGAGGAAATTGAAAACTGCAATTTCTGAGTTTTGGCTGCTTAACTTCAATTTCAAATAAGTAATCTTAATTGAGGTTAATTGGGGGTCCTAAAAATCTCCTGTTCCTTAGTTTGAAAGCCTATGTTTGCTTTGGAAATGAGTAAATCACAACAGTATTTTCTGTGTCTGTGACTTTTCTGTTTATAAGTAAACCAAAACCAATACTTACGTTGTGGAGCTCTGGATTTTCCTATAGGTGTTTCTCACTGGGGTAGCTGAAAAGTTGTGCTGGCAACACTGCTATGGTAGCACCCAAAGAAGGGATCAGAGAAACTTCTGAATTTATGTGTTCTGGGGGTAAGAGTTACTGCCTCCCCAGTTTGCAGTGCTGCCTGATTGAGGGTTAGCATTATACATGACTGATCCAGATGCCTTTCTAAATGTAGGTAAGGGAAGCATTTGGCTCAGCTTTTAAATGAAACACTATCCCACCCCTACCCAAATCCTTGCAGGCAAGGTAAGAAGATACAGACTGAGCAGACTGAAAGAGTCAGCAAATTTGGGATTCCTCTCATCTATCTTTAGTCCTGTTCAAGTTAAGCACCTTGTATGAAATAGTGAGGGGATGCCTCCATCGTGTCTTTCATCCTGTGTGTAAAGCAGAGGGGAGCCTCAATACCTCCAAGGCATTGAGAGATGCTGTCCAACTCCTCCTTTACCAAAAGTGAAGAGAGGGTAGTAATGAGCTCAGGCTAGGTGAAAACTTCTAGGTAGCTGCATGTTCATGTGGGAGAGGCAAGCCCTTCAGTAACTTCCCTGTCTGTGTTATACCACAGCAGTGTGCTAAAAGCAGCCTGCCAGGAGAAATGCAGAATGTATAATTTAATTTGAAAGGAAGAGACAGGGGAAAACCCACAATCAGGGAACAAGCAGGAAGGATGTCAAAATGTCTAGCTCCCACCAGTTCCCTGTAGAACAAGGAAGACTTAAAATACTTTCCTGTTTAGTCTGTGCCTCTCCAAAATGTCTTTTGGAGAGTATCCAGCTAGGTGTTACATGTGATACTGGAATCTTGAGGAGCTCTTTTCTAGCTAATGCCTGGTATTCTTCAATCATGTAATTAACTTCAACATTTCTTCTGTGATTGTTTTGTTACTCACATTGCATGTGCAATATTCATGCTTCACTTGGAGCAGCATTAGATGAATCAAGGAAAGAAGCACAGAGGAGGCACAGTTGTAACTGTACGTAGTGGAAGGCAGCAATGGCAGCAGGGTGGGACTGCCTGTGGGGCTCTCTGGATTAACTAGCTTATTTCCCATGCAAAATGGTGTATGAATGCAGCCAGTTTAGGATATAGGCTTTAGGCACAGTAGTGATGTCTGAGGAGTAGGGACAGGTACTAATTTCTGCAATGTAGGTGGATGCTATGGAGTTTTGTAGCAGTAGCAAGTACATTACCAGTGTAAGGAATATTTATTGGTGTTGATTTTTGTATCTAAAGGCTCTGTAGCACTAGCAAGAATCACTCTCTATGTAAACCAGTGGTTGCAACTTTCCCTTTCTGCTTTTACAAATCACTTCTTGCTGTTGCAAAATAAAAGTGGCCACCTTCATGTCTTACCCAAGACCATACTTGAAGTGTGCTCAGTGTGTGTGCCAGGCCATCTCAAGGTGCTGATCAATGACAAGGAGTTCAGGGAAGAGCAGCCATTTGAAACACTTCTCTGTGGAGAAAAGTTAAAAAAGTAAAGGTACATTGTTTATAGGAAGGAACAAAGACTGAGACATGCAATGTTCAGATTTATCAGAGGCATGAACAGAAAGGATGCAAATGAGGTTTCTTTAGTCTTGGTGATTTAATTGGGAAGAATGACATGAAACAGGGAAGAATATGTTGAATGCAGGAAATCTGTGATGAATGCAGATGTGTCCTCTAGGTGTACAAAAATGCTTCAGCAACAGAAGCCATCTATGAATTTCAAATAGGCTCAAAATAGTTCTGTTAACACCAACTTGAATAAATATTTGATATCACTTTTCCCTTTCCTCCCTTTCACAATTGGATGTGTATGTGTGGGTGCACTGGAGAAAACTTCTGGAAGGAAGGAAAATGTTTTAGCTTCACTGTAGCCTTTTTACTGAGAAAATATCTTTGCCAGAAACAAAATGTTTTGGCTGGCATTGTACACCAAAAACAGGTGAAATATGGGGGGGTTGTGACATTTGGTAGCTGAAAGTTTAACAAGTAGCATCCTTAGAGAATGGGTTTCCATAATGTGCATCTGTGGACCAAGAAAAGGAAAGGTTTCTGAGGAGAGGGAGTAACCTGTCATTAGACCAACTGTTTGAAAACCAGATTATTTTTCAGGCATACAAGCACCTGAACAAGCTGAAAACCAAATCACAGTTCTATAACTAATAGCCTTGGTATTTGATAAATTGATATTGGGTTTTGAGTCCTGAGATTTTTCTTCAAAGCCACCTGAGATAATCAGGCTTACTATTCTTAATCCCAATTCCACAAGAAAAAGAGCAGGAAGGAGTCAAAGCAGTTGTTGGTTTCCAGAATGTGTCTGGTCCTGGGGTTCATTAGTTTCTATCTGAGAGCTCAGTTCACACCCTTTTGAGGTATTCGATTTTCTGTGTTTCTAGAGGCAGGTACAATGCTTGTTTCAGGAGAGGATGGCCTTTGAATGGCTGTAATTACACTGTCTGTATTTCCTTTGGGTGATAACTTACTCTTATTAAGCTGCTGTCCTGAGCCTTATCCATCAGAATTTGGGAATACTCAAGATCTGAAGCACAGCCTGATGGAGCAGAGTCAGATATTTCCAGTGTAATGCATTTATTTATAAAATTAATGTTCATGATTTTACTAAACAAATGGTGAACAACTAGGCATTTTTGTGGAGCTGTCAATGAAGACGTCTCTGCATGGCCTCCAAAAGGAGTTACTTTGAGCTTCAGTACATCTTCAGGGTGCCCATCTTCACATCCACCTCCATCTCTCAGACTTGGACACCTACTTAAATCCCTTAGTCCAAAACTGGTTGTTAGATTCACAGAGTTTAAAGCTTAAAGTGCCTAGTGCAGGAGAGTGATTTATGATCTTAATGTTTGTGGGTTTGGGTTAGTGCATGAGCTTCATAAGCCCTTTCTGTGGTCATTTGCACACTAGTTGCTTATTATATATCAGCAATCCTTTGTGCTCAAGCTATCACTAACTTCAGCCACAACAGTCAGTTCCTATTCTGGATGTATTACACAGAGTCACAGAGTGTTAGGGGTTGGAAGGGACCTCTGGAGATCATTTAGTCCAACCCCTGTGTCACAGCAGGTTCACCTAGAGCAGGTTGCACAGGTTGGCATCCAGGTGGGTTTTGAATGTCTCCAGGGACAGAGGGTACACCACTTTCCGAGGCAGCCTGCTCAAGTGCTCTACTACCACTCTCAAGTCAAGAAGTTCCTCCTTATGTTTAGATGGAACTTCCTATGTCCCAGTTTGTGCCCATTACCTCTTGTCCTGTCACTGGGTACCACTGAAAAAAGCCTGGTCCCATCCTCCTGATGCCCACCCATGAAGTATTTATATGCATTGATAAGATCCCCCCTCAGCCTTCTCTTCTCTAGGCTAATCAGCCCCAGCTCTCTCAGCCTTTCCCCATAAGAGAGATGTTCAAGTACTCTAGTCATCTTTGGAGCCCTAAATCATTTCATAGCCCTAAACTGAAGTGTTTTATGGAAATTTAAACTGCTTCTAGAAATACATTTGTGTTACACAGTTTTCTTTCTGACCCTTCAGAACTGAAAAATGCTTTTCTTATCACTCACTGAGTTTTCAAATTTAAATTCAAAGCACACTTTGATTTCAGTCTTAAATAGTAGCAGGCTGTGTGGTCATTAATTTAGATGTATTTTATGGATCCTGTTGAAGCAAGATTAGTCTTCAGTTTCAGTTTTCTCATTTCCATTTAGTTCAGATTGTTCTGGCAGAGCACAAGTCAGCCCTCAAATCCTGATGTGTCAGGAAAATAGAAAGAGCATCAGGTTCTCACCCTGGTTTTCTCCTGAGCTCACATAGGTTGACCTTGCTTTGTTCAGCTGGCACATGTTTTTGCATTGATGGGTTTTTGGCAACCACCCAGTGTTAGATATCTTACAAATGAATCAGTCTCATCTGTGCTAGCAAGGGTCACAGTGAAAGTGAAGTGTGAAGGCTTATTTTCTTTCCACTGCTGAAAGAAATGTAAAAAAAAAAAAAAAAAGAAAAAATGTTTTTCCTCAGATTTTAAAATGACTAATTAGCAGTGAAAACATTTTCCTGTATTTTAATATTTAATGGTACTACACTTAATTAGATTGCAGAACTGAAGTGCACATTCTGCTCCCTGCTCTTTCATTTTATGAATAATTCTCTCAGAGTTGCTTGAACTTAGTAATTTTTTGAGAGGCAATGCAAAAATTGTCATTTAAGTCATCAACTTATAACATATACATGAAAGTGTAGGGTAACCTTTCTGTAAAAGATATACATAAGTGCTTAACTTCATTTACCATGACTTGTCCCCTTTGGCTCAATGAATAAAGCTGAGCACATGCTCTCAGTCTCTGCTGTACCAGTGTGCAGAGTAATGAACCAAAAAGGGTTGATGTAGGCACTGGTAAAATGACATTTCTCAGTAATGTGCAAATCTGTGGCATTGAAGTCCAGCCAGCACATTATGGATTAAATTAAGGCTCAATTAAAGATGAGAGAAAATTACTGGCAGTCTTTCTAGAACTGACTACAAGAATTGGGAAGGAACAAACATGTACTTGAGCATCAAGCCTGCATTTTGTCTCTGCAGACCTGAGTCCCTTTTACTAGATGTCATTTGGAAATGCTAATCAGCAGCCTGATGTCAGGAATATAGGGATTTGGTGTTTTGTCTGAGCACTGGCTGTGACTCACATGACACCTTTAAGCTTAACAGGGATACCCCCGAGCCTCTGCAAGCAGTCAAGATACCAAATCCCCAGAGTGGTAATATCCAAGTCCATCAAATGACTTTTGTTAAGCAAGTGCATGTTTGCCAGTTGCCAAAGAGCACAGCTCTGCTTTCATTCTTTGGAATAAATCTGAAAACTGAGTACATGACCTCCTTTGGTTGCTTCCCAGAGTTTTTGGAATAACACAGTCCCAGTTAGAATGTGTCTCATTCCCCAAGGTCAGTGTTGATTGCATCCACTGTAGTATCAGTTTAACTTTAGTAAAGATGACTTGGGGACATTTTTACCTGTTGAATAAGTTGAGAATGCAAGTAATTGTTCTGGCATTTTATTCTGTTTGTTATGCATGTGATGACAGCTTCCCTCAAACATTGAGAGTCTCTTAAATTCACCTATTATTTGCTTTGCCAACCACTTTAGGCTCCATATTTTACAAGATACCTGGCTTAAGAAAACCAGTAATTACAGAATCTGCACTAATAATATTTGGTATTCACTAATAGAGATAATACAGAGAGGACACAGAAAGAGCTAGGATTCCATAGGAATATAATGTGATATATCTTTACCAAAAGAAAAAGCAATTACTTAAGAATAGTGTTACATAGACTGAGCAAAGCTATCTTTAGTTCCCTTAATTGGAAGGGGATCAGTGGCAATTGCTCCTTAGGCTTGTGTTTTTCATCACTTATAAAGACTTAGTAATACCTAATTTAGGATCTGGGTTGAAGATGAGTCTTCTCTTAAATTCAGTTTAGTACTGAGACACTTTGACACTTTCAAAACTAAAAATAGCTGCAGCAGTAGCAGCCTGGAGTAGGAACTGTAGTCTTTTCAAGCTATGTATGAAGGAATGTGCCTTTCCCTCCTTGAGTCTGAGTACAAGGTCTTTTGACTTGGCTTCAGAAAAGCATCCACTGACCCACAGCAGTTGCTGATTTTTTGCTGTTGAGCAGTAATTGTTAATTCATGTAGAAATCTGTGAAATATGAAGCAGAAGCAGTCCAGTTCATGTCCAGTCCAACTGGAAATCATCTTGATAGGTCATATTTTGTACTTGGTGGCAGTGTTGAAAGGAAAGAAGTGTTATATTTGGGTGACTTGAAGACATTTAATAATGTGTCATCCCTCAGGTCCAAGGAGGAATATATTCTAGTGTGTGAACAACACAGGGTACACAGTGTAATTTTTCACTCATAGAAAACTGGAGAGCACAGACATATNCCCCCCCCCCCCCCCTTTTCTCTTAGGGCTACAATCCTGGTTTTCTCACAGATTTCCTTCAGATCTTTTTAGTCATTTTTTTTCCTATGGTGTTGTTTGCTGGATACATTTTAGAAGGTGTACAGTCAAAACCAGAAGGTGATAACATACTTTAATGTATTTTGTTATGTTTTGAAAGGCTTTTCTTAGCATGGAGAAAGGAATATTCTGGGTGCTGCTTCTGTTTGGTACAAATGAAATCCACAGTCTGTTGGCCAGACAGTTGTGACAGGACCAGGGTGGACAGTCGAAGGCACAGCCACTGTCACGATGCTCCACAGAAAGGCTTTTGGGACACTGCCTTGCTCCAGGCTCTCTTTCAGAATGCTGGCAAACTGTGGGGGATTGGAGCTGACACTAATCTTTCCTGGTCCACTGTTCAGAAGATGAACATAGCCGAATTCTTCTCCCATTCACAGTGACACGACAGAACAGGTCTGTTGGTCTTGGCAGGGGGCGTTGATAACTGTTGAACTACAGTGCAGTGTCTAGCACCTTCCTCTCCTGCTGACACCCTTTGGAAGCTGGCAGACAGCTCTCTCCTGGGGTGATGCTGAACATCTGATGGAAGGCCCATGTAAGACATATGGGTGACTTGCATCATAGGACATGTCCTTGAAAGATTGTTTATGTACAAATCCAGTGGAGAATATCTTCTGTGACAGCCCACAGGGAGGAAACATTAAAAAAATCCATACATTAAGAACATAGATCTCATGTAATCTGAGAACAGTGGGGGGAGCACACAGGCGTTCACCTCAGTTTTGATTCATAGTGCTCCATTTAGTGTAGAAACCACATTCACAGATTTCAAATTCTGAAGGGCTCAGCTTGACCATCTACTGTACACAGCACAAACCACAAATGCAGAATCTGCAGACCAGATATATTATTGTTTCTGCATGTGCCTCATGACTTCTTTTTGGGTTAACATCTCTTTTTCAGAAATATTTACTCTATGTTGATCTAAAACCTGTGTAATAGGCTAATTAGGAAGCTGTTCTGTTCTCATGATATACTGCCACTAGTACTGTTCATTAGAGATGTTTGATCTGGAGTAACTTTTGCTCTCATGGGAGAGAGAACAACCTGGTGGATGTTATTTTTGGAACCTGCTTTCCAAGATAGTTTGCTAAACCCCAGATTTTACAAGTGCTCTGACACACTGTAGAATCTTTGTTTGCATCCTGAATGTTATTTGAAGAAGCAGACTGAGACTTGGATCAATTTGTTTAATGTGCCTGACAGAGTGAGACTCTTCACTGATGCTTCTTGGTAAGTTGTTACTAAGGCAGAAGCTGTGGTCTGTAGTTCAGCTCAGCACTGAACATCCAGAACATTAGATCAGGCCCTTTTGGCTTTTGTAGGTGATAGTAAATAAATAATGTACAGCTCTGTATTTGCTCCTGCACGTGGATCAGTTGGCACATCTAATTTGTTGCCTTAGTTGTTTCTATTAGATTTTTTTCTAAGTGTCTAGAGCCTTCAATCATTCTAAGAAGCCCTTTGTTTCTTCCTCCCCCAATAACTGCCAGCATCCTTTCTTTTTCTCACTGCCAAGGGACATATTGCCAGCAGAGAGAAGTGGAAGCTATAACAGAAGGAGATGAGGACAACGAAGGCTGCTGCTGTTGTAAGCCTGGGCACTTGCCTCACTTGTTATCCTGTAATGCAGCCTTTAACCTCCGGTGGCTGACCTGGGAAATAACACGAAGCCAGTACATCCTGGAAGGTTACAGCATCATCGACAACAACGCCGCGACCATGCTGCAAGTGTTCGACCTGCGCAGGATCCTCATCAGATACTACATAAAGGTAAACTCTTTGGGAAAGGGCACTTTGTTCCTAGGCAGGTTGGTAAAATAGAAAGAATAAATGCTGAGTGGGTGTAAAAGAAAGAGCATTTGAGGGGTTTGGCTTTGTATACATTTGCACTGCTGGCAGTCAGATTGACTTGTTTTGAGAGAGGGATAATGAATTTGTATCTCTCTCTGCTACACGTGATTTTGAGCACGTTATTTACAGTTAGGACAGAAGATCACAAGCATGCTTAAGCAGAAATCAAGGAGGGGAGTTAACATCCTCTAGTGATGAAGTTAGAGGAAGCATTCTTACAAAGCAAAACTTTACTGAGAATTTGTTATTTCTTCTTGTCTTGGCCTTCCCCACTGTTTTTTCTGGGGGGAAAAGAAATCATCAAGCATGAAGTTCCTGAGAAATCCCTGAAAAGCTGTTTCTCAAACGCACTTCATTAGCAATGCAAAGCTCCCTTCTTACCTGCTGTTTTACATATATACCACAACAGGTTTGCAGTTGGTTTATTCCACTGACTAAACAGCAATTAATTTCCATCACTTCTATCTTTGCAGTGTTACTAAGATCACGATGACCTCACAAATATTAATTTGTCAGAATAATTGAACCTTAGAGTCTACCAAGACACCTTCATCCTCTGCCAAACCATTTCTAGTCCAGCAAATGAAGAAATTGCTGAGCTTCATTGGCTTCTACTGAAACAAGAGCCAAATGCTGCCTCCTATGCCACTGGTACTGCTGTGAAGCCAGGCAGTAAAGTGTTCAACCATCCCTGACATGTCTTTCCCACTTACATCTCTGCAATTGGAGAAATCCTGTCAAGCTTAGAGAGAGACCTGTTGTATGTAAATTAATCACCTGTTTTGCAAGGGAGCCAGTGCAGTAAAACCAAGATCATTGCCTCACAAAGCTGCTTTGATTATGCAGACAATCACTTTGTAAAATGCAGGCTAGGGTTTCATGCATAATTTTACAGTCAGTAGGGCCTGGTAAGCAACCAGCTTTGTTTAATTAGCTAAGTAGAAACATAACTGCATGTAAGCATCATTTTTTTATTTTAGAAGTGGGGTTTGTGGCTATAAAATAATTTGATTTTAGGCAATGTATCTAAACAAACAAAGAAAAGATAAATTCTTTCTTTAAGCTGCAATGAATATTTTGCTCCAATTGTTTCACTTTACTTTAAAGGGTAACCTGAATAACCTGATCAAAAACTGAGGCAAGCTGATCTATGACTCAGCTTTTAGTGGCAAACAAGATTGAAAAAAAAATCACAATCACATCAGCAGCTTATTAGTCTTAGTTTAAAGCAGTGAAGAATCATGCTTTGTAATTTGTTTAGTGTCTTTAAGTCAACTAATATGTAAAGGACTTGTGTAAAGTGTGAGGTTCTTCCATGGGAATTAAAACTTAACAGAAAGGTACTTTAGGGCTTCTGGTTCTGGAATAGCAGCTGACATAGGTAAGGTTGCTTAGGCAAACTTTCATCCTAGATGATACAGGTGTGGTTGATTGATCCTGTTTTGGATCATATGATCTCCATGCTACTAAGGTATGCTGTGGCTCCATCTCCACTGTGTGCAGCTTTTGTTATATCTACCTCCTATGGCTTTGAGGGTGTGAAAAGTTAATCTCTTTTGGTTTGATTTAGTTGAACCAGTACTATAACACTGCACTGACAGATCTTCATTCTCAGAAAGGTGTCAGCCCTTTAATCTAGTTCTCTTCTTAGGGAAGGATGAACAGAAGGTAATAATAACCTGTTGACAGATTCAGTATTAGCCTTCAGTGAAGCCAGAGCATGTACTCAGGAGATCCCTTCTTTAGAATGACACCTCCCAAAAGAAAGCTATGTGGAGATTTGCTTCTCCTGTTCTTCAAATGTTTAGTTTCTTCCATAAACAGAATCTTTGATTAGGTTTGTTATAATCCTTTAGTACAGCCTCATAAGGTGAGAAGATTGTCTTATGTATCAGATCACTTTCATCCTGTTTCTTTAGTACTTACCTCCAGATAAACAATACCAGAAACAGAGATGAGAATTCATTCCTTCCCCAGCTCTTTCTTATGGGGTAATCTTGAGCTGCAAAGACCCTGTGCAATTTCACTGTGAATATCTTGTAGCCCTGACACTTGGTTTTTAACCTGTGTAGGAAACTAGTTGTAAGAAGAACTTAATGCAGTATTCAGGTCACATAAATCACAAACTCAGAAAACACTTAAGCTGGAGTTGCTGTAGCAACTGCACTTCATTGCACTGAGTGACTGAGTGTTTGGATTGCTTCTAGTTTATTCTTTGCACTTTACAATTTTGTAAATATTTACTATATTATTTCTGAATTGCCATGTAGTCGAAGAGGTACTTGTGTGCAAAACATATCTAGGAAGAGCTCCTAAGAGCAGGATTTAATTAGGTGACAGAAGTTTTTGCTATTTCTGTGTCTGATTGTGAGTTTGATTTTTTTTTTTTTTTTTCCCCAGCTGAATCTGCATCTTTTCAAACACAGGTGAGAGTGATAAAAAAAGCAAGGTCTATTTTGAAGATCAACAAAGAAAACATGCTTTGTTTCAGTTCTCCTGTCCTTCAAGAGTAATTACTTCATTGGTCTTTTAAACAATGAGTTGCACAGAGTGTCTTATTCCTAATGTATCATAGTTCATCTGCAGTTTCATTGGCAGCCTAGAAAGTCTAGCAATTTCTTCCTATAAAAGGATTTTTATTCTCCACAAATAAAGTGGGTCAGCTTCTGTAGCCCTTCTGCATCTATTTGGAAATAATTTCCTGCCCTGCTACTGTGATATTTTTCCCTTGTGCCTCCTCCATCTCTGCTCAATATATTCTTATTTAAACATCTTCTAGCATTCAAGAAATCTGCATTCAGCCCAGTGCTAAGTTTTCAGCTCCTATTGTTTCTGCATGAATCTTTGTAAAGAATGTATTGTTCTTCATATGCCAAGAAATGAAGGATCCATCCTCAGCCTGAATTGTCTTTTCCCCCTGGAGCTTAATTTTCCTCTAGCTTGTGTACTTTTGTACAATTTGGAAGATAAACTGTGGAGGGCATCTGGGATTTTTAAAAGGGCTGGTGGTGCTTCTGCCCTTTTGAATCCATCATATATTCATTTTATACATTTATTTGCTTAGTAATATTTCAGTTGCATGAGTAAGGTAGAACTACATGATCTTCAGTCATGTTCTCTTGCCCCTCATTTGCTTTGGAATCCATTTCTAAATTAGTATCTTCTATTGAAACAAAATTTATAACCATAAAGCATTACAACAGGGCTTTCCAGCTGATGCCATTTTTGCAGCACTGCAATTTCTCCTTAAGTTTCAGATCCTTTTGAAAATATGCTTTACATTTTATTTGGACAGATTTTTTTTTTTTTAGTTATTATTCTGTTTTGTTTAGGATTATTTCAGTGGCTCTAGACACAGCAGCTAGAGGAACTTCCACTTGGAAACTCAGGCATAGATATGAGATATGAGTGTTGCAGGATTCTAGTATTTCTGCATTTGGAAAAAGAACTCCTGCTAAATCCTGTCCCTCCTTCAGTGCTTTAAAAGCAAGCTCAGTTACATCAGTTACCAGCTTCTTCATCTGACATACAAGAAAAAAATCCATTATTCTTTACTGGCCATGTTGACAAGTAGCAGAAATAGTGATGCTACTAAATGCAGAAAACCCCAGCAATTAAAACAGTGGTTTCCAGACTTTACACATCTGTCAAATCTCCCCTCTGTGGTTAAATCCTGGTGGAACTGTTTTTGTTAAAGAATGAGGAAAGCTTCATCCCCAGAAAAGAGGAAGTGCCTGGAGGTAAAGGAGTCCTGGTTTGAGCATGTCACCATCTACTAGTGTTTTTTCAGAAATCTGCCTAAACTTAAACTTTAATTTCAGCCTTCTTAGCGATAGACTCTAGAACCTCACTAATATTCACTAATGAACACATTTGAATGCTGGAAGTCACTATTCTTATCATAATCTATTGTTTGTATTCATTTTCCTGTAAGGCAGAAGGTTATTAAAAAACAGGACTTCTTTTTCTATTGTCTGCTGTTTAGGTATGGTGGTTTGGATGGTGAAGGGAATGGAGGGGAAGTCTTATGTGGAAAGGCTGAAAGCACTTGGTCTGTTCAGCCTGGAGAAAAGGAGACTGAGGGGAGACCTTATAGCTGTCTGTAACTTCCTCACCAGGGAGGGAGGGGTGGGTGCTGGTCTCTTCTCTCTGGTGGCTGGCGACAGGACCCAGGGGAACAGCATGAAGCTGTGCCAGAGGAAATCCAGGTTGGATGTTAGGAAGTGGTTCTTTACCCAGAGAGGACTGGAGCATTGGAACAGGCTCCCCAGGGAGGCTGTCATGGTACCAACTCTTATGGAGTTTAAGAAGCACTTGGACAAGGCACTTAGGCACATGGTGTGACTATGGAGTTGTCCTGTGCCTAAACATGAGTTGGACTAGATGATCCTAAAGGGTCCCTTCCAACTCTGGCTGTTCTGTGATTCTGTGGTATCAGTTATTGTCATCTTTCTAACTTGAACAGTTTTGTGAAGCAGTGATGCCAAGCAGTAAAAGAATAGGAAGAATATGTACCATTATCTATTTGATTTATTCTCTTCTATGTAAAATACATCTGCTTTAATCAGAGTCAGAGTGACTAACATTGGCACATTTTGTCAACAGAGCATAATCTACTTTACAGCAAGTTCTCCCAAAATCCTTGACTGGATAAAAGATGAATCTATTCAAAAGATCCTGCAGCCTTATGCAAAGTGGCATTACATTGAACGTGACCTGGCAATGTTTAACATTAACATAGATGAAGATTATGTTCCCTGTCTCCAAGGAATAACAAGAGCCAGTTTCTGCAGTGTTTATCTAGACTGGATTCAGTTCTGTGCTAGAAAAAGTGTGGAGGTAAGCTTGTGGGGTTTGTTCTGGTGGTTTTTTTAGTAGTGGTAGGTTTAATTGTTGGGATTTTGCTTGCTCAGGATTTGTACAATAAAATCTATTTCATTTAAGCTGTCAGATTTAATATGAAAAGAAAATATATGTTTTGTGGTATGGAAAAAAACATATTTTGGAGAGTACCCTTGTGCAAAAACTAAAGGTTTAAGGAACATCAGTGTTTGAAGGCAGAAAAGCAAGTCCTTATTGTGCACACTTCCAACACCCTTAATTTCATCAGCTCTAGAAAGCATGGATATAACAAGTGCTGGCAGAAGGACTGCTAGAGCAGGCTGCATTCAGAGAGTGTCTTCAGAGCATTACTGTTCCTTCAGTGTTGCCAGTGTTTGGGTACATTTGCCTAATGTTTGTGATGTGTGTATCTTCTCCAAGAATTTGCCTATATTTGGGTACAGTCCTCAAATGGTAGGGAAATGCATAACAAACTCACAGCTTGCATAAGTCACCTCTGAGAGCTTAGAATTCAAATGTGAACCGTGCCACAGAAATGTGTGACATTACCTCACAGCTCTAGAAGGTCAAGGGCAGGTTTACAGCTGCACATTCACATGCTTTGGGGCACTAAGATTACTGATGGTCAGCAATCATGTGTTGGAAATGCACTACTGTATTTCCATGGAATACTCAAAATAGCCCAGAGGGAGAATACACTTTCAAACAAAGATATTCCATTGATTTAATTTTCTGATTATTGCTGATAATGGCAAAAAATGAGAAGTGTGTCTTTCCTGGACACTATCCACTGGTACTTGTGTAGTTTTCATTCAGGATCACTGAGTGCACATCCCATTTACCACCACTGACCTTGGCTGATGTAACACCACTGAATCTTAATGTTTCTTCTCTACTTCAGTTCCCTCTCATGTCTCTAACCCTGAACACCATTCCACTGGCTCCATATCCTTTACATTGATTCTGTTGTCATTGAATTGTCCTCTGAGCCTTCATCACCATCTCCACTTACTGGGAATATTTAATCTCTTTTCTTTCCCATCTCCATGTCTCAGCTCCCAAGTTCTGACACACAAAGACTTGCATAGTAGTGGGGAAAGCCACTGTTAAATGATGCATTTTTACTTGTTATGTGGCTGAGACTTTCAAATAGAATACCCAATAGACTTGAAACTCCTCAATTAAGATTTAAAAGGGTCAGTGAATACCTGCACTAATCTGCACACACACACAGACACACACATTTATGTATTTTTAACATTTTTTTTGTTTTACCTCTGTTTTTGGAATTCACTAATTATATAGAGGTAAAGTTCATGTAAGAGATGAGATGTAAAAAAAGCTTCACTGTACATGTAGCCCTGAAAATCAGTGTATTTTATGGAGGTTACATTCCTCATTATAATTAGCTTCAGCTTTAGGGTCAAAGAAAGCTGTAGGAAATCACTCACTGCATGTACTGTATCCTCCTAAAGATTCACATTCTTAAAAGGAGTTTTAATTTTTTCCTCCTGCCTGATAGCAAAGTTTTCTCTGCAAAAATTCCAGTAAAGAAACTCTTCTGAGCTAGTAAATGTAAATGAAATGTTTTGACTGCTTGTTAAAATGTGAAATCAGTGTTATCAGCTGTGTACAATTCAGATATATATTGTTATTCACTGTGAGTGTCTTCCTCCAAACATTTTCAAATAGATTGTTCTCTTGGAAACCGTGTTGGGGTTTTACAGGCACTATGTCCTGTGGAAAGGGGTTTGGCTGCCTCCACTTGCAGTGTCAGCAGTAAGGAATCTGCTCTGGTTTAGAATGTCAAATCTGGAAGAAACCAAACCAAAATAACCAAAAAAAACCCCTTCACCACCAACAAAGATCCCTTCCCTTGGAACCTTGCCACCTGAGATTGAAATGTTCTGTTTCTAGTCAGTGGGCAAAATAGGCTTGCATTCTGCAAACAGCCTCTGCAGGCAATGGTCTTCCTTCTCATTCTCTTTAGTTGCAAGGATTGGGTTTGTTTGTGGGTCCAGCTACCTGCAAATTTTACAAGTATTACCATTTATAACATTGCAGTGCTTTTAAAGATGATATTTGCATTTAGAATAACATGCTGTTAATACCTTGTAGAACCTGGACAGTGATGAGGATTCCCCTCTGGTGACCCTTTCCTTTGCCCTGTGTATCCTGGGCCGAAGAGCTCTGGGAACTGCATCTCACAACATGGCTGTCAGGTAAGCTTTAGGAATCTCTTTTAGCAGACCTATTTGTCTTCTTCCACTTACTGTGGAACCTCAGCAGAAGATTAGATCAAGGTGAAGTCTCCTTATTCCATAAAATAATTTGGTTTGTGCCATTCCTGGACATCTTTTACTTTGGTGGTTGGCTAAGTGACTAATACCAGTCTTTATTTCATTGGGTAAAGCAGAATTTTGCATTGAAAGAATGGGTGCCAATGGATATTGCTTGTGTTCACTCACACCTGGCCTAGCTACTGGCCTGCTGGCTTCCTCCAGGAGAGGAAGAAACTGCTAAGTTATACAACATCTAGTTAACAGGGTCCTGTATTCCTCAGGGCTGTATTCCTGTTCATTGTGCTGCTTCCTTCTGGTGACTGAGAAAGGGAGAACCCTGCATCTCTTGTGACCACAGCTTTGTCTGTTCTTAGTCTACCTTACTCATTCATTCATTCATCCATTTATTCATCCAAAACACTTCTTCTTAGCAAGCCTGGTTTGTGACATTATGCTTGGTTAAGATTTTTTCTGAATATGCTTTTCATCTTCCATTTTCATTAGGGATTCTTCCATTTTCACTAGGAATTCAGGCTTGTTTGGCTTTCATAAAATACCATTTACACTGTTCTATATATAAAGCATTTTATTAATGAAATATTCTTTATTTTAGTAAAGTCTAACTTCTCACCTGATTTTAGATTTTTCTTAGGTGTATTTGAACTCCCTGAGTTCACAGGAGTTCAGTAACAGCAGGGAAGTTGAGTAAATGCTGTTTTTAAGTGACCTTGCTGTATTGGCACAAAACTGTGTGCAAACCTGGGTAGCCCTTTATCAAAATGCTCTTTAGAGAGGATTTGTCTCACTAACAAGCAAACAAAGACAGCATGTGTGATTCTGAATGCACTTTCTGTTATAAGGCAGCCCTTTTAAATATTCATTCTAACTTTGTTATCTGTTGAGATGTTTGTAACATTTGGTTTTATGTCTTCTTCTTTTAGTCAGTCACACAAAATGTTTGTGGCCCACATGGCTTATTTCTTGGTGTGCTGCTCCTTTCTGCTTTCTAAAGTGGCTTTTGTCATCTCTTTTCTACTAGTCTTTGCACATTCCCTTCCTCTGATAGGTCTCTTTTGGGTTGACTTTTCTCCCCCTTCATTTCTCTGCACTTAAATTACTGTGATGGTTAGGAAGTCNATTTGTTTGGTTTGGTTGGGTTTGTGTGTGTGTGGTTTTTTTGTTTGCTGTTGTGGGGTTTTTTCCCCCCGGTGGTGGTTGTTGTTTCTGAGGAAACATTGAAGTGATTTTGATCTGGGCCTGCAACAGATATGTCAGAGTGATATGAGAAAGGCATCTAAAAATATCACAAAAGCTTACTAAAACTGTCATCACATTGCATGTACTTTCCACCAGATCTTACAATCTTCATTACAATGTTTTGGCACTAGTACAGATACAATAACAATGTCACCTATTTGTACTGGCTTCCATGGTTAGTAGCTAATGCAAGGAGATAATATTATCAGAGATCTTCTAAAGCTTAACATGGAAAGTATGAATGTTGAGGATAATAATTTGCAAAGTCTTCTGTAAAGATTTTAATAATAAACTGGAGGATTCAGCTACACCATGGGGGTTTTTTTAAATCTGGAAAATTACTACTGAACCAAATTAATTTCTCTCCTTTGGTGGAGTGGACACTCCAGACTTAAAAATACTTTTCATGGCAACAAAAGGTCTGTAGAAAGGCAAAAAACAATGTGGTATCTGCAGTGCACAGCTTTCCCCCATGTTTTTCTGAATCTGTTCTATAGAATTTCATATCTTTAATTATGTCTTGGTTTTCTTTTTGTGAAGCAAATGCTCCAGGGCAGTATTGAGTCATTGTATTTTAAAAATGTGTTTTGTGAGGTGAAAGGGATTAAGTGGAAGCTTCTGTCAGTATCTTTTTCAGTGCTACTTCACAAAAGCTTTCCCTAGAAAAGTTTCACTGTGGAAAAACTGTGTCACTTTCCCACCTGGTTAAATTACTGTTAATGCCCTTCAACTGTCAAACATTTTTTTGGGGAAAAAAAAAAAGAATCTCTGTAGCACAATTCAAGTTACAAATTGCTACAGTTGTAAAACATGGCTTCAGGCTGGTGAAAGACATTTATTCTTGTTTTAAAGAGTTTATATGTTTATTTTAACTGACACAACCAATGCCACAGAAATTATTAACTAAGGAGCAGATGGGTATGGTACCCTCTGCCATCAAGACCTTTGTCACAGAATCACAGAATATTAGGAGTTGGAAGGGACCTCAAAAGATTTATCAACAAAACCCCCCCCAAATACACTCCCATCAGCTCAGAGGACAGTTATTACTCTACTTACTGGGTTTGCTGCTTCACACAGGCCCTCATAACTTATTTAACACAAAGCAGCACTTAGTTAGTGAGACTCCAAAAGGAATACAACTCTGTGGCATGCTAGGGGGAAAGAAACTTTGTCTGCCATGTGCAGCACTGCTGAGGCCAGATGATGTTCCTGAGGATCAAGTGTAGGCACTGAAGGCAGTTCTCCCTCCCCTCTCTGTGTCTGATGGAGATACAGCAGCTCTTATGGAGGGGGATTTGGAGCACTACTGCTGCTCCTCACTCCTAGTTCTCAGGCTGTTGCAGGTCTGCATTCAGTCAGATGGGGGAGAAGTACTTAAGGCCCGCAAAAGCTGAAGGGATTGTTCCTTAGGTGATGCTTTACAGTCCTTTTCCTTGAAAAAGGTGTGATATTTTGGGGACCTTTTGGAGCCTATTGATTGATGGAGAGGGGGTTAGTTTTCTGCAGTGATGGTGTCAGAACAGGCAATCCCACAGCCAGCTGTGTGCATGAGGGGAATGCACTGCACGTATGGCTGTTGGGAGCTGGCTCACTTTGTAAGAGATCAGGGCTCCTAACATGTGCTCTGTCACACTCAAATGCTGGATGATCAAACAGATTGTTTAGATTACTCTGCTAGACACTGAGGAATTGTCTTGAACTTCATCTCAGGACTTTTCTGTTAATTCTGGCTGCAGAGCATCTTGTGTAGAGCATTGCTAGAGGTTTCATGATGAGTTGGAGATGCAATAAACATCCAGGTATTGTATTCTTCTCCTTCTCACACTTATTTCTATGAAGTGTTTCAGACAAGTCCAAGATGAGCAAACTAGCCAAGAGTCTGTGCTCTGTGGTCCATGTTTTGTTCTCAGGGGTAACTGTGCAGGTAGTAGGAAACATTCTTGGGACTAAGTCTAGCCCTTGCTGTGCCATGAGGAGTGAAAGTCATCCAACTGCTGTCTGGAAATAGGAATGCAAAGGTTATACTGAGTTGTGCATTACAGAATTGAGATTCAAGTTTACACTGTGTATATAAACTATCAATTTGCACTCATTTACACATGATTTTGTCTAATCTATTAATCAGCAAATGTCACCCTGCTCTTATAGAGTGTATGTAAATAATTATTCAGTGTATCTGTTCATGTAAATGCCAGCAGAAACCCAGCATTAATACTAGATTGCACAATAAATGCATTCATTAAGAAGGCAGAACATTACTATGCAAATCAAATGCTCTTTTAAACTGTCATTAGGAGGTATCCTGCACAAAATGCAATTTGAAGAATGACATGACATTACCATTCATTTATTCAAATATGAGTGATATGGTTAGGTGTGCATTTGTACAAAAAATTACTTAGTAATCCTGTTCAGCCACTAGAGCTACTACTACATACATGCATAGGATGCATTTCAAACTTGGAAAAGTATAAAAATCTCTTAATAAAGCATCTCTCTTTAGATACCTCCAACACTACTAGGCCTGGGTGCTCAGGCCTTCTCAGCTGCCTCTGAGGGGTATCACTCAGCATGGACACAAGGTTATTCCAAGGAGTGGTTCTGCCTGGAGGAACTGCTGCTCGCACCGAAGCCCAGGGAAACAGTTGGCCCCACTGCAACCTTTCCTTCTGGGCACCATTTGCACTGCCCAGCATCTAAGGGGAAAGAGGTGGAGGGCATGGGACACGGCACCAGTATGCTGCCAGTGATGCTGCATTTCTAGTAGGATTTCAAGCAGACAGTGCAGCTTTGTCTGAGAAAGCTGACCAGAAGAAGGGGAGAAAAGTTTGACTCCTAGCTCACAACAACTGTCATTTAAAATACCAAATTTAGAAGAGCTACCATTGAAAATATTTCATGGTATGCATGTTTCCTTATTCTTTAAATAACTCTACAGTTAACATTGGGAAGATTAGAAGGGCTACCATTGAAATATTTCATGCAGATGAGCCATGATATTCAAGTCATTACCAGCTCACAGACAGGCATGTTTTTTTATTCCTTAAATAACTCTACAGTTAACACTGGGAAGATCTGTAAACTGCAGGCAGAAGATGAGTTTTTGTGTACAAAATAGACATATTCACCAGTTCATAGGTCTTCTTCCATACTGTTTTCAGGGTTGCATCAAATGGTTTTAGTTTCAGATGCTGGAGCAAGGTAAGGAGTGCAGTAGGAAGAAGTATTTGCTTTGTCTCTTTTGCCCTCCCTCTGGTATTTGTGGTGCTACTTAATCCTCTCCTTTCTGCACGTTGGAGGGGCCAGTGGTTCCCACACACCTACTAGTCTTGTTCTAAAGCAGCTCGCAGTTGTGACAGCAGCTTTTTGGGATCCTAGCTCGGGGGGTTAGAAATGTTGCCAGAAATAGCAGGTATGTGTCTTTCTGACTGATGTTATTTGTTTGGCATGTGAATTTACCTGAACTAGTTTTTAAAATATTTTGAACAAGCCTCTAATTACAGCAGATAACTAATTGAGGATGTTAAAACTGGGCCAAGAAAGCAGTTACAGCCGTGAGTGAGGCCTGAGATCAAAGCTGTTTGCTTTACAGCTTTCTTTTAATCTCATTAGAGTCTTCAGGAGAAAGCAAAACAATGAGAAGAATAACAACAGATGTATCTTATGTGGATTAAGGGCTGTGTATTACAGAAGTAATGGCTTGAGATTGTGTCACATTATAGGCAGAATGTACCCAAAAGCTTCATTGCCAATGGCAGGAGAGTAAAAGATGTCCATGGTTTTGTAAATACAGCAGTCTTCTCTAGACCTCTCTGTTGGAAAGTACAATATGTAAAATAATTGACTCTCAGCCTCTCACAACTACTGCCATCACTGCTTTGCTCCTTGTAGGGATCATATTTGTTCTTAAAAATGCTGGTTAGAGAACTTATTATGCAGAGGGATAAGAAATGGAGGAGTCTTCCCTAACTAGGCACATTGAGAGCTAACTGTGCTTCCCTCCGCTCCCTCTGCTGATGCTCAGCTGCAGTCTCAATACCTGTCCTAGTCCTGGCTCTGCTTTCAGAAGATACTGCTGTTCCCAGCAGCCTATTTAGCATGTGCTGATGCCTGTAAGACTCTTTGATGTGAGTGCAAATTCTTTGTCTGCTGTGGTGTTCAGATTTGGCTCTGTGAGCCTCTAATGATGTAAAAAGCAGTTCTTTTTCCTGCCTAGTCTTCCCTTTGTCCCAGCCAACTTTTCAGAGCAAATAACAGGGGGTGTTACATAGAGAAAAACTATGCTAGAGATCATCATTAGGTGCAGAGTTCAGGGTAGGTTTTTTCAGTTTAATCCTGAGAAGAATATTTAGCTACAGAAGCAGTTTTTCCAGGCAAGGATTCAGCTGTGTATGCTGGATGTGTCTAGTGGGTGGGAGAGTGAAAGGACCTTTCATGGTGTCATCTCCTTTGAAAAGGCTAGGTAAGTCACATATTTCACCACACTGCCTCCACCCTGCATCTTTTCTCCCCTCCTAGCTGCTATATTCTAGGGCTTTCCTAGCTAGTAAGCAGGATTTGGTAGACTATAGTTTTCTGAACTGTGAAGATGATTGATTGAAAGTCAGGGGGCATCAGAACCTGCTCCTTGAAAACATGTAACTCCCAATGAACTCAGTGCTTGAATGTTTTGAAGATCTGAGTGTAAGTGCTTATCTTACATAGGTATATTTTAATACATAACTTAGTATTAATAAGTGCAAATCAGTTAAGAATTCAGAAGCTCTTCCCTGAACTCTTCACGTTGCCAGCAGCGACAGCAGCCCTGCCTTCCTGACTGGCCTGGGTCCCACTGATTAGCTGATTTGTAATACATGGTACTTTGGGGAAGAAAATTGGTATCCAGCTGTTTTTCTGGTAACAACACATAGATCTTTCCATTTGAATTTCTAAAACATGCTAAGCACTGAGGGCAAAATTGGAATATGCCTGAGCTGAAGATAGGCCAAACAGTCTCCCAGTATCTCTTATCCCTCTTTTGGAGAAGAGAACACATTTAAAGTATTTTTTTCTTTTCCTAAAATAATTAAGAAAGCTCAATTATGTTGAAAGATTGTGTTCTCTGGAGTAAGCCTGGACAGTAATGAAAACCACTAACATCTAAATGGAGCTTCTCCTCAGAGCCTTTACAATCTGAAAAAATCAACGGTTGTAAGAGTGAGTAGAAACTTGGCAAGTAGATGAAGCCATGCCCTTTGGGTTTGCAAGAGGAGGGTGCCTGGTTTTAACAGATGCTTCTGCTTTCCTCAATTTCAAGATCACTTCTTCAGAGCAGCAGTATGAAAACAATCCTGCTATATAAGTACTATACATGTGCCTGCAGTAAGCTTGTGATTTGGGGTGCAGACTGGAACCGAAGGCTAGTTGTTTCTTTTCACAAAGCCCTCGTGCAGCATTCTCTAACAACTACTCAATTTTGTATCTTTTACCTCTTGCTTAAACCTCAGGTTCAGACAAACCATCATCCAAGGTCAGCTAGAACTGGTTACATCTAGTTTCTTATGTTAGAAAAAAGAAACCCAGTGTGTATTTGCTTTAGGGCTCATTGTTTCAGTATGAAATGCCTGTTGTTTGATTCATGCTCTCACCTGGTTTGCTGAATGGTTCCTGAGACTTAGTATTCTTCTCAGTACATCTGGTTTAATGTTCACTGGGTTTCAGTTTCATGACAAAGGTCTCAGATTTGCTGAAAATATTTTTTACAGCTGGGTTTTAAAAAAAATTGTTACCTTGGAAGGAGAACTGCTAGGAATAACAGAGCCAACCAATAAACTTTCAAATGAGGAGGCAGGGATTGCCTGCTCAGGGATTGCAGCCCAGCTGGCACTCTTTGACCTGGTCTCTTTGGCATGGACACAAAGAAGCAGTGCCCTGAGGCACCCCGTGACCCAGCAACCCATCCTTAGGACATCCTTTGTTCCAGAACCACCTACTCCAAGGAATGGTTTCTCGCTAGAACTATGCCATGCGACCCCTGCTTTATATCCATAGGAGCTTACACTGCACTGGAGGGCCACCAGTCACTGCAAGCTCAGCATGTGGCCAGTGGCTGGTGAGGGTCTGTCTTGGTGAGGCAGGAATGACCTGTGGGAGTGACTGCTACCTTTCTCTTACAGCTTGGACTCTTTTCTTTATGGGCTGCATGCACTGTTCAAAGGAGACTTCCGGATAGCAGCGAAAGACGAGTGGGTCTTTGCGGACATGGACCTATTGCACAAGGTGGTTGCCCCGGCAATCCGAATGTCTCTGAAGCTGCACCAGGTGAGGTCTTGTTTTAGTTGTGAATTTATACTACTGTGGGGAAACACAGGAAGCCTCAGAAACTGTCCAAAGGGGAGGGGGACAGGAGGGGAGGAGAAGAGAGGGAAATGGAGTACTTTCTGCCTTATACTGAGAAGCTTCCTTAACCAAAACAGAAAAGTCTGGGATTTATTTAGAATTTATTTTGCACTAACTTGATTTTCTTTTCTGCAGTCTCTAGCTGCCCATTTAAAGCCCTTCACATAGCAGAGCTTGACACTGCACTTTTCATGAAAACAAAACTGACAAGTTATGTCATGTTTTATTTGCATGGATACTATAAAGATGGTTTCTAGATTGAAAATAAATAGAATCACAGAATGGCCCAGGTTGGAAGGGACCTTAAAGATCATCTAGTTCCAACACCCCTGCCATGGGCAGGGATGCCGCACAGTAGACCAGATTGCCCAGGGCCATGTCCGGTGTGACCTTGAACACTGCCAAGGATGGGGCATCCACAACCTCTCTGGGCAACCTGTTCCAGTGCCTAATCACCCTCTGGGTAAAGAACCTCCTTCTAATCTCTAGTCTAAATTTCCTCTCCTTCAGCTTTTAACCATCCCCCCATGTCCTGTTGCAATTTGACCAGCTGAAAAGTCTCTCCCCTTCTATCTTGTAGTCCCCCTTTAGGTATTGAAAGGCTGCTCTAAGGTCCCCTCAAAGCCTTCTCTTTTCCAGGCTGAAGAACCCCAACTCCTTCAGCCTGTCCTCTTAGGGGAGGGGCTCCAGTCCTCTGATCATCTCTGTGACCCAAATACACTGATCAGACTAATTTCATTACTAATTTATCAAGCCTTTTGTGAATGGCAATACCTGTGTAACACTTCCATAAGTTAAAAGACAGCTGAGAGGAGGGTGGTTTGAATAGTTAGTGTCATGCTGTTTCTGAGCCCATTCTCTTTTCAGTTATACAAATCTGGCACACCTCCATTGAAGCTGCTTCAATTTCTTCTAGTCAACCCCTGTATAGCTTGGAGTTGATTTTGTTCTTGTTCTGGAACATAATGATTTAATATCATATGCTTTTATCATGCATGATATTTATAATTGCTCTGAATGTAACTGAAGTGGAACTGCTGTGAATTAATGACCTGAGAATTTGACACAGTAATTTTAGTACTGTTATTGCTGGCTGTATTGCTGCCTGACAGCTAAAGTAGTAACACAATATTGTGATATCTGCTGAAGGATTCCTAGTCTGTGGTTTTGTCCTGGTTCTTTTTGTGAATAAAAACAAGGGTTTCCCTGAGAACATGGAATGTCACAGGTGATTCTGATCTCCCTCTGGCTTAACCAAAAGCTCTGCCTCCTGTGGCTTTCTGCTTTATAAAAAGAAAGCAGATAAGCTGGCATTCTCCAAGTGTCTTTGTCCAGTGGAAGCATGAGATCAGAACAGGTTTCAATAAAACAAAAATCATACCTTTTTTTTATTACTGTTAAAATTAATTCTTCTATCTCCCCAAAGACATGATGTATCAATAGCCTCAAGGTGCACCAGGGGAGGTTTAGGTTGGATTATCAGGAAAAAAATTATTCACTGAAAGAGTTGTGAGGCATTGGAACAGGCTGCCCAGGGGAGGTGGTGGAGTCACCATTCCTGGAGGTGTTTAAAAGGCATATAGATGTGGTACTTAAGGACATGGTTTAGTTGTATGATGGTGATAGGTGGACAGTTGGACTTGATGATCTTAAAGGTCTCTTCCAACCTTAATCAATTCTGTGAAATGGCAGGTCTCTTGGGGTGACAGATGGCAACTGTTCAGGGCAAAAAAAGAAAAGGAGTTTTTTTATTATTAATAGGTTTTGTTTTTTCACAAATATACCTGACTTTTAAAATACTTTTTCCTCTACTACCAGGACCAGTTCACCTGCCCAGATGAGTATGAGGACCCAGCAGTTTTGTATGAAGCAATCCAATCCTTTGAAGAAAAGGTTGTGATCTGCCATGAAGGGGATCCAGCCTGGCGCAGCGCTGTACTCTCCAACAGAGAGGAGCTGCTAACACTGAGACACGTGGTAGATGAAGGAGCAGATGAATATAAAGTTATCATGCTCCACAAAAGTTACTTGAGCTTCAAGGTCATCAAGGTACGTATAATCATCTTTGTAACATTGCAGTAATTAAGGCCTGTGGTAACTAGTATTATTTCTGAGTAACCTAGACAAAAGGAGAGGTTGATTGTTGTTGTTATTAGAGATTGGAGGCTAAAGGAGCTCTCTTTCAGTTGACTTCCATTTTTCACCCATGTGTTTGTGTTTCTGAAATAACATTCCAGACTTTACCAGGGAGTATCTGCAGAAGTTCATAAAATCTGTTGGTGCAAAGCCATGATGTGTTTGCACACACAGCTACTGCCCTTCTACCCAGATAGCAGAGTTCTGCATTTTAGGTACGCAATGTTTTCACATAATGCACATTTTTATCTACCTGTAGGTGAACAAGGAGTGTGTCAGAGGGCTTTGGGCTGGGCAGCAGCAGGAGCTGATTTTCTTACGCAATCGTAACCCAGAGAGAGGAAGCATCCAGAACAATAAGCAGGTCTTGAGGAACTTAATTAATTCTTCATGTGATCAGCCCCTGGGATACCCAATGTACGTGTCCCCTTTAACCACATCGTACCTCGGAACACACAGCCAACTGAGGAACATCTGGGGAGGGCCTGTCAGTCTGGACAACATTAAAAAGTGGTTCAGATCCAAATGGTTAAGGTAGGTGTTAAATTTTGTCTATGCAGGTAGAGACTGTGCAGTCTTGATTCCACTGGATTTTCTCTTCAAAGACAGTAACTCCATACTGTTATCTATGAGTAAACAAACAATTGCAAGTAATGCCAAATATACAAAAATTGCCCTACAGATACAGCAGAAAGCAAATTTATTAACTCATTCATGGCTTTTAAACAAAGCTTTCTACATGTTGAACGAGATTCATTATCAAATCTCTTAGCTTACAGACATTTCCCTTATTCCAGGAATTCTACTGTTTATGCCTTGTAAATAAGACTGTTTTTTCTAAAACTCACTGACATATCAGAACATGAGAAAATGTGTTGGTGGATTAAGCTCCAAAGCTTTGGCAGTACAGATGATCATCCCCAAGTCATTGTTCTTGACTGAAACACATCTAAAACTGTACTTACTATCCACCAAACTACCTGAATTTCCCTAGGTATGCATGATCAGTATCTGTGACTCATTCCCATATACACTTCACATACAGCAATAACTTACTTGTATCTCATTCCCTCCACCTGCTCTATTGCCACAGTGGCTGAGGAGAAGCAGGGGACCGTGGAGAGACTGTGGGAGCCAGCTTACACGCTAAGACCTACGCTAAAATGCCAAGATTAAATCTAGTGACTTAATACGCTAGTCTCCCACCATGCAGCTCATTCCCTCTGAGCTCCCTCCAACCCATTTCTCTTCTTTGCTACTTGGTTGTGCTGCCTCATGCAGAAGTTGATTTCAGAGACCTGTAACATTAGATAAGGAGTTCTAAGGTCTTGCAAGGCTCCAAATCCACTTAATGCAGACAAGGAAAGATTTGGTTTGAGTCGTATACAATTTTGTTCCAAGTAAGCTTACAACATCATCATCTCGTAAAATGTCAAAAGACCTGCAGTGGTATGAGAGGGTACAGTTACATGTTTTGAGGCACCTACCATAGGTGGCCCAATTTTTTGTGCATAATAAATGGCTGACCATGCCTGTGTTCCTGCAAACAGAATGCGGAAGGACTGCCATGCAGCTCACCATGAGAGAGGTAACACCGAAGAGGTGGATAGCGGAGGGGGGTCTTCATCTGGCAGCAACTCCACAGGCAACTCAAGCCAGAGCAGTAGTTCACAGCCCACCAGAGATGGAACCCCTCAGTTGCAAGCTTCATCTCAAGAGGTCCATCAGCGTGCAGGTATTTGCACAATTTACTTGGCTTTTTCTGTAGTCTTCTCCTGAGAAGCTCTGTAGGCAGATACTTTTGGGCCATGCTCATATCCAGTGGAAAACTAATTTTAGAAAGACAGAGCTTTGTCTTTTCTAATGACCAAGCATGTATAGGACATAGGTTCCTGATACTGTTCCAGGTGTTCACTGGGAAGCTATAAAAGAAATGTGATTCACCAAAGGTTCCACTGTCTAGCTCCTTTATGTGTAACTTTTGGACTAGGGGGTGCTGCTAACAGTGCCAGAATGGGCCATGCAGATGGGAGTCTACATGTGCTCACGTAGTGAGCCCCTACCCCAGTGCTTATTGTTGGCTGGGAATAGCAGAAGTGAAAGTATGCAAAAATCTTAATTATCTTGGAAGGACTGTCTCAATGTATTTGAGGAATTGGTTTGGCTGTTCATCAGCACATGTAGAGAACAAACAAATGGGAAATAACTTCTTAGGTCTATGCAGCAGTTACTTGGAGAAAATTGTGTGTTGTCAGTCATTCTGTCTACTAACAGCTGAGCTCTTCTTATATTAATTTATGGATTCAAAAGTACTTCAGATATATGCACAAGCCAGAACTACTGGTCTTCACAGTGGAAATATACATTTAAGTTTGGCAGTGACTCACACTGTGAGACCTATCACTGTGGCATCAGAACTTGTAATGTAAAGCCAATTAACCTTTCAGCAAGTCATGGTATTACTGCATAAATTAAAGCAGAGGACTAGAGGGGTGTGACACTTATTTGTTTCCTGTTAAATCATTTTGACCTGTCATTAAAGATAATGGACAAGACTGGAGAAAATCTTGCCCTGAATATAAATCATATTGTAAAAATGTAATAACTGCTGCTTTTAATTGAGTCTAGCATATGAGGAATCCCCATGTGCATGCTCATCACTTGACATGGCAGTAATCAGAATGGCAAACTTAATTGTAAAATAATGATACTAAGAATTCCATACAAGAACAAAAGTTAATTGTGAGTTATTTAAAGGAGTGTATTGGGTGCCCAGAAAACCACAATCTAATAGAGAGGTCACACTTAGTTAAGAAAAGCAACCTAGCTTTGAGGTAAAATGAAGAAATGCACAACAAATGCAAGGAAGTGGAAAATAGCAAATGCAAATCAGTATTCAGTCCTGAGAGACCATTAATAAGAGAATGAAGCAAGGAGAAGTTTCTGGCTAGCAGCATTAGGGACAAAAGATGAAAGTGGGTTTATGGCTGTTTATTTCTAAAGAGTATTAGAAGCAGAAGGAGTCTTGATTGGTCACTATATAGAATGGCAGAGTTGCCAATAATGTAGAACTGAGAAAAAAGTGTCTGGTTTGTATTGGGAAAAATGCAGATGATCTCTTTCTATGATCTGATCATGAAGTAGTTCCTTCATCCTAACAGCTACAAAGAACATGAAAGAGTAGCTATCAAAGCTATATGCTTAATTGAGCAAATCCAAATGACTTGTACAAAAAGGTTTTTAAGAGAGCTGGTTAAAAAGTCAGCTCTGTTCTTCAGTAATTATCAGGACACTAAGGCAATCCCAGAGGACTGAGAAATATGCTATGCCTGTTGTTAAAAAAGCAGAAAGCATAGGGTGACCTGGGGAATGCATGCCTGTCAATCCGATTTTGTCAGTCAGGACACTGTTTGGCCTACCATGCACAATCCTAGTGCCCTAATTTAAGGAGGACATTTTAATTTGGAAGGTGTACAAGGAAGAGCCAAAAGGTGACCGAAGACAGCTGATTTGAGCAGCCTTGGATATAACAAAGCTAGACAAATTCAGATGTGAAATGAAGTGCACATTTTTAACAGGGAAAGTAAATAAACAGTGAAACAAGTGACTAAGGGTTAAGATGGATTCTTCATCACTGCATTAGATCACTCCATTGGATGTATTTCTTAAAAATAATCATAGTAATTAGTAATACCATATAGGAATTAATTCCAGGAAGTTCTATGGGCCATTCTATGTAGCACAGCAGACTAGATAATCACAACAATCCCTTCTAGACTCATAATCTATGAATCAGTTGCATTTATATTTCATTTTGCAGCCTGGTGCCTCCGAGTCTGCAACATTCAATGAAAGTCCTATACAAAAGAGCAACCAAAATCAAGAGCATTGGAGATGTGTGGGGTTCCCCCCCCAAGTGTTCTTATTTCATGATGCAGTTTATAGAACAGGCTTTGTTTCCTAAGTGTTTTGAAGGACACAGTTACTTATGTGTAGATGCGGGTGGTCTCCAGTCCAATGCTTTAACCACTGCATATAGAATACTTTTGGACAGAGGTCAGCTTGGCAGTTTAAATCACAAACAGATGTTTGGCCACGCTAGCCCCTGCACAAACTAACACACCACAGCCCCTCTGTTGTTAATTCAAGTCTGTTCTTTTTATTTAAAAAGGGGAACATATTAAAATAACCATCAGATGTAGAGAGCAAAGCACTTAGACACCACCCCAGAGTTTGAAGAGCCTGGCTCTCTGCAGAGGCCAGACGTGCACAGAGCTGCCAGCGCAGCGGCCAGGCCTGACCCCATCACGGCGCGTGCCCTCCCTATTGGTCACATCTGAAGTGCAGGAGGCACTGGCAGTGAGACACACAGGAGCCACATGCATCTGTCCTATTGTGCTCAAGCATGGATCTTGGGGCTCTTATTACAGGGAATGCTGCTTTGCCATCTCAGGAAAATTTTTTTTTTATTGTTTGGAGTACAAAAGTAGAACTAAAGATGGGGTGTGAAAGTGTCCAGTTGCCAAACCAGCTAGGTTTTAGTCCAACTAAAGACCTCCAGTTAGGTTGTGGCCCAGCTCTGTCATCTGACTGTGCCAAGTTACCTACATTTTCTTTACTTCAGCATCTGAAAAATAGGGCTAATGAAAGTAGCCTCTGGAAGGGTCTGTGGCTGTAAAACAGTGTGTTTCTGCTATATAATGTAAACGGTTTGGATATGAAATTCTGCCTCACTGGAACCCTCATGAATTCAGCAAACAGCCATGTTTCTAGAAGATAACATGAGATTTGTATTTTTATGCCTGCAAAATTTCAGTATCTGGAAGAGTTTCAGTGCTTCTCCCCCTCCACAGTTCAGATATTGGGAGAAAACAAAGAAAAAAAATGCCAACAACCTGGAAATGCCTCCCAGCAAAACTTGTTTCTGCATCAATGGCTCTCAACAGATTTGCTGGCATCAGCTCTCTACCCCACAGCTAGAGCTAGGAAACCAAAATGCCAGCTTGTGTTAATGTTTGGAGCTTCCTGGAAAGCAAAAAAGCCAAGCAGTCACTCTCATGACTGGGTATTTGCTGTGTAAGCCTGGGTTACAGCCTGTTTGCAGAAACAGGAAATTCTTTCAGAGCCTGTGGCACATGCCAGCCTACTGCATGCCATTTACAGAGTGCCTGGGTGCAGGCAGGCATCTAAAGGGTTCACTGGCCAGTAAGTTATCTATTTTTCATTCTATGCCTATTTAAATATATAGGCAGAAGAAATACAGAAATTGTTTGAATGACATAAGGTGTTGACATAAATGTTAAAAATGGGGGTGTATATGTACAGGAAGATAGGAGTTGTCTAGGAATGTCAAAATAGCTTATATAATCTATTCTCTGTATCCAACAGTAGCTGCATCAGGACACTTCACAGAATGGGGCAAGAGCCTGACATGTGTCTCGTTCAGACCTCCAATAGACTACCCTAACTAGAGGTGTTCACATCTTTTCAGTCTGTGATACACTAAAAATCACTTTTGGAACTCAGATATAGTTTAATATTACTCTTAAAAACTGTCTTATGGCTTGAACACTGTAATCTTCCACTTGGATGAATTCTCAAATTCTCTTTCCCTGTATGTAGGAATAATTCTTTTTAATGTGCCAGTGTTTTAACCCTCAGGTTTTTGATTTACCTTAGCATTTAACTACTCCAAGACATTTAAGGTGGATATTCAATATCTCCTACTTTAGTGTGGTTGTCAAAAGGGAATGGAGTTACAGCAACACTGTGGTCTGTCTTTCACCGAGCAGGTTAAAATGTACGTGGCAGAACAGGTATGATGAGCCTGTGCCTTCAGTACTTTCCTTGGAGTGTCTTCTCATTTTTCTCTCTTGAATCAGTGCAGAACCACTAGGGTTATTCTGACTAAACACCAGAACCCTTGTAGGGGAAAACCCAGTAAGGCTCATAGGTTTAGCAATCTATTTCTGTTATTCTTGGGATTCCTATGCTGATAAACCCAGTAGTAATATGCCAGTAGTAATATGTACACATGGGACACTGTCAACAGCATGGAGTTCATCATGATGCCATTTACTTAAATATATTAATCTTTCTTTTAAAGGCAGGAGAAAATCCAGGAGTCAGTCTGTCCAGGCACATACTGCTTTAAACCAAAGGCCCCCTGCTTCAAGTCACTCGGGACCAATTGCAGAAAGCCACCAACCTTTCATTCAAGCATCTACATCTGCCCACGAAATTGCCCAAAGGCTTTCTAGCAGTCAGCTCTCATTCCACAACTCGGCAACATCTGTCTTTTCCCAGTCCCCTGCTGTTCCTGTTGCTGGCCAGCTGACTGTCCAGGACCGAGCTGCGGCAATGCTCAGGTCCAGTCTAGCTTCTTCCACAAGCTCAACTCTTAGCCTGCTGTTCGGCAAGAGAAGTTTTTCAAGTGCTTTGGTGATTTCTGGGCTCTCAGCTGCAGATGGAGGTAACACCAGTGACACCCTGTCATCCAGCAGTATGAATATTGCCATGGGGCCATCTGCTAGAGCAGCAAGTCAAGCAACTCGGGTAAGGCTGAAGCCAAAATCACAGTATTAAGCGTGAGCTACTGTATGCCAATCCTATCAGGTTCTTGAACTGTCCTCACCACTGTTTTTTTCCTGACTAGTGGGAAGGAAGGAATGAGTCTTTTCCAAAACAGTGCCAGGATTTTGGTGTGTGTTTTGGATTTTGGTGTGTGTTTTGGATTTTGGTGTGTGTTTTGGATTTTGGTGTGTGTTTTGGATTTTGGTGTGTGTTTTGGATTTTGGTGTATCACAATGAAAATGAGACTTTAATAGCAGTGTATGTGTAAGAGTGATGTTTGTATTTTTAAGTAACTGACAGACTGCCTGATAAATACGCACCTGGAATTGCAAACTGGGGCAAAGTCCTTCTCCTTTTCACCCAGACCAGGGAGTTAGGTCTCCATCTTCTGCAGCCCATGTGATGAACACCATCATAAGCAGACTAAATAGATCCTTCCTTGCTTGCTTACGCAGTACTGAATTACTTGTACAAAGAGGAACGAATGGTTCCCACTGAACAGTGCACTTGTTCTGTCCATTTCTCAGACCAGAAATTCAATCCGGGACCTGAAATCCTTGTTGCTGAAAGGGTTAGTCACAGGAAATCTGTAGGAACTATTTCCAAAGGAAACCTGAAGCCCTGTGATTCAGCATTTTCTAACAGCAAAACAGTACATACAAAGAACTTCCAGCCCCCTTCCCAGTAGGCACCCACTTCTATTCCCATCTTCCCTGGAAAATTCAATGCACATAGTAGTGTTATTGTTTTATTGTCTGCTTGAGTATATTTATTTAACTTTGGTTGCCATCAATTGCTTTCCTGAATTTTGAAAATTTCCCCTCAACACTACAGAGCAGTAACATGAGAAGATGGACTAGAGATAAAGGGCAACCACAGCAAGAGGTTGAGTGACAACATAATTAAGAGACTTTTGCATTTGGCTTATCAAAATGGCAACAACGGAAGAGTGTGGATATGGAAAGTCCAAAATACTCTTCTGCTACTATCATTCTGAACTGAGTATAACTTCTCTGATTTTCAAAGAATTCTCCAAACCTCAACTAAAAAAAAGCTCCTTAGCATGTGTGTACTTTGCTATCAACCCCAAAAAATACCATGTATGGTATAGGTCCAGAGTTTTGCCATGCACTTCAACAGAAGTTGACTGAACATTACTTGTCTGGGTCCAGCCCTGCTTTATTACTCTAATGAGCATTAATTCTACATGTACAGCAGAACATAGCAGATGACAATGCACAATTCCAAATCTCAAGAGTTTATAGCCTAATTTGCAAGAACTCAGCCAGTCTGTATGACTGAGTACTAATGGTAAGATTCACCTCATCTAACTTTAAGGAATCTAAAATTCTGGCCATGAAGTCTCAATAGATTAGAAACATAGAAACATCTCACGGTTGGAAAGGACCTTCAAGATCATCAAGTCCAACCAATACTACTATCTATCTACTGCTATCCTTAAACCATCCCCCTAAGCACCACATCTGCTCTTGTTTTGGAAAACCTCCAAATTGCCAAATTGTTGGTAATCTTAGTAGATTGCCTCTGTATTCAGTGGAGAGGACAATCTTACAGCTGTCAGGAAATCTTCCCCTAGGATACTCACATTTCTCTGCCAACCATTGACAGCCTAGATGATACACCAAGATTACAAGGTTAAATTTTGATGAGGTAATCCTGGCTCAGAGTCCAGGTGCCTATTTGATTGAAAGCGGTAAGGAGGAAGTGTTTTATTTAAACATTAATACAGCACAGTTCTGGAAAGCTTCTAAACTAATGGACTCCTTAGAATGGGGCACATAACATTTTCAGACTGATAACTGTATTCCAGTCTGATGAAAGGGCTTCTTTGTAAGTTGGATTTAAAATCTGGTGTATAAAGCAAGCCCCAGAGCAACCCAATTTAAATTCTTAAAAGTCAGACGTACTTGGAGCAGAAGTTTGGACTGGATGACCTCCAGAAGTCCCTTTCAATCCAAAGTATTTTACTGCTCTCTATACATGTACATGTATTGTACTAAACCTCTAGCTCCTGGTTTTCTTTTCTTTCCAAATTTATGTGCTACACAAAGTGCGACAAGTACCTCTTCAGAAGTCCCTTGTGAATAATGCATGTTAAGAATGCCATTCAGTTTCACAGAATGACATTCCTAAATCAATTACCTTTTTTCACCTGTCACTTCAAAAAACAGCTGAAGTGTTCCTTAGAAATTTCCTAAACTGGATGACTTTTTTTTTCTTTCCTTCCAGCAACCACCTGAGACCTGTGAACCATCCGATACTACAGAAGCCAGACCGCGACGAGAGGCAGGTCCAGCCCATGCCATGTTTATGAGTCGGAACCTGGAATGTAGAAGGGCCAGCCAAGAAGATATGGCTCTGGAAGACACTGCTTCTCAGCAAAGCCTGTCTGAGGAGCAGTGAGTGTCACTAGTGCAAGGGCCACGTGCTTCTTAGAACTAGATAATCAAGACAGTTAGGTCAGGGAGCTGCACGTGGATTTAGGTTCTTTCAAATGTAACATGCAACCTCCAAATGTTTATTTTTCTAACTTCTACACAAGAATACTACAGGGCAGATGTTCTTCAGATAAAGGCCTTGGCAAAGGTAGGGTTAGAAGATGTCCTTAAAAAACACACAGTGCCACTTCATCTCAGGTTCTTGTAAATCCTAAAACAATGACTACAACCTGTTCAACGTTCCTTCCCCTGGAGCAGTTGGAATCACAAATGAATACAGTGAAAAGCACACAAGACATCTCTTTCCTGCCATAACTGAAGCAGCTGATTGCATGCAAACTAATTGGCATTTGATATATAACATATAGCAAAAGGCAACTTTGAAGAGAAGCAATGAATACATAAAAGGACAGTACAACATGTGCTGTAACATTAGAGCTAAATCAGATCTTTTTTTTTCTTTACCATGTTAGGCAGGTGGCAATTCTGAATAGCACATAGCACCACAGACTGATATACTGCATGCAGCCATATTGCAATACTGTGTGAATGAGCCATGCTACACAGAGTAACGAAAGTTAAGTGTGAGAAAAGGAAGTATTCAGTGCATGGAAAGCCTTCAAAGCATATGGTGCACCTTATTTGCAAAGAAAGCAGCTTTGCATAAATAGCTGCTCTTAGGTACTCTCTCATGCTCCTGTTGGGTTTACAGCAGTGTTTCTCCCCCTTGGGAGTTGCAGAAGGGCCCAAGGGAAACCTCCTCAAGGACAGGAAAGTGCAAAGCAAGCTGTAATTATTGTCTAGAAGTGTTTGTTTTAGGAAAGGAACAGCTAAATGCCTTTAATTGCTGGACACAGCTCAGTGTCCATAAACAATTGTAGCCAGTAATTACAAAGCCTTCTGATTTCCCTTCCCCAGAGAACATCAGCTGCTGGCAATTTAATAATTGCATAAAGACAGACAAGGCAAAAAGGGAGACCATGCTTTCACAGTTTGAGGAACACTGATTTACAGGAATGCATGACTACTTTGGAACTCAAAAGGCTACAACAAATCCTTTCTCTACTATAGGGTCTATATACCCATACAGGTTTGTTCTCATTCCTTTTTTTTTTCTTTTTTAATTAAAAAGATTGCAGCTATCACTGTCTTGCTGTTCCTCTTTACTGTAACTACCACTTTCTAATTCTCAACATGATGTGCAGCAAGGCTGTCTTGTCTCCTTTAATGACAAAGACTTAAAGAGATACTGTAGCTAAATCTCATTACTGTTAGGCAATATACATAGTTGCACTCTGAGCTTCCTACTGTGCCACACTCGTACTAGAACTAAGTAACACCTAGTGAAAATAAAGCAATCCAAGTATGTTTTGTGTGGCAGCAGTTTTTGGGTTTTCTTTTTTATTTTGAATTGTTTTCACTTGCTTTCTGCCTTGTGAATTGAAAAGAGAAAAGTTTTTCTTTTACTTCAGATCTTGATGAATTTATTATTTATAAAGCTCAGCATAACCTAGGCAAAATTCTGCTCATGTTCACTTTGTGTACAGGCCTCTGAGACACATGGTCAGCAGTGCAGTTTAGGCCCTGCTAATGTCTCCTCCAGCAGCCAGGTGTGATGTCAAAGAGGAAACTGAATTCAGCTGCTCCCTTCTGACCATTTCTGGGAGATCATATCTCTCCTCCCACCACCCTGGTCATGAAGAGCTTCATTACAAATGAAGGATGGAGGTTACACAGGTAGGTGGAGGACTCAGTTACTAAGAGCCACCAGCCCCATTTCTTCCTTGAGAGCTTTTGAATGGCAGTCTACTAAGATAAACCATCACTGCTCTATCTTCATAAACCCTGCCCTGTGTGGAGCCAGGGCAAACGGGCACCTAGGGAAAGCACTAAAAATTTTTCTGTATTCAAACAGCCTCACTTAGGCCTCTAGTTTTCACATCTTTAACTTAAGTTTGAATTAATTTCCATCAAAATAAGTAACTCCAGTAGTCCCAATCAGCCTAAATTACTGTGTGTATGCAACTCAAGGACATTAGACTGGAAAACAGCTGCACAAATCCTTCTGGCAGCAAGCTGCTGTATCTGCATTATGTGGACCAAGGTCCAGCCATATCACCTTTCCCCAACACCACATCTTAGTTCTAAGAACTCTACCATCTCCACATCCTCTGATACTGCACTCTAAGTGCAGCTGCCACACAATTCCTGATTTAATTCAAGCCACCAGCACCTGGCACATAACTCCTTGGGGACAGTAGTGTGCCATGAAGCCCAGCCTCCTGTGGCACTGGGTAGCTGCCAGAAAAGCCATGTCCTAACTCCTTTGTTGAGGCACAGCACACAAGCAGAGCAGAGCAGGAGTCAAGGTACAATTCAAAAGTTAATTCCTTTTCATAGACATGTCTTACACAGTTTTTATTTTGCCTTAAGGTTGTTACTGTAGTATAGTGGGTTGGAAAAAAAAACAGTGACCATTTAGAATGGTAACAAAGACAAAAATAAATCAAAGATGACAACACAAACTCTCCCACTTTACATTTCTCCATAATTTTAGAGATAGTCTGCTGTTATTAACAAGACTACAAATCTGGGCCAAGCCTACAGAATAATCAGACCAGCTGGGTTAAAAATAAAACCTGGAACTAAGAAAGAGGTTGTATTGATTAAACACATCTTAAACCTCACCCCCATGTTTGCATGAGAGAGATCTGATTACTCTGCACATGACAGAAGATGCATTTAAGGCTCTGATGCACATAAAGCTAACAAACAGCTACCTAACCTTTATAGAAGGCCTAATTTGAACAGTAAGCTACTCAGAACAGCTCTGCAGAGCACCAAAATGCACCCCAGTCCACAGGAATGCTATTCTCAGAATCAGTGCCTACTGATACACAGAGGCATACCTTGATATTTTACTTGACACACAAGGTGCTTCAGAGTTGCAAGATCGAGGTACCTGTAGCACTTCAGGAACCCCACTTGTCGGGCAGTTTTGCTAAAAAGACTTTCAGTAACATTTTACCAAGGCCAAACACAGGCTGCTGAACTTCTCACATCCACCAGGTATGCTGGCAAGCCCCTAGACTGGCCTTCAGCTCAACTGTTTCCCACCACAGTGAGCAAGAAGGAAACAGTAATGGGCTCAATGTACAAATTTCATTTCTGTTCATCCAGAAACACAACTGCCAAAGGTCCTGCTGTTCCCTCCATTTTAAAGTGTCATGCAAACTTCTGTGTGAAGAACTGGAGTTCCCACTTAAAAGCCTCACCTCATTCCCACATAATGAAAATCTTGGCCTTCACTGTATTTAAGAGAAATGTTAACAAAAAGGATTTAGCAGTGAGAGTCTTTTTTCCTTGACAAGATTGCCAGATACTCTCGATATCTATGAATGATATTCTGAAACTATCAGGTTCATAAAGGAGTCTCTGCGATGTCATTCACAGCTTCCACCCCCCCAGTATTTACTCTAATAAAGCAAGAAATGTCATCTGCATTTGGCTCCAATCCACCAACTGGCTGCTCTTCTCTTGCTGGAGGAATTTAAGTTAAAGATCAGCTGAATTTTGTCCAGCTCATTCTAGAAATCTGAATTATTGGTAAAACTCTACAGAATGTAGTAATCATCTTCTCATCAATACATATTTTCTTTACCCAATTAGTGCCATATTTAGATTACTCCATTGATTGGGAGCTAGTATATAGTGACAATGTTTCATTAGTGCTTCTATATCCTTAAAGTTGCAACACATGTATTACTTATAGTTAATACTGTAGCAGGTCCAGTGTTAAAAGATTCACCTTTCATTCAGTCTTCTCAGTTTTACAAGTAAAAAATTGTTTAATGCATGATAAATAATGCAGGCCCTGTTTAATTCACATTGTGCACCATTTTATGTTGGAATTACAAGCCTCCTTGCCAAAACCATCCTTGCTTGTCAGGCTTCCAGAGAGAGTAACTGGTACCTCATATTCTCTCCTTTTTTTGCACTAGTTAAAACCTGCAGGTGCACTAATGGTGTCATCTGGAATCTTGCTGGTACCTCAGAGGTGATTTTCACCAAATGTGTGCTATTAGTAAATCAACCCATCAGGGGAATTGTGAATGCTCTGTTCTAACAGTGCTCTGAAGGCCTTCCAAATATTTCACTAGTGCAAGACGAGACAATAAATTCTTCCCACTAATGTAAACACATGGTGTCATAAAAACTAAGTTCAGCTGGAAATACTCCTTTCTCACTCAACGTGTATTTGAAACAGGCAAATCATTTCTTCAGAACTGTCTCTGATTTAAAGGCCAGACGTGACTGTTAAGGTCATCTAGGATCTCCTGCTGAATGCAGACCACAAAATGTCTTTATTTCTCCTGAAAAGCAGCCTAGCTCAGTAAGAAGATGGGCTTAAATAAGAACAAGAACAAATTAAAGACTCTCACCAATCTTCAGATAGGTAGCAAAAAGCAAGAGCCAATTATGTCAGCAGCAAAAATACCCTTTGATTTAAAAGGGCTGATATTCCATTCACATAATTCCAGAAAGGAAAAATCCACTTCCATTTTTTTCCAGTGATTAACTCTCCTGACTACAAAAAGTCTTCCCTGCTTCATGAGACAATGGCTTAAAAGTACTGTAAGCACACTGGTCAAAAAAGGTCCCCAAAATAGTTGTTAGGATTATTTTTTTTTCTCCAGTCCATTAAATGATGAGACTACAGTAGGCACCATGGCACTATGTTCAGGGCAATACAGCTACTTATGAGAAACAAATACCTCTTCAAGAGATGAACTCCCAACACCACTCACTGAACTCTGACACTACTCCTGAAGAAACTCCCCTCCCCAGCCTCTACAGAGGTTTGTCAAATATCTCCATTTTATTTAGCTTTAAAAGTCAGTCCTCATTTAAGACTCAACTGCAGTCCCACTTGCTAGACTTTGGGTAATTATTTCATCACTGAAAGAACTGATTTTTTGCAGTATATTTTTACAGCTAAAGAGACTTAACATTGAAACAGTAGGACATTCAGTGCTTAAGTGTGGAGAGGTTTCTCTTCTAAACTCGATGGCAAATAGCCCTGAAAAAGTTTACCTTGGTTCCAAGTCCCTCACCACTAACAAGTGTCTTGTCTGAGTAAGATGCCCAAAGTAATTAAGGGATTAGTGATACCTTCAGGGCACAGCCATACTTGCAAAAAGCAGCCAGGAGCTTTACATTCTCAAAGAAGTGGGACCCTAAGAAGAATTCTCTTTTGCCCTAAATATGATGAAGACAATACTACTATTCAAATGGATTTGGGCAGAACAGTAGTGTTTCAAGGCAATCAGGGTACAAGGCCATAGCATGTACCTCCTACCACCTGGAGAGGGGCAACCTTTCCATCAGACCCTCATTCTCAATATGGGAAATAGGACATTCTCTCCCTGCTCCCTGCTGTTTCCAGGGCACCTGTAAAAATGCCTGTCCCCATCCAGCCCCTACAACTTTGGGTGTCAGTTTTACAGAAATATAACTAAACTCACACTTGAAAATGCCTTTAAATACTTTGCTCATTTTAATTTTCGTTGAGCTGAACACAAAAAAAATGAAGAAATGACTGAATTCTTAGCAACTTTTTACAGCCAGAGATGACTAGAAATCGTACAAGGAATGAGTGTGCACCTGGGAAGGAATTCAGTTTTCACAACAGGCAAAACTGATTAAGTGGTAGGACTTTTCCTGAACACATCTGCACACCTCACAGGGAAACACATTGTCTAATACTCTCAGACACTTATTATTTCACCATTAACCATTAAGCATATACAGAATTAAGTTGAAAAAAACCAAAGCAATCACAAAGCAAACAAAAACTTTCAATAAACATAACAGACTGTAAAACTCATAGGGACAAAAGCAGCATTAAGTCAATCTTGTCTTAAACTCTGCATGAAAAACAAGTCAAGATTTGACTGAACTTCACTGACTTGAAGATATTTGGTATTTTTTATATAAATGTATATATACACACATTTTTTTAAGGAGGTGTAAGGCAGAATTGCCATCAGAAACTTGAAAATAAACCCAAAATGCAGCCCTCTTACCAACTATTTCCTGGGCCACTTTGTAGAGGGCAGAGTTGGCTATTTTTCCTCCTGAAGTGGAATTCTGTAAATGTCACTTGTGACTACAAGAAATTTCCTTGAGATTCCAGGTAACTCCTCTTAGATTGCAACTGGAGAGAGACTCCAGTAAAGCTTCTAAGTGCTTAAGCAGGAAAAGCAAACTCTAAAACATCCAAAAAATGCTGTAACGTCTTGTTAAAATACAAGCTTCAATGTTTACAGGCAAGAAGAGGTCTTCATTTTCTGCAGGACTCTACAGCTGCCAAGATGTCTTGCAAAATGCTGTTTCTGTTTTCCTTATTAACCTAGAGAAAGAGAAATTAAAACTGATGTAATTTGCTGAATATTTGATCTATATCAGTGTTTACTTCAAAAACAAACAAAGCAGAAATTCAAATGCATTTCTTTCCCAGTGGAGGAATATTGAGTGTCAAACACCTGCCTTCTGCTACTGAGAACACAATAAGCTAAACCCACAAACCTGCATATGTAATTGAATATTCAGTGATCTTTTTGATTTAGCTACCCACAGTATTTTGCAGTATTATTCAGGACTTGAATAACTGAAAAGAATCACTCAAAGAACCAGCACGTACTTTTGTCATTACAAGAAATCCTTTTCAACTGCCAAATATAACCTTCCTACTATAAAGTGGAGTTCTTATGCCTTCAGTACTTGAAAGCGCTGTATTTATTAGGATGACAGACCTAGTCAAAAACATCTGCAAGGAAAAAATTTAAAACAGGCTTAGCAGCACAACTCTGTATTCTGAGAAATCTTAGCATTACAGGATAGAAACACCTTGTAAAAGAAATAAGACCACTTGAGAGACCTGGGAAACTTTTGTAGCAAACTAATGTATGCCTTTGGCTGACCAGTCCATGGAAACATTAGGCTTTAAGGCTACTACATGTGAGAATCCAACTAGTTTGGTGTCCTGTCTTTTGCCAGGCCCATCTGCATTGCAGCACACGTAGATTACTGTAAACAGCCAACGCTAGCACTTGCTAGTCAGCTCAGCTCCCAGGTGCAGCAACAACAGAGCATATGCGTACGTGTAAACTACCCCAGGGTCCAGATACAGAGCCCAGTGACCCACAGTGCCATGTATGACTAACTCAACCAAAACCTGGGGAGATGCCTGGAGTGGTGAAAGGGTTAACAAGCAATTGTGAAGTGTCAGCAAAAGCCTCATTTTAAAAAGCCTAAGAAATCTTCCCCTGCTGTTTAGATCCCTGCAGAGAGGGCAGGAAGAAATTAGACAAAGACAGATGAGCAAAGCAAATGTAAGGGTTCGTGTTTGTAACAAAGCTGGGAAATACTGTTTGATGAGGAAGGAGAGACACCACACTATGCATGGCATAAAGCTACCTACCAGCGAGACTCCACTGCATTCTCTGTGCCTGCATTTAAGATATGAGCACAACAGTTCATATCCCTTCCAGTACAATAGTTAATACTGAATAGAAGTAAGAATTTTTTTTTAATAGGTGACAGTACTACCTGAAGATTTTGGCCTTGAAAGCCTACTGCTATTTAAAGTCACAGCCACCCTATCCAAATGCTGGAAACCAACACTGTAAAACCTAGACAGTGGTATCACCTACACCACTTGAATTCGAGAGCAGATCAACATGGGACTGACAAAAAGTGGCATAAAAAAAGTGGGGAGCCAGGGAAGCAAAGCCTGAAAATGTTGCTGGTTTTGTCATCATCCCAAACCTACAATAAGGTAAACATATACAAATAAAATAACAAGAGCAAGACAACAAAGAATGGAATTGCTCTTCAGTAAGGCTATTGAGAGACCCCAAGGTAAACAAGGCATAGAGCACAGACCAGTTTAACTCTCACAGCAAGTGTCCTGATATCTTGACTTTCAAAGGACTTTCTGAACAGTTAATAGCTCTTCCCACTGTCTCACAGCTAACAAAAACAATACTACGTTTTATCTACCCCTTCTCTGTACCTACATGCCAGAAGTCCAGTGAGACAGCAGAGAGAATGTGCCAAGTGCTGGGAAATTTTCACAATTGTTTCACAAAGGCTGCTTGATAGCTAGAAGTCTCCTCTTAAGGTCTGGAGACATTCTGTGCGGGCGGCTTTCCCAGAGAGAACAAATCTCTCAGTATCTGTATTGATTGTACAAGCAGATGGGCAGATTGTTAGACAGGGAGTTGAGAATAAATGGAGATGCTGATTATACTAAGTATGTAGGTAATTTGGAGGAAACTACCACCTAGACTCAAGCAGGCAACAGTACAGGACAAAACCTTTCTTCCCCTAACTGTTAAAAGTACTGTTAAGGAAACCCCTCTTGTACAGGCTGTTCAAATGGAACCTTTTCTTCTTCTGCTACATTTAACTATTTCTTTTCTTCTTAAAAGGCATATGCAACCAAACTTGACCAATGAGTTTCATGGAAGCAAAATTAATAGATGGGAAAATGGGAGAAAATGAGAATGTGCCAGCTGCTAAGGATAATCTGACACTGTGACTGCAAAGCTACACAGACCCAGGCAGTGCAAAAACAGCCTCTGCAGTTTCACTGGAAAGTTTAGTTCTCAGCATAACAGAATTGGGCAACAATGGAAAGAAATGTATTAAATATCAGTGCTCCTATCATTAAGTGCTTGAAATGTAATAATAAATTGAACATTTGGGACCATATCCTCAACTGCTTTCAGAGCATCTGGGCCCACCAAACCCAACTGAATATGCTTTCAAGACAAAAGAGACTGTAAAATCCCAAACAATTGTCTCTGTGCACTTGATGTCAAACACAACTGTTTTTGTGACACTAAAAGAAGGACAAGAAAACTCTGTGAGTTACTTGGATGCAGCCTAACTCCATATTAACTGACAAAGCAGGCAGAATTTTTGGAAGGCAGGCACCTACTTCTGCACACTTCCAAGCACCACAGAAGTTAGCTCATGGTCAGTAATTTCTTACTATTTGGGCACTCCAGGTTCTCTCCAGGATGCAGCCCTTGAACAGCATAGCTGGTGATCCAGTATTTGCTTCAGCTAGTAACACCTCTGACTCCCCAAGTTCTGTCCCTGTTCATGCACATGTTTTAACTAGCTGGGAAAGAGCTCGTAGCGTGTCACTAGAGCAAGCGAGACGTGTTCAAGACTTCAATACAGCAGGTCTCTTCCACCTGGGAACTACTGCAATGTGTCTCATATTTCACACCCATGCTTTTGGCTAATGGATTCACCAGAGAAGTCTATTTAAACAAAGAAAACTGCAGGTTGTAGTCTCAGAAACATAAACAGGATGGCTCCTTTCTTTAGTAAAGCTTTTATTTAGCCAGAGAAAACACTGCTCCATTGAGTTTACAGAATGATTATTGCTGGCTGTTGCCAGTACTTCACAGGAAGATGTATTGGCAGACTGACAGAGCTAACAACCTGCAGCTGAGTAGCACATGTCCTCAGAACATCACCCGATCAAGAGAAGCAGAAAAAGCCTCAAAAGATTCCTTGAAAAGCCAAATGCTGTTTTCTAAAAGTCTATTTCCTCACCTGAGAGGGCCAAATGCATGCTATTGCCCTGCTGTAACTGCAGCCTAAGCACTGAATGACTGTTACTTTGAGTGGCTCATTCTCCATTCCTTCTTTCCCAGTCCTACCACTGTAAAGCAAGTAATAAAACTCACATGCATTCCTGTTCAGTAGCCTGACAACTAACACACATTGGCTTGTCAATGGGAAACCTGGGGTTTTATCTCTGAAAGGAATGGTAGGAGTTTAATATCTGAGAGGAAAGGAATCTTTTCTTTGCTCCTAGGATTGCTTTACCACTTAATTAAAACAGGCATTAATTTAAAAAAGACAAACTGAAGATAATGATGGGACCACCAACTAAAAGAAAGCAGGGGAACTTTTCTGAGCACTGCAGTTTTGTTAATCTCATTTTGAAGAGGAAAAAATAAGATGGAGGCTTTGCTTTCTCTACAGTAATTAAAATCATTCAGTATAAAGTTACTGAGATGCTTTTTTCTTCTTCATTCACTTGTATTACAAAAGTAAGCATTCTCATTGTGACAGGCATCCAGTAAAGAAAAAGCTCCAGCAGTATACTGCTCTACAGAGTACTACCCCTGTTAGTAAGCCAGGATGTGCAAGTCCCACTTACTGAACTTAAAATTTATAGAGATGCACAGTTCAGTTTTGGCTATATAGCTTTATTCTCTACTACAAATAGTACACACTGAGCAGAAAAATAAATCAAAGGAGTAGGGGCTGTATTTAGCTTGGTTTTGTGAAGCATACAGGGCACTTGAGTTGTTAAGGAAACCTCACACGTGTTCCTGTGAACAGGCTATGTTTTGCTGTGGTAAGTTTTTGATAACTGATCAGAAATGGACTTTGAGGCCCTAATATATAATTATGTCTGTAAAAATAACATAATGATTCCAAAACTAGTTCACTGACTACAGAGAAAGTACACTCCACTTAACAAGTGTCTTTCTTCTATAAATCATTTCTGCAAACACCACTGCTGCCTTTTATTAAATCTTGTTGTTTTTTTTTTCTTGAATATGATTACTGACAATATTTCTGCAAGCCAGCCTGGGGAAAAAAATATTACAAATCTGACTGCACTTTAAAAGATTTAACTCATAGAAGTAAGGAATTCTTATATGGCAATAATACTAGAGCAAGAAAACTTTACAAAGCATCTGTATCATTACTTCCACAGACCCTCACAAGCAAAGCCAGCTGTGTGAGACTGCTACAATAAGCACCAAATGTTATATTGTTTTTATAAGGTGAACACCTGCCCATTAAGCATAAAATGGAAAGTAAAAAACCTCATTTCATACAAGTTACTCACAGCTATCAATTGCTAGCAACAGTTTTTGAACAGTCAAACACAAAGCAGCAACCTAGAACAGAAGACTATTTAAGGATACCAAATATTACTCACATTGAACACTTTAACATCTTTCCTACTTCTTATTTCTTCAACAAGATCCAGTGGCTTTCCCTTAGGTATTGGAATAGTTCCAAGCACCACAGTCCCTGAGGCAGCCAGCGTTTGACGAACAGCTTGAATAAAAGCGTGGCTGAAGAGTTCCATTTTACCTATCTCATCTATGACACAAATTTTTTTCTGTGCACCACTGTCATGGTTTACCTGTGGAAAAGTGCATCAAGAGACTGTAAATAACACAGAACTTAGAACAAGCAACAGAAATTATTTCTATGCTAATAAAAGAAACACCTCCAAAAGAAATCAATTCAGTTGTAATACTGGGGAAGAGAAGAAGTCAAAGAGCCAAAGCTGCCGCTGGTAACTGACAGACTCACACATCTATCATTTCTACTGCAACAAAGATTTTTGGAAAGATGAAAACAGATGTACAGCATAAATGCCAACTACAATAGGAAATATCCATAATATCAGTTTTCCTTCAAAGCAGAATTCTCACAATGGTCCCATATGAGCTATTAGACCATCAAGAACTGCACTTTGCCTACTAGCAGAATAGATCAACATCCACACAAGTATCAAAAAAAGACCTGCATTAAATCTACATTTGGAAGTTTCTCCTCTTGTAGCCAGGTCAAAACAGTGTCAAAACTAGCTTTCTTCAAAGGGTAATGTATAAAGCATCCATTTTTCAGCAGCTTTCATAGAATACTCACATTTATCAGCAGAGGTAGAACCAACTGCTCAAATGAAACAAGATCTACGACGTACTGTCCGACCCGGTGTTCACGTCGTGAAGCAGAAGAATCAGAACTGAATTTGAACAAAAGGTAACAATTCCTTCTAAGTAATTGAGTTTAGTAAGAATACTCTGCAGTCATTCTGAGTGGATTTTTGAGAAGTTATCCTAAGAAGTTAAATCCCCTTTATTCTTCTAGGAAAGAAACCCTGTAATTCCCCATTAAGTCATGTTGCCGAGAGCATACTTTCAGATGATAGATATACCATAAGCTATCTTCACAACTAGGGAAGCTCAAATTTGAACAGCATAGGGAAGGACAATGGGATCTAAAGGTCAGCACTGAAATCAAAATACAAGCCTGCAGTTCAGATATTTGAATTTGGTCGTGTGACACTACAGGTAGCACCACAGCAGTAGCCCAGATCTCAGTGTGGGCTGCAAAACCCTTACACAATCTTGCAAAAATACTCAGTTTGCATGTGCTGCACCACATTATCCTGTTATGTAGTCAGATCAACTATGTTTGAATGAGATGCTAATGCCACACCTGGACCTAGACTAAGTTTTGCACAAAGCACGAAAAGCTAAGTGTAGTGAACCAGGAGAGACTGTGAGCCCCTCTGCACTTAGTGGGGCTCTGAATTCACATGTGGTTTTTGTCAGCCAGCCAGGGGCTCTTTAAAACAACCTTATATGCAATTTCCCTTTTACTTTCTACTTCTGACTCCATAAATTACTGACAGAAACAAAAAATCTTCCACTCTGCCTTAAATAATCTACTTACTATCTTCCAAAGAGACTTGGCCTCACAACAGAAGGCTCAACAGTGCTTCCTCTCTTATCTGGTGTAAAAGAGGCAGTGAGAGAGAACACCCTTCCCTAGCACATTTTTGGTATCTCACCAAGCAACAGAGACACTGTCTACAGACAGAATACAGATATCAACCTGGGCACAAGAACTGAACAGAGAACTTGACAATGAAAGCCAGATGTGTGCTGGAAATCATCTGGAGCAGCATTTAATATGCTGACAGACTGGAGCAGAAGCATAAAGCAATAAGCCATTTCCAGTTACTAAAACCTCAGTACCTGACTCTAGATAAAGGTCCTCGTTTTCCAGTCAAAGTGACAACATCAAATCCTGTTCTCCTGCCACCTTCTCTAACTTCCTCTGTGTAAAAGCCATCAATGGGAATGCCTGAGGATTTTAGAGCTTGAGTGACTTTCTGGATTAAAGTAGTCTTTCCAACTCCTAAAAATGAATAAGAAACAAAAAGCATACAGCATTAACTTTCTACACATAAAGCTCATTTTTAAACACCAGAGTAATGATTCAGTGATTACTTTTTAGGCTTGCAATTTTTGTCTCTATAAGCAAATTTATACTAATTTGGCTAAGTAGATTTGTTATCTCTAATTTGGATACCTTCATTCAGTAAACTGCCAAAGAGAACCAAAACTATTCAAGGTAAATTTAAGGAAGCTTAAAGTTGTGCATTTAGCTAATCAAAACAGTAAATTCCATTTCAGTTACACTAACAGAGACAAGGCCTAAACAGGCCTAACCTCTGTGTCTTGCAGATGGCTGCCTTTCTTCAAGTGGATGGAAAGAGAGAATGACAGGAGCCCAATGTATTGCTATCTCTGCTTAGCAGTAGCATTTAAAAATAACTGAAGACAAGAATCTGTGAAAGGTTAAAAAAAAGAGAAAAAGAATTAAGCCCACTGCTTTACTTCCAGACCACAAAAGAAAATTTTTCAACCATAGTAACTGGTTTATTTCTTTATCAACCATGTAGTTTGACCGTCATACTATGTCCCATTCTACCTCCACAATAATCAGATTCCCCTACCATGATAAATCTACAGCATTTCTGTCAAGGCCTGCCCATTTAGGATACCAATTTTTTCTCTATAACTGAGCATTACCTTGGTTGGAAGTGCTAAATCACTACAATTAAGTTACGGAAGAGATGCATGCTCAGAAATTATTAATGGCTGCAGTTTAACTAAAGCAGGATTAGTTGTTCAGGGTTTTGTTGGCTTTTTTGGTTTTGTTCGGTTTGGTTGGGTTTTTTCTTTATCCTAATGCTAAACTGCTGGTCAAGAGCCAGGGACAAAGCAGTAGTGTCTGGAAATGTACATGAGATGGGATTGGACCAAGAGCTAAAACGGACTTTCATTAGGACCAAACTAACGCAGCAGCTGACCTCAACAGGTGACACCCCGGCAGGGAAGCTGCTGCAGGCCTGCACGCCGGCAGCCGAGGTTACCTCGCTGGCAGCCGCCCGGTCCGGCTGTACCAGGAAGCGCTGCTGGGGCTCCGTCACATCCCGGGTCGGTGCTGGGCCCCACCTGCAGGTGCCTTTTCCTAGCTCCAAGTCCTTCACAGCTCCGCCGGCCCCACGCAGGGAGGCTGGCTTTGCCTAGGCCAGGCCAGGCCAAGCCAAGCGTGGCCTCAGGAAGGCCCCTGCGGCACCGCCACCTCCCCATATCCCACCCAGGCTCCTCCTGCCGCCGTTACCTGGGGGTCCCGTGAGAAAAACATGCTTGGACATGGTGGGGAACGCAGACCGCGATCCACCCTCCCCAAGCCAGCACACCTCGGCTGGCGGGAGAGCTGCGCTGCACTGTCCTCACGCTTCGCCCCGCCTCCGGCTCCGCCTTCGCCTTCGGGCCCCGGGGAAGCGCAGAGCGTAGGATGGTATTTCGGAGATAGAGGCGGTAAAGCAGTATGGTGTCCTACTGTACCCTCCTCATTCCCGTAGCTGCACCCCGGGAGGTGTTCTGTTCCAGCGGTGCCTGACATGGTGGCTCTTGTGGCCTTGAATCGCAGCGGCCGATGGGTGATTTTAATCGGCCGGTCCCGAAAGGGTGTCGGGCGATATCGCGCCTAACCAGGGAGTTGGCGTGTAATCCCGAACAGCTGCTGAGAGGAGCCCGGCCGCTCCCGTGGAAAGCCCCAGGCGGGGCTTACTTAAGAGCCGCCTTGGGCAGATAGTGTCTGCTGGCCGGACGCGGGTTTTCCTGCCCTGAGGGTCGTTGCTGCTGTCGCTGGAGGGTCTAAGGCGTTGACGCCGAGGGACAGCAGGACCTTCCTGCCCTGTGGTGGGCTCGGAGGCGCGGTCCGCTGCTGTGGTATTGCCCAGAAATTGGACGTTATTTAAGGTTAGGGGAGATGGGGGGGAAAAAGCAATTAATTTCTTAAATGTGGGTCAGCATTTTATCCAGTCAGCTTGACCTATTTAATTTCTGATCATGTTAAGAAAGCTTTCCCTTGAGCTTTGTACCCGTTTCCATAAACATCGTGTTCCGGGATACAGCCAACTTTGTCAAAAGCTGAATGAGTTGTCCAATTCCTTAATGGAGACAGCAAATGTTAACTAGGTGTTTAATATGCAGTTAGGGGGTTGTTACAGAGCTGAGCAAATTCAGTCACAAGTGAAAAGGTTTGGCGAGTTTAACAAGGACACTGGCAGACATCTGTCTGCATCCCCAAACACCATATGCATCCAGCCTCCTTATTTGTTTAGACTCCTGTGATGGGAAACTATAGAGCAACAGGGAAAAAGATCTTTTTGTGTGGAGGGCTGTGGCGCACAGGCAGAAGTCTGGGTGAGGCAGTGCCCTGCCACCAAGGTGTACTGATCCCTGCCTGATTGTAAACACCAAAATGGTTACTCATAAATGCTGAGCTATGAAAGGGATGCATCCTGATTGTTGCTTGCATTAGCTAGGATGGATCTCTTTGGGTTCAGCACATCTTTGTGTGGCTTTCATTTTCAGTAATTTCCTGAGGATTTAAAGGTTATTCATCATTTTCACAAAGATAATGAATATCCTTTTCAAGAGGATGCAATGTGTAGATCAGCAGGTAAAATGTACATTACAACAGAAATATATTTCCATAAATCAAACAAAATAGTTTTGATGTGTACATCACATATGACCAGTCTTCCTTGAATTGCTTTATATTCTTAACAGGATGAAGAGCAACCCTGTATTTAGTAGTTCTACTTCATGAAATATACAATACATTCAGGTCAGCTAGGAGCAGGGTCTGTGTAGAGCAGTAGGCCATCTAAATGTGAGGGTTGCAATAACCTATTTCACTACCTAATAATGGTACCTTAGATCGCTGTGCTTCTGGCTTCTGAGAAAAGGGAAGATCTCTTTCAGTCTCTAGTTACACTCCATTTAAGGGTCAGCACTCTTGTGAGATAGAAATTATCAACGCTGCTTTCAGAAGAATAAATTGCAACAAAGAGCTGTTAAGAGGTGGGGTTAATAAATTATGCATTTGATCCCTCGGGTGGCATGTGGAACCAGAGCTGATGCCTGGGGTCACAAGACAGTACAGAGAGGAAGGAAGGTGTCTTATACTGGTGATCAGAACTAGAATAGTTTGCCAGTGGGAAATGTGGGGAGGGTACTTAGGAGCACTCCTTGCCCCTAAATGTGGTGCAGTGTTTCATGATGGTAGAAGAATATTTCTCTTCAGCTGTGTGAGATATATAAACCAGAACCTTTTACAGCTGCTCTGTAATCACAGGTGAAACACTTCTGCTTTATGTTATAGGCTACTCTGTAGTCAGGTGGTAGGAGACGTGTTTTCTACACCTGCAGCCTCAAATTAAGAGTGTTGAACTGTCTATTGTCCATTTGCCAGAAGACTACCCTTGTAACCAAATTCATAGGATGAGACATGGCACAGGCACAAATTCAATGTGATTGGGCCACACAGAGCACAGTTAAGATGTTACTGTAGTGGAGGGAAAGTCTGGTTTCTGCCCTCAACAGCATTATGCAGTCACTGGATATATTACATGTGATCAGTACACTTCTGGTTTTCATAAAATTTGGGGAGTCATCAGAAGCAAAATTTAAGTGTTACAAACAGACCAAGAATTGTCTGTATGATGGTTTAGAACATCTGTGCCTTTAGCCAGAGGTCATTTCAGAGAGGAGTTCATAACTCTGAATTCTTGTTTGCCTGCTCTTTGCTTTCACCAATGACTATAATTAGTTAATTTATCTTTGTCTTAAACATACTGGTTTTTATTCCTTATATCAGGTGAGTAGTGTGGAACATGTTTCATACTTAAATACTTCATTAAAAAAAATTGACAACTCTGGAATGCCTCTTGGGGGTAGGAGGGAAGGGAGGTAACAAAGACAACTACCAGTGCCATCTAAAATGAAAACTGCATTTTCAGAACTTACATTCCAGTACTTTGGTTTGTGTTTTTTCCAGGAGCAATGAAAATCTGATGTTAATTTATGACTTCCTGAGGGAGTTTGTCAGGCATCTTTAATCTGAAGTAAGAAATACAGAGAAGAACTGCATATTTACTGGACTATTAACACAAGAACAGCACTTTATAACTGGCTACTCCACCCTTGCCCTGAACTTCCAGTGCTGAGCTTACTGTGATTGATTTTACAGGTAAGTTTTCTCTATAATATTAAACTATTTCAGTCCATTGGCTGGTTGCCCAGGCAGGCTACCTAAAGAGACCCAGCCAGGATTGGTTTGTTTGACAGAGTTTTACTAGGCTTTATAAATCAACTTTTCGTTTTCAGAAGTGCATGTGGGGAATTTTAGGGCTATCACTACTGTTTGACAGAACCCCTGATTTCTGATACCATATTCTGAGAACCTTTTATTTAATTCTGTTTTCAGATACAGGACTCTTGGCAGTTCTTTATAAAGTAGTTACAGCATCAGGGCTTAAATTAATTAGCATTCCACTTTGGTTTCTATTGTAATTTGTACCATGAAATGTTCTCCTCTTCTGGATGTTCTGTCTAGGTTGAAGTCATTTAAATGCACCAAAACTAGAAAGTAGTTGTGACAGTTGTGCTTTTGTATGGGTTTGATGTTAAGAGGACTTGGTTTGCTAAACAAATTGGAACTTCAATGTATGTTTTCTCAAAGATTTATTATGTAAGTTTGTTCCCTTTGGTGTATTTATACTCTAATCTAGTGACTGCATAGAACATGCAGGTTGTTCAAGAAGCATGAGCTGCATCATGGAAGTTGTCTTATCTGAGGCAGCATGCTGTAGCCAGTAATCTTTGGAGTCAGCCCGTGTTCTCTCTTGTTCATGGGATTTTTGCATTCTTGTCTGGAGATGATTAGCTAAAATAAGTAGCAACAGGACATAACCTAGCAGTGTAGATAATTCTAAAAGAAAGTGGACATCATGGGGTTTACTCCTTTTTAGATGAGGAGAGAAAACCCCAGCTTTTCTATTTCCTATTATTGTTCTAATGAGTAGCTTAATTACTAGTCATTTATTCCTAAAAGATTGCCTGCTCAGAATATTTTCCTGTCCAAGACTACATGCCTGGATATAAGAGGAAGACCCTTTTAATGGCCTGAGGAAAATTATGCAGCATCAAAAGAATCCTTATCAGGCAGGAGAGGAGCCATGTACAGCTCAACCCATAGCATAAATACATAGGAGACCAAGTTTCATTGTTTCCATTCTTGAAGAAACAGCTTGCTTGTTTGCTCTTTCCAGTAATCTCCCACATCCTACTTCTTCAAAAAGAAAATAGTCTTCTTGAAATGGCATGAAGTTTTGTATGGTATTGTTATATTTCTAGTGGAAATCTCAAGAAACATTCAGCCTGGAAAAGTCCAATTTGGTTTGTTATGGGATGAAAAAAAGAAATTTAATCTGTTATTTTGACATAGATACTCACCTGCAAATTTCAAATTTCAACTGAATTCTGCTGTGTGTTAGATGTCAATGGAATTGTCTGTAATTGAGGAAGAACTCCATTGCAGTAGAGTATACTTTTGATCATACTGCTACATTTTTCAGTTGCTGTTTTTTGAGGTGTAAAAATTTTGTCAAGCAAATGTCATTCTTGTGATTGTTGTTATACATAGGCAGGGACATAAGTGAATTTCTGCACTGCTTTGAGTTACAGTTGGCAGGCTGCTTGGTACAAGCTGCTATAGTGGAACAAGTGCATTAGGCAGCAATTCCTGTAAAACAGTTTAAATCAGAGACACCACAGGATGAAGTGAATACAAAAATCGCAGGAAAGTGAAGCAAATTATCTTCCACTGGGGCCTAATCTCCTTAAATGCAGTAAAATTAATAATGATTAAAAAAATTACTAAGTTAACAAGTGTGACTAGTTAAGAGAATACAAAGAAAAGCTAAGCCAGTCCAACATGCTGTAGATACATATATATTTAGAAGATTGTAGTTTCAGTTTTATTTTCCTCAGAGATGCTCCTTTTTTGGTTAACAGCTTCTATGCATCAAGGATGCAGTGGCAAGCCCTGTAGTATGCTGGTGGACAAGTGTAAAGGTGTTCCAGGAAGGCCTTCACATGTATTTGGCATCCATAAAGAAGGGAACAAATAAGGAGTAATCATATAGGCTGTTAGGAGCTGCTGAATCTGGCAGCTAGAGAGAGGAAAGGCTGCTCCTGGCTCCATGTTGCCACATTCAACCAGTAGTGAGACTGAGCACGTATATGTTCCCCATAGACACACCCACACACAGTGTACACATATACATACACAAATGATTAACTGTGCAGATCAACACCAACAGAAAACACAGCATAATCAGTAGCAATGGATTCATCCTGTTTCCCTCTGGCTGATTGTGAAAGCCTTTTAACAGAAAATATACATACCTTTGTGTATATATACACACACGTGCAATATGCATCCATACAACATGGATCCATCCAGAAGCTGGCTTTAGACACTCAGTCTAATAAGTAACTGGCTCCTGGATTTCCTACTCTCCCAGCTGCTGGCAGCTGGATCTACAAGCCTCTCTGAGACCCTCTTGTGCACACACATGCACACACCAGAGAGGCACACTATGGATTCTCCAGGAACTAGTTGTAGGTGTTCAGTCTATCCAGTAGCTGGCCCTGGATCCTCTTGTCTACAGCTGCCTTGTGCAAAGATGCATAAATGTAAATGAGTCTCTCAGTTGACCTAAAAATTTCACAGTCTGCAGGAGCTGGCTTTTGAGGTACCAGGTTCCTCCAGTAGCCAATTTTCAGACCCTCTAGTCTTTCCAGTATCTGGCCTAGACCTGTAACTGCTTTGATACCCAGTTCGCAAGCCTCTTTAGCCTACTTGCATGGTAATCTAGCTTCACTTAATGATCATACACTGACATGTGCACCCACAAAATATGCATGCACTCTGGTCTCTGTGGTTGCTGGCACCCCAGACAAATAGGTTGTCCTTATTTCAGGTGCTGGCAATTAATTCTCTGTATGCTTCCATCTCTTCTGTTGCTGGCACTTTAGACACAGTGGCCCTTAAGACTTGTGGTACCCTCCCCAGTTGCTGTGACTTAGACCCCTCACTTCCTCTAGTCTCTACCATTGCTCCTATGATCTGTGGTCTGAGTCCAGTTGGTGGCACTTGGACCTTGGACACAGAATGGAACACAGGAGGGTCTCCTCACCCAAGAAAATACCTTAAAATGGAGCTTGGTAAGAAGATGGGACAGCCTGTGCTCATCAGTGGTGGCCAGCAACCTGTTTATATGAAACTGGCTCTTTTTATCCCTCTATTTTTCCATGCTTATACCTCCCCAAACCACTTTGATCCCTCATTTTCCCCACATTTGGTTCACCCTGAGAACATTCCATAAGTCAGGTACAATCCTACAATGCCCTTCCCTTGTGTCTCATAGTGAGTCCCATAGCTGTGGAGGCAGTAACCTCCCTCAGTCAATAAGGTGTTTTGGAGAAGTTTTGCACTGACTCTTCTTGAGTGGCTCCTCACCCTGGCCGTGGGCTCATCCCCCTCCTGTGATGGCTCTGGAGAAGCTAAGGCACATACCTCTGATGAGGTTATTTGTGTTCCCCTGCCTTCCATTGTGCTTCTGTGAAGCTTCTAATCACGATGCAACACAGGAGGTAAGCAGACAAGCAATTTTTCTGCCCTCAAAGCATTTCAGGAGGCAGTACAGTCTATATTACCTCTTACTGGGTGAAATTACTTCAGTCTTTCATAAATGGGCAAAGGGATCCAAGGTCCTGCTCCACTGGCTGGACTTGCAGGTAGTACAGTTATTGACTGCGTGTCTTTCAGCCTGGGTTGCAGACTGTACCGAGCTTGGCTTGCTGTGACTCTGCCTATTTACAATGAGTTGCATTATTTTCCCCTATAGGGGTCATCTTATTGCTAGCCATTCTGTATTGTGACACACTTCTGTAACTCTTGCCATTCAGCTTTTGTTTTCTGCTATCCTGAATTTAGCATCAGCAGCAAGCCTTGTCACTTTACCGTCCAGTCTTCTCTATGTAATTTTTGAAGTTGAATAAAGTAGCCTTAGTGCAGACCTAGATGGACACCCAGTGATGTACTTCATCATTGTGAAAAATGTCCATTTACCCCTTCATTTTCTTTCTTATATTTTATGCTGGAGGTCCCTTCCAACCCACATGATTCTATGCAGTAATTTATCCATAATAAGATTAATCCATGATAGTATGACTCTTCAAAACCCCTAGGTGAATGACCTTTTCAAAGGCCTTTTGGAAACCCACATGTTTCAACAAAATCCAAGAGATCTATGAAGCATGACTGGTTTCTTGCCAGCACCAGACACCACATTCTTGTGTTAAATGCCCAGAGACAGATACGTGAATAGGTTGTTTCTTGCTAGCACTGAGGAAAAGCAAATTATACACTTCCCCCTCAGCTTCAAGAATTTAATTTGTCAGACATGTAGTGTCCCATTTGTTTTTTAACTTAGTTATTCATTTCAAAAATGTCTTAAGTCTGAAGAAATAGAGAGTATAACTAGAAAATCTAATTGCATAAAACAGGAAGTTTCCCAGCCTTACTCACACTAGTGATACCTTGAAATGGTTTCAGTTAGATTTTGTTATCCAGTAAGATATTAGCATAAATTAAGTTGGCATAAGGATCCATAAATTTTCATCTTGTTCTTTTGTGTATTTGGTTTGGGTTAAAGCTTTTGATTGTAGAGGGTCAGCAGAGACCATTATGCTTCTGTAGAGGCATAGACAGAAGTAGATACTTGTGTGAGACCTAATATATTATGGTTGCTTGAGTTTTTCTGTTAGAAAGCTATCCAGGTGGCATGCTGAGGAATCTACCACCACATTTCACTAGAATATTCCAGTAGTTAATTACCCTCATTTAAAATTTGCATTTTTCTTCCTGATAATTTTTTTTATAGCTTTGATTGTCAACCAGTAAATCTTGTTATGTCTTTGTCTCTTTAATTAAAGAAACTGGATGCTGTTCTTCTAATCTGATACTAGGTGTGCTTATGTTTACTTCAATATCTTCTCTCTCACCCTAGCTGTTAATTTAAAGGGGATCCTGTACCCCTGCTCTTGTTATAAGAACAAGCATATTTTCCCAGGAAAATTCACTCACTGGTAGTTACTTTTCTATTCCTTCATTTTCTGCCAAGAACAAAGAAAAGAAATTCTGCCTATAAAATTAAGCTTCTCATAGTGCCACCTGTGGTTTTACCCAGCCACAATGAGGACAGTCACAAAGAGTGAACAAACAGTCTCTCCTGTGCTAAAATCTGTACAAACTCTGGCATGGCTGTCAATCATTTATTACCTGATGTGAAAAACAAAACCCTATTTAAACATTAGCAGTTAATGGAACTGAAAATGCTAAATAGCCAATTCAGCTCAATATTACTGGGGGGTTGAAAAAAAGTAATTTGGGCAATCAGATGGATGAAATTTATTTTTTAAATGATAAAACCATCATCATGATTACTATTTGCATTAGTCACTATTTTTTATCATGTGTTTTCTGGCTTAGCTGCATTTGTCATGTTACTGGTAACGTAGTTATGTTTAATTTCTCCTGTAAACCCTTGTAGAGGGCTGTGTATAATTCTGTTTCTGTCATTACAAATTCTGATTCATCAGTTTAGGTGGTTGTTCTGAAGTCTAGGTTGCTAGGAACAGTGGTTTGCCTCTTTGCCAGGAACTGAGGATTTGTTTTCTTCCCAGAAGAGGAGCTGGTTGTTTACTTGTTTGTAGTATGTCTGTGTGACTGATATTTGCATCCATGTGTAGTTTAGGTGTTTTTCAAGTAAAAATCTGTAATGAGTGAAACTAAATGGATCAATACCAAGTGGGTAGAGGTATCATAGCAAGGCAATATATTTAACATTTGAAAAAGAATGGATCCCTCCCTTATGACCTTGTGTCAGAGGCTGGCCATCATCCTGTGAGCACTAAGGTTTGTATTCAGTCTTGCTGCTGTTAGTTGTTATAGGTCCATGGACCAGCAATAACATGGCCTGTTCCTGGGGCTGGTGGAAGGCTGCTTCCTTCAAATTTCATTTGAAATACCTACATTTGAACTAGGAAACTTTTCTCCTTTTAGCTTTATTTCTTTTTCCAAAGGGGGTTAAAAATCTAAATCTGGCTTAACCTGGAATTAAGTTTAATTGTTGGGAAGTACACTTTGGAAAGTGACATCTAACGATCACCTGAGCAATCTGGTGTTGAAAGGAGAGCTGGCTGTTCTGACTTTTAAGCTAATGGGAGATGATGTGACAAAAGTCTTTTATTAATTAGGGAAACCATGAAAGGAAAAAAAATATATGGGGTGAGGGAAACAGTTAAGGCTCAGGAACATGCTGTCTTTTCCTTAGTCATAAGTCTTCTGACCCATGTTCTTAAATGGTTACATTATTTACCTGGATTGTGCTTTAGACTAGTGCTGTGCTGAAAGGCTACCAAGAGTGGTGCTTTCTGGGCTCTTGTCCTGAGTTCCTAAGCTGAGACAGGGCCCTTTATAGGTAGGTAGGTTGTTTAGTTTGTTGGTTGGAAGTATACCACCCTGGGTTGCTTGGATCCCAAAGCCAGAAAAACTTTGTGTCTTTGTTTCACTCTTGTTGAGTGAAAGTGGAACACTTTCCCCTGTTGGAAACTGAGGAGCTCAGACTCTTTTTGGGCTTTTTGCCTCCTTATTCTACCAAGAAGTTGGTTGCCCTGTGACAAAGTGAGGAGTTCAGTCTCGTCTTTAGACACTGTCAGGGCCCTGGCCTCAGCCCATATCTATTCCCACAAAGCCTCACTGCACCCTCACAAGTGTAGATTTACCCCAGCCTCAATTTCAATGTTGCAGTCAAGACTACTTTCATGTTGTCTTTCTTGTGGTGCAGGAGTCCTGAGTTTGCTCCTGTTATCTTCAAGGGCAGTCCTGGTCTTTTTCACCTTTGTGAGGGAAAAAAAAATTATGTTTGCATTCTTGTACTCTTCCATTTCCCTTACAATTTGAATTCTTCAAGCAGATTATTTTCCTAAAGTCTGGCTTTCCCCAGATAGTTATTTCCCCTACCTGCCTCCTGAAGAATTCTTCTCCAGTGTCAAGGACAGCACTGTCTTTTCCAGACAGTTCTAGACATGTTTGGCAACTTAGCCACTTTGTTCTCAGGTTCCTTCAGAACTGGACCAATACTGTAGTTCCTGGTGACTCAGTGCTTTCCAGTTTTCCAGTGCCCACCAGTGTGTCTTCTTATTCAAAATGTTCATGCAGTGGTGCATCTCCAGTGCAGAGCAGGAGGCAACACAGTGGTTCAGATGTTCCCTACCACATGCCTCTAAGTGCCTATCATGTCAGACTAGTAATGGCAAGGAGAAACAGAAGATGGAATACAATCTTGTAGGTCTTCTGTCTGCCTAAATCTGTCCCTCCATCTCCCAGGACAAAATATACAGAATAGAGGTTCGTCCAGTTATACTTGAATAAAAGGCAGGGAATAGAAGAGGATGTTCTGCTATCCTGTCAGACCACAGCCAACATTTCTGCTCACTTTCACTCCAGAGGTGGCATTCTGCCTCTTATTTTTGGCTTTAGTGAGGCTGTAAAGTGCATAGGCTATTACCAGGCGTAAGAGAAGGAAGCAATTTTTTATCTGACTCTGTGGGAAAGGAAGAAAAAATACACAAACACAAGCTTGAAGTGTTTTTATAGAGCAGAACCCCTGAAGACCTACCTCAGCAGAAGATTAAGGAGCAGAAACAAAGCTGAAAGGAAAATCTGTCACCAAAAATAGTTTGTGTGGTTGTTTTCATTTCAGAGTACATCTGAAAAGCAAAGACAGGGAGAAGTTAGATAAACCAACTTTTCACATACCACAGTTCTGCTGGGATTCCACATACATTCAGTGCACCATAAACTGAAATTGTGGAATAAATGATAAGTCATGAGTTTGTTCATTTCTAAGCATAGGAAGTTCTCTTCAGTTGTACCCTCTCCCTTGTTTTGCCTCTGCTGTTGGCTGGAGGATGTAGAGGAGAAGCAATCAAAGACAAAAAGCATCAAAGGAATAAGAAGTCAGAGTTCAGTGGCTCTTGTAAGATAATCAGCGCATCACACTTGCTAGAGACTAAGATCAGAGGATAAAAAAAGACTTAAAACCATAGTTTTGAAGTGGTAAGTAGTTCAGGAAAAACTACTTTGTGGAGACTAGAGAATAGAAAACTATTGGGTTTATTGCATGTGTTTGGCTTCAGCATCTTACTGAGAATCCTTCATGTCAATACCTACAACAAGCAGTAAAAAACCCTAAAACTTCAGCTACAAAACTAAACAATTCACTTTCCAGTAAGGAGAGTACAGCAATCCGGTCAGTTCTTACAGTCTTTACATTAAATGACATTGAGCTGGTGCACCATTTTTAACCTCTTTAAGTGCAATACTTAGGGATTATCCTAACAAAACAACAACAGCCTCAATAACACCTACAGATTTCTTTTAATTCTTCTTGATGTCCATTAAGGTAGCTCCTCATTAGTAGAGTGATTAGTATCCCCACCTGTCATGTGGGAGAACAGGGTTTGATGCCCCAATGGGGGGACCGCAAACAAAAGTCTCTTGGGTTGAAGTGGTGTCTGGTGGTTAGGATTCAGTGCTCTCACTGCCAGGGCCTGGGTTCAGTTCCTGGTCAGGGAAGAATCCTGCTCTGGCAGGGGGGTTGGGCTAGATGATGTTTTGAGGTCCATTCCAACACCTGACATTCTGTGATTCTGTGATACATCTAAACTGAAGAATGAGCATTGTTCACCACTCTGTGATCTGTGCTAGATTCAGTCCAATTTATATCTCATCATGAATCACTCACACACTGTAACACTGATTTTCTGTGTACAGTAAAGAGAAAATGCAAGATATAATTTGCTGACTCATTCTCAAAAATCAGAGATTTTTCTCCAAAGCAAAAATCATGCTTTGGAGAAAAAATGACAAGAAAGAGAAAGTACATCATGATGAGGTTATTCAAGTATTAATGCCACCATTAATTAACAAATTTGGTCAAAATATATTGTTTAATGCATGAGTCTGCATGAAAATGGACATCCAGCTATGAAACTTGACAGTCTAGAGATAGTGTCACAAGGTTAAAATGTTCTGTAAATTCAGGGAAATGATCTAAATCTGCAATGCTGGCTCAGCCCTAACCTGCAGACCACAGACTTAGTACCCTGAATGTTTGGCTAAAAAATTAAAATTCTTCATTAGCAAATGAACTTTCCTAATACTGACTGTGTAACCAAGTAAGGTTTACAGGAACTTCTTATCCCAAGAGGAAGAAGGAATGTCTCTTCAGTGAGGAAAGACAAATGGAAGAGTAGCCTATGGACCGGCCTGTGGGCCTTGCATGAAGTATGTTCATTGTTTTGAGGGTTGGTGCCTACTTTGTTAACACTAGGAAGTGGGGAAGATGTAAGAAAATGCAAGAGCTGCAGGCTGAGGATTGCTGAGAATATCACAGGATCATCCCAGAATGTTAGGAGCTGGAAGGGACCTCAAAAGAGCCTACATAAGAACTATGTAACAAAAGAGATAACTGAAAACCATGACAGTTACAACAAAATACTGGAAGACCATTAATGATGCTAAATTTTGCCTCTTGCAATTGAGACTATACAAGAGAAAGACAGCAGCCAAATTAAGCATATCTATTTCTTTCCTAAGAGATCATAGAGGCCTTCTATTAGTCCTAGAGTTAAAAGAACGTGACTAAAAGCCAGTTTATGTCCCAAGCTGTCCAACTATGCTACTCTGTTACTGTCTGCAAAACTGCAGTATCAACTTTCTACCTGTTCCTCCAGAACAGGCTCACACTGATTGTAGTAATCTGTGAAAGTCTTGTATAGGACTTCAAAGAAAAAAACTGCACAGTATGAAGGATTGTGTAATGAACATCACTTGGAAGAAAAGCAGAAAGACACAGTGTTAAGCACAAAGTATCCACAAGGAGGGCAACAGGACTCAAGAGACAACAAATTAGTAAAAGGACAACATGCATGATATATTTGTGTGTGTCTGTGCCTGTGCAGTACTAGTGCTTCCCATAAGACCTAAGTAGCTCTATGCCAGAACTTGGCTTACTGTGATCACAATAATTTGAGACATCAGTGACTGGTATTCTCAGAGGACATTTAGTATCGTTGTTCATTAGGCATGATGCCTAAATATCATTCCATCCCTTGGGGGCTTATATGCCAAACTGAAGAAGTGAAGCACTTTAAATAGTGGTATATTCTTTGCATGTGGCCTTGTTTGATATGGGTTTTATAGCAGCTAACCTACTGGAGTGGTTCTGGGATCAGCTTGTGCTGAATAATGGTTAGCTGCAGGGGCCAGGGCTCTCAGCTTATTCTCTTTAAATAAAATCCTAAAACATTTGGATTAAAGAAGAGCAGGAAAAGCACTGAAGAACTAGTGCTACCAGCAAGGAAAGAGTGTCAAAAGTGTATTTTAGACTCTCCAAGCAGCACTCAGGTTTTTATAACAATCCTGATAATAATCTTATGCTTACAGAGCATCTTTCATCTAGAAGGATCCATTTATGGGCTGTATGCATACCATGGAAAGAATTGTTCTCCCTTCTGCCAATTTCCACAGTGAAATGTTGTTTACACCTCTGGAGGAAAATATTGTGCTATGTGAATTGCTACATCAGGACCAAAATGGATGAGGACAGGCAGTGCCAAATGATATAACAGTCAGATACAAAACATAGTGGGGAGTTTGAAAGAAACAGAACAAAAATAATCAAAACCATATTCTGATCAGGAGACTGAGAGCAATAGAGAAATTTCCAAAATGTACCATGGTAATAGTCATGGAACTTTTGCTTTTAAATCTCCATTTGATCTTTTGGCTCCCACTTAGATTCTCTCAATGTATACTCATACAGGCTGCTGTCTAAAACATTAACAACCAGGCAGCTGAGCCTGACAGAGCTGTCCCCAAAACTTTAAATAGTTATCTTACATATTATATATGGTAATTACTGGCTTTTATACCCAATGTTAAATAAGAAGGATTTAACATCAAGTAACATGAACAAAAAGCATTTATAGAATAACATATTTTAAATGTGTTAGGATAATTCTCACTAGGTCAAACTACCCTCTTTAGTTCAGTTTGTTTCTGACTTAGTCCCATTACTCTTTTTGTTAGTGATAGTTTCAATCTACTCCTCCAGTCTTCTTCATGCATCATGGAACATAGTTTGAAGAAGAACTGGTAAGATACACTTAATAATCACAGAATGTTAGTAGTTAGAAGGGACCTCAAAAGATCATCTAGTCCAACCCTCCTGCCACAGCAGGATTCCCTAGACCAGGTCACACAGAAGCGCGTCCAGACGTGTTTTGAATATCTCCATAGAAGGAGACTCCACAACCTCTCTGGGCAGTCTGTGCCAGTGCTCTGGCACCTCAACTGGGAAAACATTTTTTCTTGTATTCTTATGGAACCTCCTACATAGCTCCAAAATTTAAACTCTTGATAAATAAAATCATCTATGAATTTTGTACACTTCTTGCAGGTTGTAACTACCAAAACCAAGGTTGTTGCATGGAAGTTTGCAGATTATAAAAATTGGTGGAATGATAAAAATGAGCAAGGTAGATTACTTAAGAGCAGCCTGTACTGCATTATGAACTAGACTCATTTCATGTGAGCCAAAGGAAAGGCTGCATGTTTCAGAAGCAAAAAGAAGTAGATCCCACTTAAACAGTGGAGGCTGTCTTCAGAAAGAAAGCTTCAGAAAGGGTGGGGAAGGGCCAAGGGTTGAAGGGTAGTTGGTAGATCATAGACTCTTGGTTTTACACTGAGACTGAGTAGCTAGCACAGTCCCTGGCAGTGCAGCAGAGGCGATCTAGAATAAGGGTGGAGAAGCAAATTCTGGCATTATGCAGCATAAGTGTGCCTCTTCCTGGGCTTCTTTGTCCTGTGCTAAAATTAATACACTTAGGAAGGGAGAGATGAGAGAACAGTGATGTAGAAAACTCATTAAGTCTCCCAGAGTAAAAGGTAAGCTCTCAAATTCACCCATTCAGGTGACTTGTGGTGACTTAATCATTCTTAATACACACAGGAAGATTTCTAGTAGGGCAGTTTTAATGAGCTCTAATAGGGGAAATGGACCAACTCATATTGGAAACAGAGTGCCAGATTTTTTAATGAGATGGTAATTAGCTCCTGGGACACAGCAATCTTGATGGATTTTCCATCAGTTCCAAAACCTTAAATCTGACTGTGCACTTCTCCATACAATTAGTTTTGACTGCAGCTTATTAAAATGACTTGGGAATTGTTGGGTGAGAGTGTCTGCTCTAGCTAGGTGAGTGTTTTCTGGTTTAAACTTGTAGTTGGTGTACATTCTTAGTCTACAGAAAGTTCCAAGGTTCAGTTTTCCCAGAAAGTAAAAACCACCTTTAAAACTGCAGATCACTGGGATCTGTTGGCAGGAATGGAAATACTCTCCCCCATTGTGTTTTTTCTCTCAGATAGCACTAGATTTTTCAGCGTGGTCTCTGCTCATCCTGATCACCTGTATCCTTGCTGGATCTCCAGTGAGACCTGGCAGATCACTGTGTTCTTGTTACTCTTTGCAGCAGCACTACCTGAGACCAGTTCCCTGCACTTAGCAGTAGTGGAGAGTCCTGTGGATTCCACTGAATACTGTGGTGGTACTTTTGGTGTGACTGAATGGAAAATTGAATACAAACCTCTAAAACTACCTGTACAACTATGGAAAGATTGGATGCTTCTAATTCAGGAGAGGTTGTTCAACTCAATCTTCTGTAAGTGTAGGTGTCATAGAATCATAGAGGTTGGAGAAGGCCTTTAAGACCAATGAGTCCAAACGTAAACCTAACACTGCTACGTCCACCATTAAACCATGTCCCTAAGTGCCATGTCTGCACATCTTTTAGCTACCTCCAAGGATGTTGACTCAACCAACCATTTCCCTGTGCAGAATCCACTTCTGTGGATTGTGTAAAAGTGTATTTCTTTCAAAGCTGTCTGTAACAAGCTGAAGGCAAGTGATGCAGTTACTTCAGCACACAATTTGCACTAGTGAGGGCAAGGCATGAAATTACGTTTCATCTCAAAAGAGATGGAAGTCTATAGGGCACATTCTGCTCTACAATACCTTTGTTACTTGTGTGAGATTATACTAGTGCAAGAGTACTACTGGCAGGTTGTCTACAGGCTTTAAGATCAGGAGACCCAGCAAGAGTGTTTATGTGGAAGGCCCTGGTATGTGTCCTCAGTGGCACAGTGATGATCTAGCGATCACAAAATGAGGTCTGGTTCTAAAAGGAGCCTCTTGGATTTGTTTCTTTCAGTTGTACTACAAGCAGTTGAGACTTTCCCATGGTTAGAGCACTAGGCATGTCTCACTTTCCCATGTGCTTTCATTGGTGTGCATTAACATGTGAGATCACCTGATCTCTCCTCCCTCAGTCATTGAACTCTTGGTGGTCTTCTTCTCTTTTCCAGTGGCCTGTTTTTTTTTCATAATCTGTCAAATTTTGTTTAAATTCTCCAAGGCATTGAAAAGATATGTTGAAGACAAAGAGGTACACATAAAAACCCTGACTCAAACTATAAACTAGATGGCTCTTGAAGCTGACAGTGGGTAGTGCCAACATCCTGAGTGTCAGCAATTAAAACATAAAGAACAAAGATAGAGAAATAACTGTAAAACATTTCTTTAGAAGAGTGCAGTTTAGTTGGAGGCAGTACTCTTGGTACACAGAGGTTGAGACCAATCTATTTTTGTGCCAAGTTTTTCTTCTTGCTGTTTGATGTGTTATCTCTCTGGGACAGCACCATACTTTTCAGCTTGTAGCATCGGCATAATGGAGCTCCTCCCCGAGGGGCTTCTCTCTAGAGCAGGTTTTGTGGCATTGTGCAGTGTTTGCCTTCCTTGTTTTTACCAGCTTCATTATACCTCTACTCTAGGCTTTTTCTGCAGCTATTTCAACTTGCCACAAGGATAAATCAAGGGTATTTTAGTAATGAGTTCTTGGTGTGGCTTCTTGCAGTAAGTGATAGCTGTTCTCAGTATCTGAAGGGAGATATTAAAAAAGCTTAAATGACTGGAAGGACAATAGGAGCGCTTTGGATTCCAATTTATCATCTAAACAATGCCAGTTAGTGGTAAATGGGAAACAATTTGAAGTGTTAGCTCAAATGTCCAAACTACCAAAAGTTCTTTCACAGCCTGGCACCCTTGTAGACAATTTTTTCATTCAGTCTCTCTGTTCAGGAGTAGAAGCACTTCCCAGGGTTATTGCCATAAACAGGAGGGGTGGAGACTGCTCATGTTGTACCTGCTGAGTAAGAAGGGACTGTCAGCTTTCTTAACTGTCATGAAAATCACTTATTTTCCAATGGAAAGAAAATAATACAGTGAACTTTTTAGTTTGACTATTTGTCAAAACCAGTGGCATGTTTGGTATCTATAGGCAGTTTCTGGTGACAGTCCAACAAGTGAAAGGCTTATTAGAAGAACATTATTAATAAGAGCATCCCCTTATTAGCATAACTTTGAGGGGGACAATACATTTGCTCTAAAAGCTATCTCAGGAAATAGTATTTTCTGATTGTGCACCTGAGGAAGTTTAGATACTACCTAAGTAATTCTTTTTACAGATTATAGCTGTGCTGGAAATATGCTCACTTTATTACCCATAGTTCTGCCTTACCAGCCTAACATACTATAAACTATTGCTTCCATGACTGTCAGCAGTTCTGGATTTGTGGGAGTTCTAACCGAACGTTTATTTGCAATTTAGTAACAATGGGTCAACTTGAAGTATTTAGTATGAAAAATCCCCTTTGTTTCTTAATGTCATAGAGGAATAAATGGTAGTATTTGTTTTCCTCCAATTTAATTTCAATATAGGAGTACTATTTCGGAATGCCTCCTGTTCATGATACATTTTTCTGCTAGTTGTCTTCTGGGTTTCTGGGTGTGAGTGCTGTACTTTGGGCTGGGTGTGCTCAATGGTTCCTTAAGGCTAAGAAGATCCATTACTTTACACACACATTCCTAATTACCTTGAAATGACAATAAATATCAGCTCATGAGTTATTTATTTGCATCTGCCTCCTAATATTACAGTTAGGTCAGAAGAAGCCACCTGTGAGATATTTTTTATTCTTTTCTTGTATGTGACAAATATGGGTAGATAATCCAAGATGCTTCAAAGAACTGGTCAGGGAATAGCTTATTTTCCTCATGAAAAGATTTTGATAAATGGAAATGCTTGATTTTTATGAAAATCAAACAACCCTGAAAGGTCACAAGTCCCAGAACTGTGTAGGGATTTTCTTTAAGGGGGAAAAGCAGACCTTTTAATTAAAAGTCATGTGGTTTTACCTTTTGCCAGTGTATTTTCTTTAAATTTTGTTTTGTTTTGTTTTTATAGTGGGTTCAAGCAACTTCAGTTTCTGACTTTTTTATATATAAGAAAAGTATCCACACATCTTGAAATTTGTTTATTGAGGTGTATTTTATAAGATTACAGCACTGAATCAATTTTTAGAACATTTTAACATTAACTGAAGCATTATTTTTGACAGTTAAAAAACTCCCAAATGTTCAAATGGCAATTTGACCAAGTCATACAAGTAAAATACCCTGTCTTTTGTCAGAGATTTTGTGTGGATATTTTTAGATCATTTAGAAATGTATAAACTAAAGTATTTCTAAGACAGCTAAACTAGAAACTGTCTGGTTTGCTGACCTAAAATTTCCAGACCAGTACAATAAATTGGGAGATTTAGTTATGCTATGTGACATCTCTGTGAGAATATTTTATTCCTACACTGTGAATAAAACCCCCAAGTTTTTTAAAAAAGAAAGAATATGATGTGTTTTATGGGAACACTCCCCAAAAGTTATGTGCCAAAAGAATATGCAAACATATCCGAAAGGCCTGGGGACATAAGATGGAAAATGTAGGATGTCAAGATGTTTCTCTGCCTTTGGCTTTATAAGTTGAATTGCTTAGTCAAAAGGAAGGGATAGAGTGAGAACTCAGGAAACAGTAAAATGGGAGGATATACTCAGTATGTTAACAAAGTATGGAAACTGCTTGGAAGAGGGGCTGTCAAGCACATGGGGCAAGTGGAAACTATTGGAGTACATAAAAAGCTTATGCTTTCCTTCTGCTAAAGGGAGATACTCTTCTAATAAAGGTGAAGCAGGCTCAGTGTGGTGGGGAATACATTAGGCCAGGTATGCAGTAAGCTATGAGGTTCATGGAAAGGCAATCTTGAACAGTGGAATCTACTTTTTAAAACCAGATTTTCTCTACTGGAAAATATTTCTGGAAAGCATGCATTTCTTTGCTTTTGATGCCAGCAGCTGCTTATGTTCCAGAGCAGAGGAGTCAATGTTTACACGTGTAGCCAGTATTTGCAGATGCTTTTCACTCCTTCAGTCTGGTGGGGCTTAATGGCTGCTCCCAGTGGAGATGTGCTCATGAACACAGCACTAGCAACAAAGTGGTGGATTTACTGCTGATAGGCATGAAGGCATGGTTGGCGTGGGCTCAGATGAAGTTTGTTTGAAAGAAGAGAAGGATTATCACATGAAGGGGGATAGGCCCAAAGAGAGAGACATGCCTGCAAAAAAAGTAAGATATGTTGGCTTTAGTGTGAATAAACCTAGGAGCACTGGTTCTTAGTGTCCTGGCAAGAGACATGGGGCTCAGTACAGGGTGTGATACACTGGAGAGAATGGGACAGTGGGGGTTTGATGTCTTTTGCCCTAGTCTAAATCAGGAGGAAACATCAGAATGGTTTAATCTCTGAAGTCTTTCTTTCAAGACTATCGATCCTAATGAGGCTCCCAGGAATAATGATCTCCCCTTTTTGTTTATATCTCCACTTTCTTTAGCTATTCCTGGCTCCCTATCTCTTTGTTCTCTGCACCAAAAGCTCACTTGTTTTCTTGCTGGCTATAGCTGCTGGGGCTTGCTTCCTTTCTGTGCATTTTCTTCAAAAGCCTTGAAATGTCACATAGCTACACGTCCTGCTGAGATGCTCTTGTCTTATTAATGTACCAATGGGTGTTTCTTAATGAGAAAACATGAAAGTACCATGAGCCTTCCTCTGTGCCTCCCCAGACTGTTCATGAGAAATTGATGAATTGTGTGAAGTCTGTAAAGACCTGGGAAATCATTTTAAGTCTATTTGGGCAAATATGCACAAATAAGAATTTGTTCTTTAGGAAATGATTTCAAACTGGCTTTTCCAAATAGCATGCTTTCACTAGGGCTCAGAGCTCTGAGGCTGAACACAACCTGACACAGTATTTCCAGAATAATATGACTAGTGAATTCCCCTAATGTGGTAAAGGTGACTTCCATCATGGACTTTGGAGCAGAGGCTTGCATTATCTGTTCTCACTGATTTTCATCTCTAAAGTCAATAATTTTGGGCTCATATATTTTCTCTAGTAAAAACAATCAGGTGCTTATGTTGTAGGTGCCCCCCCTCCACTGCTGGTCTTCTGAGGAAGTGATGGGGTGTAGCCTCAGTGATAGGGACCAGATTCTAAAGGCTATTGCTGTGTCTGATTGTTCCTTCTTTATAGACTGAGGCAGTAGTCATCCCAAAAATACTTTTGAAAATGTCGTAGGTGTTTGCTTGTGAATTTGGGAGCTTCACTTTCAACTCTTTTGTGTCAAACTCTTGGTCTAACTGGATGTTTGCTTTGGCTCCATTTCTTTGTTCACAGTGTTCATTGTGTAAGAGAGAGGAGAAGGCAGGAGAGAAAAAAACCAAGCACCAGCAGGGCAGACATCTGTCTAGTGTATTTTTCTATATTTTTCTCTGCATTGTGTTTTAAATAGATCTGGAGAGACATGTCTGTCTGCAGTTAAACTGTGTGAAGCAGGCCCATTGCAGTTGCTGAAGGAATGGTTTGAGCACCGCAGTATAGGAAGGACATTGAGGTACTGAAGAAGGTGCAGAGAAGGGCAACTAGGCTGATCAGGGGACTGGAGAACAGGCCTTATGAGGAGAGGCTTAGGGAGCTGGAGTTGTTTAGCCTGGAGAAGAGGAGGCTGAGGGGAGACCTTATCACTCTCTTCAGCTACCTGAAAGGCCATTCTAGGGAGGCGGGTGTTGGCCTCTTCTCCCTTGTGACTAGTGACAGGACTAGAGGGAATGGGCTTGAGTTGTGCCAGGGCAGGTTTAGATTAGATATTAGGAAGAATTTCTTTACTGAAAGAGTGGTGAGATATTGGAATAGGCTGCCCAGGGAGGTGGTGGAGAGTCACCATCGCTGGAGGTTTTTAAGAAGAGGATTGATGTGGTTCTTCAGGGGATGATTTAGGGATAAGAGTAGTGTAGGGCTATCGGTTGGACTAGATGATCTTGAGGGTCCTTTCCAACCATAATGATTCTGTGCATCAGCCAAGCTACCATTGTAAGACAGGGCAATGGTTTCCCTAACCATCCCTGCTACAGAGAGTAAAATATAGCTGAATGTCCCCCATTCCTAGTACTTGTGTTTAGCTGTAGAGGCAGAACTGCTGAGCCAGTAATTGTCTAAGCTGAAGGTATCAAAAGGGACAGTTTCTGCTGAGTTAAGCCCGCTGGGTATCACTGGGATGGAGAAACAGGGCTGCCAAGCAAGGGATCTCTGGGATCCCCTTCTGTGATGCGCAACACTGCAAGCATAGAACATTGCCTAGAGGTAGGCTTAGATGTGAAGTACTGAGCTGGTGTGCTAACAGACATCATCAAAGTTTTGCATAGCTCCATGCAAAGCCTGGAAGGGCTGCTTGTCTTTCCAACTACAGACGTGCACGTGCAGCTGTACATAAGCTCTTCTCTATTAGTGCAACATTTGAATGAATAAACACTGATAAGAGCTGCATAAATATTGTGCCTGAACTATGTTTTGACAGCTGTCACTTGTACTGTCTCCCCCCAGGTCTGTCTTTTAATTACATCAGGTTAACACAATGTTTCATCTGTCACCCTTGACTGATGGCAGAAAGGCACAAATTCAGCCATGGGATCAACAGATGTAGCTTTTCTTACTGTCATGACACAGTGTTTGTCACTCTCCACTTGAATCACCCTCTACCCACAGTCAGTTATCATGGGTAGAAAAAGAAATGGCCTAAGGATTGAAGAGTGGCTCAGGGAATTGCCATATGCTTTGTATGAGATTGTAGCCCAGCAGCTAAGGCATTTTTAGCTGAATCTGCAGCATGTGGTATAATTCTGTATCCGAAGGGACAACTGGATTTTCATCAGCTAAAGGGGGCTGAAAATTGGCTGCAGGATGAGAAAAAACCAGTCTTAGCACTTGTGCAATTACTTAAGCGAGGTCCACATCTTTCCATAGTCTCTTAAGTGTTGTTGCAAATTGGAGTTGCACAAATATTCCCAGAGAATAAAATGAAGAGCCTTCAAGGTTAATGTTCCCTCTCTGGGCAGACTGCTAGATGGGGGATGGAAGTAGTTACCTTTTAATGATATGTTTATGGAGGTTAGGTCAGTCTGCTGGGGAACTGATTCAGTATCACACATCTTCAGTGGTGGGTTCTGCAGTGTTGCTGAGATGTCACCTGTGAATAACTTAGAAATACTCTTTGCAAGTGGGCTGCCTTCTGGAGAACAAAGAAGGAAATCAGTTCAAAGAAAAAAAAGGCTTCTAACAGCTTGAAATACAATATATTTTTTAAATGACCCTGGAAAATTAATTTCCTTTGGAAAAGTTGTAGCTGGGAAGATCTCTGAATAGACTTTTTGCTGACTGTTGCAGAACTGTGTTAAGATGGAGCAAAATACAGTATGGTACAATAAATGTTATAGCTTTCATGTAGAAGCTCAGAATATTGGAATGTTTTCTAAATGCAAATTTAAGGAAGACTAGTTAGATTCTTTGCTTTCTAACATGCACTAATGTTCAGTAACAGAAAGTAATGTTCACACTTAGTAATTTCTTTGAGATGCATCATTAAGTAAAAATAATTACATTTATGATAGCAATAATTCACTGGAACTGCAAATTTGGTGTTCTTTTGGACCATATTTTATTTTAACTTTCTCTCCTCCCAGATCCAGGAAAGGGGGAGGAAGATAAACACCTCCTGTTTTGTTGGGTTGTTTTGGCTTGGGGTTTTTGGTTGGTTGGTTGGTTGGGATTTCTTTGTTGTTGGTGGTGGTTTTTTATGAAATAAAAGGAGAAGTAATTCCACTTCTATGCATTCTGTCTGGCTGTCATCCTGACATCTTGCATGGCCAGCTAGCTAGCAGTGAACAGGAGACAGGGCAGACCACACCTAGGGGCTGACGTCCAAGAGGGCAGCTGCAGAGGACTGTCACTATGGTGTTTTGGCACAAAAACCTTGGAGTTTCTGATTTGTTTCACACAAAGCTTCACCACTTTGTTCTTACTCCTTTTCTTGTTTGTATGCTAACACTTCTTTCACGTTACCGAGATAGCAGACAAAACACAGGTAACTTTTCTCAGAGAAGTAATGACTCTTGTGTTCATACCTGATCTGGCTGATTCTTGCTTTTTTCTTTTTATTATTATTCACATGTTTTGTTTTTTTTCTTCTTTTTGAGACACCATTTATTTCAGTAGCAGATAACTCACCCTATTCACTATCCCTGCCATGACAGGCTTCTTGTTTCTATTTTGGACTGCAATTTCTCACACAGTGAGGGAGGAAACTGTAGATGACTGAGCATTCTCTATTCAGAGAAAAATGTTCCTTAAAGGGATTTTCCCCTCCCCTCTCCTGGAAAGGGTTGTCTGCAGGTCAGGTGGGTGAGTTGGAATGAATCACAGAGGACAGAATGAGCAGTCAGTTTAGGGTCACCTTTTTTACTACCTCCCTTTTCAGTTTTCTTCAATTTCCCAGTCTCATTGAAGTTAGAGCTCTCAGGATCTTTCTTGAGAGCAAAAGGAGGCAAAGAAAGCACATCTGTGTCTTTTTTTTTCCCTAGTTGTCAGCCAGAAGCTGGTCAGAGTTTAGCACCCGTGAAACTGTGTAGAGTCCTTTCTCTGCTTCTGTTCCAGTTCCTGCTCATCTTGGGGAAATGCCTTCTGCATTTCTACCTTTGGTAAAAAGGAGAAACTATCTGAAATGCTCTGCAAACTGGCATAAACCCAAACCACCTTCCTGGAAAGGGAAGAGGTCTCTGATAACATGAGAGATATGAAAAGCCTTCCATAAAAATAGCTTTTGCACGCCATAAAACTGAGACTTCTCTGAAGGAAGAAATGAAATGTTAGGGTATGCAGCTGTGGCTGCTCAGGAGGCTTCCCCTTCACCTCCACCTCTCCACAGCCACCTAGCCTTGCACAGACTCTCCTTGGCTCAAGGACCCTTTTCCAGCTAGACTCAGTAGGGCAGTATTTCCACTGTGGCAGTGTCACTGGTTCACTGTTGCTTACTACCCCAGAAAGTGGTAGCCCTGTCCCTAAAAATCCCTCCTGCCAGAGCTGCTTTGCTGCTGCTATGTGCTGCAATGGGCAATTGCAACTGCACTGAGGTGCTGCTAGCATTGATGCAAGCAGCATTAATTCTGGCTGGAAAATAGGCTGGTTGTTAAGGGTTATGCTCTTTCCATGGACTATTTATTCACTGGTTTCTCTGAAACTTGCAGGTATCAAAATTTGCAATGTTAACATGGAACAGATTCTGCAAACTCACCAGGAATATGGGGCAAAGCTCTCTCCCACCTCATGTGTGCTTTTGTTTTGTCCTTTCTTCCAGTTTGCAGAACTCTTTGCTCCTTTCCTTGCTGTGTAACATTTGACTTTTTGCAATCAAAGCAGCTACGGGGGTCTCAGTGGGGTTATTTTTACATGTACACATTGCACAAGTCCAGCTACAGGAAAAGAGGCCAATGTTTTCTTTAACACATGCTGATACAAAATAGGAACAACTCTTCTAAAAGCTTAGAGACTGAGATGGCCTTGAATTCGATCCAAGGACCTCAGATTAACTACAAAACTAAATCTGAATGAATGTTCTTTTATAGTTCTGCTGCACAGTGGTCCCTGGACTTAGTGAGCCTGGATGTCAAATACATAGGATGATCTGTACTGAGGCAGAATAAAGGGCACATTTACTGAGGTGTGAATTAAGCATCTATCCTTTGCTGAATTCAGCTGTTACTTTACTGTATTTGGACACATCTGAGAGCAAAATCAGATCTCTGCTACTGCATAGAGAGGGTTGCAAGGGAAGTTCAGCTTGTTTTACTCAGTCTTGTTCCTTTGCCAGAAATTTGTCTTTTCTCTCCTAAAAATAATGCTACAATGTTTCTTGTGCTACAGAAACTTACAGTGCATACCACAAAGGTCATCTGTCCTCCTTTTTTAAAGGCTGTCAGAGTAGAACCTTCATTAGTGTTTTAAGTTTTAACTGGCAGAGTAAGAACCTGAATAAATTGTAAGGAACTCCCATTGCCTTTCATAAAGAGATCAACAGTCCTTCCATGCTTTATATAACTGCAGTGTGCTTTAGAAACAAAGTTCCATCTATTTGAGTGATTATGACAGGGACAGCTCAGGCAGCACTAAATGCAGGCAAATTTCCAAGCAGAGAAAAGAGCTGGGAGCAGCATTTTGGGAAACAAGAGTATTTGAGAAGAACAAGAGGCGCCCCAGAACTTACACTTGCCAAGAGCCACTCATTCACACAGAGGCCTGGTACTACTTGTAGGCTGATTGGCACAGTCTAACTTGCCAATGAGGAAGTATCTCCTGCTGGCTTCCTACCAGCACTCAGAGTCTCTAATTTAGGAAAGCAAAGTACAGTTTTCTGTGCCAGCCCTGAAAAGCTACCAGCCCTGATGTGGAAACAAGGACAGACAAATCCCTATAGCCTTAGCCAAGAATAAAAGCACAGTTGCTTCTGAATGGATGGAAACAGTTTCAGCACATGGTGAGATGGAGGGACTTGGTCTGTTCAGCCTGGAGAAAACTCAGGGAGATCTGATCAATGCCTCCAGCTAGGAGAGCTGAGGAGATGGAGTCAGGCTCTTCCTAGAGGTGCACAGTGACAACCATGCAGTGGCATCAGTCACACACTGAAATGACACAAACACCAGCTTGGTACAGGGACAAAAATGTCATAGCCAGAGAGATGCAGCATGGGGTCACATTGCCCTGGGAAAGCAGAAGGTCTCCATCCCTGGAGGTGTATGGAGTTTGGCTGGACAAGACCCTGAGCAACCTGCTATCACTTTGAAGGTGTCTTGGCAGGGAGTGGGGTTTTGGACGAGACAAGCTCCAGACCCACCTCAACTTTTCTTTGATCCCAGGTTGTTACAGATGTTATTTCTTAACTAAAGTGACTGTGGGAAGTCACTTCACTTTGTTTGTTTCTTTACCTTCATGTTGGAAATAGTATTTTAGTTCCATGAAACTTATGGCCTTCACTTTTATTGTCTTCTTTAGTTCCAAGGGGGCACTTGGAGCTATATAAGTTGTAAAGAAAATGCCAGTCTTTAGGCAAAGACTGAAAAAATTGCAGGCCTGTATTGCAAATATTCTGACACTGCTGTAATACCTTAAAGAAAAGGGGGTTCTTGATGAGAGGGATTGAAATTACAATGTATATTTGTCAATTTCTCCCCTCCTTCTAGGTCTCAAAAAAACAAGGTAGATTTTTCATCTAGATAAGCACCATTAAATGGTGCCATTTGGTTACTCCCATTTATGTCTAGAGGAGAATTGCTTGAAATGATGTGTAAATGGCCCAGTGTTTTCTTATACAGTGCTTGTGGGCATCTGCAAGATGAGGCTGAATATAAACAGTTATAAGAGTCATGCAGGTGGAAGGCATGTTCTGGTTACAGGCATTGAGAGATACTTACACTTCCTAAAATGCCAGAAATGTCAGTGATGTAAAACAAAAAATAAAAATATCCTATATAGCTACAACCACCTCCTTCCCCTTAGGCCTTTTGCCCTTAGAAAAAGCAAAGCTTTTGCTGGTAGTAACACTGGAAACATTTCATTACCCTTCCTGCAGGCAAAGTTTTCTCTATGTGTGGTGGATACATGAGAATGGTCAGATAATGAATGAGCTGATTGGCTGAACATCTGCAGGTGCTCTATAATGATAACAATTAAGTCATTCTGAAGCAATTACCATATTGAATTCACCTACTGCAATGCTATTAATTAGAATTCATGTTCTAGAAGTGAAACATCATAGCAATTACATTGATATTTAATGACCTGTAAAAGTAAAATAAAAATTTGGTATATTTCCTCATGTAATTAATTTGAGGTTGGAAAATGATGGGTCAAGCTGCTCCCCAATGTTACTCCAGACACTTTTGTACTTTTGCAACATGAATGATTATGATCCATGTTACCTTTGACCTCAGCAATATATATTTTGCAGGCAAAATCAAGCAGCAATTACTTGTGATTACATTTTAAGGCTCTCCCTTTACTTATTTTCCATGCCTCCTCTCCCCTTGGCAGAAGTAAATACAAGTGCTTTTGACTGAATTTTGCTACTGAATTTCTCAAATTCTGTGACACAGTGACTTCTTGAAGATACATCCTTGAAAACTGAAGCAGATGTGTCCTGCCTAGATCTCTGAGGAGCTGTTACATTAGGATCTGTCTGTCCTTGGGCATAGAAGCCTTTGCAGCTCTATGAGTTTCATGAAGCAGTGGAGTTATTTCCCCTTGAGTGCTCATCATGGACAATGCTTGGAGCTTTGTTGTTGCTCTTAAACAGAACTGTTAGGGTGGGCTCAGTGTGCCTGGCAGACAGTTCTGTCAGGCCCTTGCTCTTTATTTCGTACTGCCTTATAAGTGACAAGTCTGGATACCACCCAGTCATAAATCACAGCACTGTGAAATGAAGTCAAGAGAATAAACTGCAGCAACTTGTGGGTTGTTACCTACAACAGCAACAGAAACTGAGATAGACAGTTCCTATCCACGAGCATAATCTTTTGCAGAGCAACCCACAGGTGTTGCTTTTGGCTTGAGGGAGCTCTGAGCCACAGCTTCTTCCAGCCCTCCTTGTTGCTGACTGAGCTGGAGTGTTACAAAAGGAATAGCTGTGATGCACATTATGCTCCTGGAACATGCAGCCCTAGATCCTGACAGCTTGTCCACGCATTTTCTGTTGTATGCTTTCTGTGGAAAAAGCAAAGCCATGGCTGAGGGCATATACTAAAAAGTATCTGGATGAGAAGCTGCTATAGTTGTCAAGGGATCTTCCCTAACAATGCTTGTTTTCAGACTAATTTTCTTCCCCTGGTGAGAGAGTAGCAACTGTGGGATTTTAGTGATTCTTTTTATTGATGGATCTGAATATTTATTGTTGTTTAAACTAATAAAATGCACAGAGGCTGGAATCTATCCAGAGAAAAGAAGGTGATTTGTTTTATTCCCTTACACTGCATGGAGCAGTGGCAAGGAAATATTTCCATCTTTATTACAATAAGCATTTGCCTGAGGAACAGTGGGGCAGAGAAGTCTGCAAGTTTGAAGAAAAACTGGATGACAGTCAAAACCAGGACCTGAACACTGAGGTGTCTTGTCTTATTTGATGCAGGTTCTTGGCTTTCTAATCATCCCTCTAGCTATGCATTAGTAGTCAAAGCTGTTAAAAATTATAACTTACCAACCCAGAACTTCTTGCTTGTAGTCTCCTTTACAACTGCTTTTTCAAAGATTGATGCTTGGACTTGGTGTGTTTATTTTTGGTTGCAGTAAACTATTGAGTGTGTTGCGCCTATATGCTTATGGGAAACTACAGATAAAACTGACATGCCCTATATGAAATCCCAGGAAGGTATTTTTGTTTAAATATCAAACATTGTTTAGCCTCAAGTGTTTTAAATCAGGCTTAATCCCTTTTGCCTCTTAACCAGATAGTAGTACCCCATAATTTTATAAATAGTTTCATATACATGAGCAGGGAAACATAGTCTTGACAGACTGCCCTTGTCCTCACAAACTTCTGAGGCAAGCTTCTGAGCCTCCAGAGCAGATGTAATGTAAAAAAAGAGGTCAGAAGGCCCATGATTTATGTCTCTGTCCTTGAATATCTATAAAAAGGGATGATGTGGTGTTGCAAAAATGGATTAATGGATTGTATCTGGAGCTTTGTGATCCTTCAGATTAAGCCATTATAAATGTTCTGGTGTGACCTTTTGCTTAGTCTCTCTGTTGGAGCTTTTCCTGTAGACACAGTTGCAGCGGATGGTTAGAGAAATTCCTTGGTAAGGCTCTCATATGTGGCTCAATTTCCAAAACAAATTGTGTTCTGAATTAGTATTATCTTAACTGCAATGTCATAAAAATGGCAATGTGCCTGAACAGCTTTTCCTTTTGGTATGGATGGCAGAGGTCAGAATATGATTTTTTTAATCTCATTTTGGAGACTGTTTCTCCAAAGCACAATATCTTTTGGAATGTGTACTAATGATAATTGAACCTGACCTGGATTTGTCCCTTTGCAAATTTGGTACTAACTGCTATGTCCCTAATTACAGGAAGCATCTCACATTAGGGTGCTAGAGTTTATTGGGGAAAAGGTGTCCCAGGTTCCACCATTTGTTGTGTGGATTTTCACAGGATGCAGACAAAAATCCTCAAGTTCTGCATAAAGTATTGGCCTCACTGTAAAACATTGGACTCTCTGTGGATGCACTTTGCCTTGGCAGGTTTGTAAATCCAGGAATCCAGAGGGTGATATGTTCCCCAGAAGCTTAGCATTATGCCCTGGGGGTCTGTCCACCTCGACAGAGCCACACTTTTCCCTCTTACGTGCTGTTTTCAATGACTAAACAGAGCCATCGATCCCTGAGAGACAAGTAGGGGAAACAAAAAGCTTGAAATAGTTGTTCCCTACTGCACTAGTGAGGATTCTGTTGAAGGATCTGAGCCCACACAGCATTATGGGTACTAATTTTAGACAATCACCTTTCTGAGGCTTATCCTAACCTAATTAAGTGTCTGTTTTCCCCTTAGGGCTGGCACTTTTACTAGATGAGATAACAGCTGCATCTCTGTGAGAAGCCTTGTGAAGGGCAAAATATTTGTTAGCAGTTGCTATTTTCAGCCTTGCCAGAATAAACAAAGAGCTAGGCACCTGCAGTTATTTCTTTTCAAAAGTCAGCACAATTTGTGTGTACTCTGGGGTCAGTGGGGAAAGGTGCAGGGAGAATGGGCAGGCTTACCCATGAAGCTTTGGGAAGATGCTTCTGGAAGAAGTGATAGGCTCTTCAGTTTGGAAACATTGGGATTGTTAGGTGATTAAGAATGCTCTTCTAGCAAGGGTAAGGAATACACAGAAGGACAGAGCTTTGAAATCGTTACATGTTGGGACAGCCCAGTGTGAGACCCCTACTGGCTAGAAACAACAGAGCTAGCAGAAGCAAAATGGTGGAGTTCAGAGAGAGGTGAAGGCAAGAGAGAAGAGGAGAACTTTTTTTACTTCTTTTTCTTTTTTCTTGTAATTAACCACAGCTAGATTTCGGAACATATAATTTTAGACCCTGATTATCTAAACAATATGTCTTCATCATTCCTCAGGCTTTGGGCTTAATGTGCCTCAAGAGTGTTACATTAGCTAGATCCAGGATAACTCCTTAGACAAGAAAAACATTCCTGACAGCATGGGAGAGCAGATGGCATTTAGGTAAACTGCATTTGCAGGAACCCCCTCTGTGCCATTTGATGGCAAATGGCTACTGTCACTGCCATTCCCCTGCTTGGGTTTGTGGGAAGCTATGGAAAAATGTAAGTGCTTAATATAGTATGACAAATGCTGTGGGGATGAAGCAGAGAGAGTTATCTTCAGACAGGTATTAAAGGGTCAGTGCTGTTGTGCTGCGGTGTTCTGCTACGGAGTGGCAGCCAGCAATGTTTGCATTGCAAATGTGTCTCCAGGCAGTGCCTGTGGTTGGTGTGCTACATCAAACCCCAGCCTGGGCTACAGGGGAGGAGTGAAGGGGGATATGTGCTGGGTTTGTTCCCCAGAGCAGGCAAGGAAAGATCAGGAGTGAATGCAGCCACAGGTGGGTTTGGATGGGAAAGAAGACTTGCAGCTGCTCTCTACCACATGGCTGCAGGCGGCTCATGCTGGGGAGAGCTTTGTGCGTGGGGACACAGCCCTGATATCCCTCAGGCAATCTTATCTTGAAAAGCAGTGGGTCTTTGGAAGACCTACACCAAAGTCTGGCTCTGAATTTGACACCAGCTCTGTCTGCAGTGGTAAAATCTATGTTGTACTGGCTAAAGACATTTGGAAAAATATCATGGCCCAAGGGGCACCCACAGGCCTTTAGCTCTGACAAGCCTTACCTGAGACTACCCTACCCAATGGCCCAGGACCCCATTTCAGCCCTTAAGGCTATCAGTCTCTGCTCTCTGGAGACCAGCACTGCTCTATATGGTCCTTTGGAGCTAGGCCTGTGTGCTGGTTTGTCCCTGTGGTGAAGATCCCAGAGAAGTCACTGCTTTGAACGAAGGCAGAGCAACAAGCCACTGCAGTGGAGGGTTAGTGGATGTTTCAGTAGGTTTTAGGCTGATTATTTCCATGTACTGAGGGAGCTGTGGGAGGCTTAAGGGAGTTATGCTGGAGTTTATCTCTCACTGCCTACTTGGCTGCATTGTGTTTGACAAGAAGCTATTAAAGTGTCTGGGTTTTGTCTGCTCTGTTTACCTGGGTAACTATGTTCTCTGTGAAGCTTTGTGTTTTTCCAGATACAATTTATAAATAAGTATGAAACTCTTGTGACTGAGTAACCATGTGGGGCATTTGCCCAAGGGAATTTTATCCTATGACCTTGTTCTTGGTCCCTAAAGATCTATTTCCTTTCCCACAATAACCCTTCTGCCTTGATTAGTTGCAGGTTACACAGGGTTTGGATTATTTTGGGGGCTACTTTTGTATTACTACTACTGTTATCTGTAACATTTTTGAAGGAGAATGGGTATTTGAGGGTGGAGAATATACAGATGGAAGTGCAGTATTTATTTTGTTATGAGTAAAAAAGACTCCAAAAAATCCAGACTTTCTAGGTCAATAAATGAATATTTATTATTTGAAAATCTATTGTCAATTGGAAAATACTCAAACCTTAACACCCGTGAGTAACCTGTATTGATTTTGAACTTTGAGGTATCTAAGGGGGCTAAAAGAGCCTGGTGAAACTATATATTGCATCTGTTTGTAGAACAAGTGCTAAATGACAGAGAAAAGTGAAGGTATTTAAAGGCCTTGTGATCTGTTTTCCCCTTCAGTTAATTTTGTAATGTTTCATGGCCTTTTACAACTTCTTGGTAAGTTGGGGTATTGTGGGAACCTAGGGATAGAGATGCCTGGCCACTAAGTCTTCCTGTTAACAAGCAGGGATTCTAAATCCAGAGGTCTTCCAGATGCTGTCAGTAGCTCCAGCTCTCCATCTACTTGGCTCATCCATATAAATGAGCTTGATTCTGAACATGTTCAGTGGAGCTTGTGGAGAAGGAATTGTCCTTTTAGCCTTGTACATCCTTGACAATGCCAGTGCAGGAACCTAAGGAAAGAATTAGTCTTTTAGAAAACTATCACTCTGTGCCCAATGCTTTTGGCACACCAGAGATGCAGAAGACATGCTAATTACAGGCTCCCAGCCTATCTTTGTCTTCATCCAACATTCATCCATATAGTTGTCTCAAGCTCCAAAACTGACTGAAGTGGCACTGGAAAGGATGACTAACAATATGTGTAAGTTGCTGAGAACAGTGGCTATCGTCGAAAAGAACCTCATTTAAATTTATAGTTGTTCTTACTTGAACTGACTTACCTTGACCATTGGGTCAACCTAAAAGTATCTCCAGTGTTAACAAATCTAGTTGCCTCACTTGATTTCTTTTCTGAAGTGGTAACTAAGGTGTGTGTTGTGAATCATCCTTTGCTTTCTCCATCTCTCGTCTGGAAGAGGAGCTGTGTTTCCACCACAGGCCTTTAGAAAAGAATGAAAGTAGGAGGGATCTGAGAGCCCCATGTGTGCTTTCCCACAGGATAAAAGGATGGATCAAGAGTGTCTGGGATGCAGCTGGCTGAAATGATTACTTTAGCACTACAGGGATCATCAGCATGTTGGCAAGGATATGTCATGGGGACAACGCATCCAGCAAAGGCTGGTAGGACAGTGAGGAAGGGCTAACTCTACATGTGCCCTTTTCTTAGACTTAGATCTTTAGTTATACTTAGTACAGTTACTCTGTAAAGTCCTAGATAAAACAGCTTTTAAAACTTGACATATTTTTATTTAACTAAGTTGTTAGTTCCCAATGGAAAGGTCTTTTCAGCTTATCTTTGAAAGACAGGGCTTTATTGTGCTCTGGCTCTGTGATAAATTCTCCAGTTTGTACTCTGTTGAAGGGAGATCTGTTCCATAATTTACAACTTCTTACCCTTGAATTTTTATGCTCTGCGGGCTAACACCTTTAAATGTGTTGTACCCAAAGAAAATTAATCTAAGAATAGCTGACACAAAAAAAATAATAATAAAAAAGCTTATTAAACCCATGGAGTAAGATGACAGATTCTGTATGCTGTTGCCAATCTGTGGCACTGAGATCTCATGTCCCTCCCTCCTTGCTTGCACTAAGTAAGGATTTACTCCTCAGAGTTGCCTCTGTTGTTAAATCTGATAGGTTCCAGCTAAAAATCAACATCAAATGAATATACCTCCATACTGTAAAAGCATGAAACTCATATCTTGTGCCTAAGGGAGAGTAACACAGAAAGCAAAACTCTTGCTGTTGCCAAGAAATCTCCAGTCCAAGCTCTTGGAAATCTGACTTAGTAAAAAAATCTTTTCTTTTTTGTTTATAAGTTACAAATTCACCTTTTTTTTTTTTTTTATAATAGCTTTAAGCTTGAATAATCTAACAGGAACTTTATATTGTATGAAACAAGAGAAGCCACAGCCTCCTTGGAATTAAACCTGGCTAGGGATATCAAGGTGAACCAGAAGTGTATTGGAGGTAAAAAGAAAATTAGGGAAAATGTGGACCTGCTGCTGAATGAGGCAGGTGCCATGGTGACAGAGGTTGCAGAAAAGGCTGAGTTACTGAATGTCTTCTTTGCTTCAGCCTTTACTGTTCAGGCCTGAACACTGGAGTCCCAGACCTTGGAGGTAACAAGGAAAGTCTGGATAAAGGAAGACTTTCCCTTCAAGAGGAAAGGCAAGTCTTAAATAAATAGAAAGTTCCCTTAAAGAGGAAGAGAATATTTTTTCTCTTTGTCTGTATTGCATTAGATGGGAAATAATGGGCTTAAGTTGTATCAGGGGACACTGAGGTTTGACACTGGGAAAAACTTTTAACATTCAGGATAATTAAGCGTGGAAACATTTTGCCTGGGGAATATGCAGAATTTATCTTTCTAGGTTTTTAAAAAAGGAGCCAGACAAAAATCTGTCAGGACTAATGTAGTTACAAGTTGATTTTTGCCCCAGGACAAGGGGATGGGTTAGATGGAGTCTTGAGTCTTTGAAGCATTATACTCTGTCATTCTATGTGTCACTGCTGAATTCAGCACTTTCATATTCATGTCTAAAGGCATGCTGAATATATAGGGAGCCTGAGTTTTCACTCAGACCTCACCATAAAATGAACTCGTAAGAGGCAGAGCTAATTATGCTCTAGTTTAGAGGCACAAGCTTTAGTGAGGTAAGAGATAAAGAACGGAAGCTTGGGTGAGAAATGTCTTGCCTTCCCAGTGACATTCTGCCAAGTGTACTGAGTTCAGTCTTGTTATGCTCCCAAATGGCCCATTTATGATTGCATTAGCACAAAGTGTCACCATCTGAGAAGAGTTCATGTGCAGAATTCACTGAATTAAATTTAAGGCAATAAATGAGGGCTTATAATCTATTGGCAACATTATCAGTAGCAGTATTGCCTGCCTATTAGTGACTATGATGGATTGAGTACTGGGGAATTCATTAAATTTACAAGAGTCTTCCCAAATGATTCCACTGGCTAAAATACTAATTGCTGCCTTTGGGAGCACTTTGGCCATTTAGTTTCCAAGCAGAGCTTACTTTGAGAACAGAATTATGCTACTGATGTTTGCTTGAATTTAGGAGTAGAGTCAGTTTATGTTGGGGTGTTTCAACATTGAGATTAGTTTCTGTTTGTACAAAGCTTGCTGCCTTACCAGACATACAGCCTGTGAGAAATAATTTTAAGAGTGAAAAATACATCACTTAAAACAAAGTGCCCCAAAAGCATAAATATAAACAATAGCCAATTTTGTACTTGTGCACTGAAGCTTAATCTAAAGGCTGTGATGGTTTGGCTGTGTGAAGGTTCTCAGTGATTCTGTCTGTGCAGTCACCTTTGTTAAAAGAAGAAAATTGCTAGAACTTTGAAGTGAATGTATAGAAATTGTCTATTTCCCTTCTTAAGCTGATGGGTGCTTCAAGGTTAATGATTAATGTTGTAAAATCAAGTGTGTCTGAATATTTGTGAATGTGTACTGGAGACATTTTCCAGAGACTGAGACTGTAACTGTCTTCAGCAGTGTGGGCCTGTGGAATTGTTCTTGAATGAAATCGAAGTGCAGTGGGTCACAATCTAGATTCAGTTTTCTTCTTTGTAAATTCTGATTCAGAGAACTGCAGATCAGCTGAAGCAGAACAAACCTTCTCCAGGTGCTGTGACTGTATCACAAACTGGTCTCTTGACAACAAAATTAAGATTTGTAATAACTTTCATGGGTCAGTAGCTGCAGAGTTGATTTCTTTAATGTAACTAGAACTGTAACTCAACTGTAATGTAGAAAAGATGAAGCATTTTGGGATGAGTTGACTGATTTTTAAATTTTTTTTTTCCACAGACCCTTAGTGTTATAGACTAAGTATTTAAATAAAACAATGATAGCAGTAAGTTACCAATGACTAAGAGAGGACAGGAAATCTTGGGCTTGTTCATTTAGTGCTGATGGGTTATTTTTCTATTTTCCTTCTGGGACCCTGAAGACTGTCTCCAGAATCATTGTCTGACAGTAGGGTGAGCGTGGGTAGGAGAAAAGAAGTTTTCTTGCACTTCTGAGTTTTGTTTCAGAGCTCCACATAAACCCGAACACAGTTGCAGTGCTAACTGGCGTAGCCTTGTTGTTAGAATCCAGTTTTGCAGTTGGGCTTTTCTTTTTATTTTGCACAAGATGCAATCTTGGCTTGTCAAACTTGGGAAATGATTGACTCATCCCTGTTCTCTGGAAATTGCAGTGTGATTCTCAATTTACCTGCCATATGGCCAGTTCTTCTTAGAAATCCAACTGTATAAGCAATTCATGCCCAAGAACATGGGAAGGGAGCACATTACTTACAAAGTATGTAATCAAGCAGTGTGACCCAACCCAGGAACTGGCTAACATCCTTCTCTTTGTTTGGGCAGTTTACTGGCTCTCGGGTTTCAAGTGGGAACTGTCACTGACACTTTCTGATAATAGAACTTAATGGAAATTTCACTTCTGTACCAGCAAGAGCCAGGTCACCAGATGGTTCCTAATTGTTATGTCCACATATTCTGTGCTGTATTGCAGCAGACATTGTTTGTGCTAATGTTACTGGGATAACTGCTACATGTACTTCTCAAATTTTAAATATAGATATCTTATTGTTTAAATAACATAAGAACCACTTCAGTACTTATTAAACAGTATAAAGTAATAAACTCCCACAGGAAACACTTAAAGTTACAATTTGTTGTTGTTGGTTTGTTTTCTAAATTATCCATTAGACCATAACAGCCTTTTAACTACAATAAACTAGTGGGTTGTTATTAAAAAAACAAAATTTCTGAGATTGCAAAAATCATACTGTCTCCTCGTATGTGCAACTAACCCTGGGGCAAATGCCTTCCAGGGTGTGGGAGAGAATACTCAGATTGGGAAACCAGAGTAGGAGATGTTAATGGTACAAACAAATGGAGAAAAATATGCTGACCATTGCAGGTTTGTGAAAGACAAGAAAGGATACATACTGGGAGGATGTACATCAACACACTTAGAATCACAGAATCATAGAATTGTCAGCGTTGGAAGGGACCTCAAAGATCATCTAGTTCCAATCCCCCTGCCTGGCAGGGACACCATCCACTAGATCAGGTTACCTAGGGCCCCATCAAGCCTTGTCTTAAAAGCTTCCAGGGATGGGGCTTCCACAACCTCTCTGGGCAACCTATTCCACTGCCTAATCACCCTCATAGTGAAGAACGTCTTCCTAATATCTCCCCTCCTCTAGCTTACACCCATTTCCCCTGGTTCTGTCACTATCTGACCTCCTAAAAAGTCCCTCACCAGCTTTCTTGTAGGCCCCCTTCNTGTTGAGCTTCTCATCCACCAACACCCCCAAGTCTCTTTCAGCAGGGCTGCTCTCAAGCCAGTCTTGACTTCATTCTTCTCAGATTCTTGCTCAGGAGCTTTTGGGCCAGGAAATACAGTCCCTGTGAGAGATAAAGTGGTTGCAGAGAATTCCTGTAAGAGCAGGAATCTGGCCTGCTCAGAGTAAATGGTGAAAGGCAGCTTTCATGCAGAAGTGGACATAACTATTCAGGTCTTTTCAGGAATAATAAGCATGATACTGAATGGCAGAACCAACTGGCTACTTGGACATAAGAACTGAGGACAATCACAAAGACAGCTTTCAGAAAACAGAGTGTAATTGTAAATTATGGTGCTTGAATGATTTCCTGACCACTTGCAGGACTGTGGATGGGAGGTTTCCTAGCTGGTGCATTGAAGCAACTCATTTGCATCAAGAGACATTTTTGCACTTAGTCTTGTTGATTTTAACCAACAGCTGTCAGGAAGATGATAAAAAGAGAGAGAACAAGTAGCCCTTGTCACCACTGGTAGCTTTATAGCGATTTCTGAACTTCAAGTAGCAGACCTTACCTCTTTGCTTCTTCTGTTGTTTTTGCTTTACGCTCTTGTCTTTAATTGGGGTGGCAAAAGAGTAGTTGGTGGGGTGTTTGTGTGTTTCTATATGTACTGCTTCTTTTTAACTTTTTGTCCAGTACAACTCCCAAGCTGAAAAGAAAGAGGAAAGATCAGCAAGTTGTAGTGCTTTGTGCAGGGGTGGCTTATTGCTCATTTTAAGAGTCCAACCCAAGATATCATCTCTGATATATGAGTAATTTGTATCCAGATTGTCTTAAAAGACAAACTCTTCCTTGTGCAGTCAGGAAGGTAATTAAGAGACCAGTTGAGATGCTTAAGCTAGCCAGGGGAGAAGCAAAAGAAACTAAGCTCCCTCCAAGAGGAACTCATCCCTAACGCTTCCTCCCTCCTTCTTCTTGTATGTCTTCATTTTAATGTCCTGCAAGTCTAAATGCAAGGCCTGTGGAGCTGAAAGACATACTTTCTTTGACCTGGAGCACAGGGAGCAAACTCCTGTTGTTAGTATTGCATCAGTAGAGTTTTATTCTGCTTTATGCTGTACATAGATCCAGAACTTTGGTATTTACTGCAGTTGTGGAACTGCTTGCAGGCCTGTGTGAGATGGCTCCAGTAAAAGCAGGACTGCTGGGATCTGTGCTATTGCTAAACTCAAACCAAAACAAAATGCATATCTTCACAGTTCTTCCTATTGAGATCAGAAGTAGAAGTAATAAATACAGCGAAGGAAGCTGTTCCCAAATTCTTTGTGATGTTAAGTGGAATGGGAAAGTGCTTAGAAATATTTCTCAAATGGTTTCTGTAAACATTCCTTGAATAGCTTTCCTGTGCTGAGGTTTAGTGTGTGTTTAGGAAGACAGGGACACTTTCTAGAAAATTATTTTGTCTTCTCTTTGGTTTGTTAGAAATCCTATAGGGGTTGAGGAAACGAAATTTCAGTTGCACTTTAAGACTTCGAAACAAGTAAATAAAGTTTCAGAGGAACATCCAGAACGTAGCCACCAACTTGAAATCAAACTTTTCTAAGCTTGCTCATGAATCATTTTTCTGGACATAAAAATGTGATGCCAGCAGCAGACAGGGTTTGTTTCTTTGGCTGAGTCCTGTATAGCTAAAGCTTCAGAAAAAAACCTGAAAGCAAATTGCAGTTAGAATTCTATTGCAATTAGCGGTTTGCTTAATGCAGCCCTCGACTGTGACAACCCAAACTAGACAGAATTTAATGAACAGCTAAAAATTTGGGGAAAGGATGCTATTGAAAAGTAGTATTGAAATACTGATGAATACCATGGGAGCAGTAAATTGGAGAATCTGCTGCTCTCATTGAAAATGAACCAAATTTCCTATTGATAAAAGTTTTTGATAACAGTGAATATGCTGCAATATTTTGTTATTAAAAATGGACATAGGAAATGTACTGAAGTACCTAGCTTTTGGGTTCTTGCCTTTCTGTTGAAGGACACTGAACAACATGTTAGATGCTTGTTTTGAAGAAATCTTATGTATCTATTCCACTTTACAAACAAAACTGCAAAACATCTGGAGGACTGTAAAGTAGTATTACAGGAGCAGGAGGAGATGAGAGACCTGCAACAATCCAAAGGCTATTAATACTTAGAAGAGTACAGCAGTGGCTATGAACTGTGGTTATGAATGAGAAATGGTTTTGAATGCTAAGAAGGGCAAGCTGAGTTCTAGAGATGGAATGAAATATGTGATGAGGAGAAACTGAACAGGCAGGGTATCAAGGTGAAAGGCACAACAGGGATTTGACAGGGCGGGGAAGATGTCCTTGAAGTATGGTTCTGGAGATAACTGGGAGGAACAGGCATGACTGCATGGTGGCACTGAAATTTAGGGGAAAGTAAGAGGTTATGTAGCCTTAGTTACATAAGCATAAAGCACACGAAAAATACTGATTTTGCTAACAGTTAAAGACAAGAGAAAAAGAGCTGGAATTTCCTTGACATCAAGGGAGTCTCTTTCAATTATGATACTGCTAAACTTTCCAAGTGGTTTTGAAAATATTTGCTGAAGTTTGACTTATCTTCCTTAAAAAACATTTTTGCATTCCAAGATATAATACTTGTAGAGCCCTCTGCACAGGTTTCCATTCTCTGACTTTTTTTTGAGGTGACTAATTCCCATGGAGTTTCAGGGGATTTGACCATGTAAATAGATTTATTCCTTTTGAAAACCTGCTACCTTCTTTTAATGTGCATGTAGAGTACCAAATTCTTAGCTGACTTAGCTCAGATACTGCAGTGTATGTTGGAAATCTACTAGCCTATCACCCAAAATGTTTGAAAAATATCTGTGATTAGAATAAATACATATAATAGTCATCTAAGGTTTTTTCTTACTTAACATTTTAGGGCAGGTTTGGGTTTTCTTTGTTTTGTTTTGTTTTATTAACTGGACCTGAATCAATCTTTAAATGTTAATTCAGTTAGGAATGATGTGTATCTCAGATGTTATTTAAACATTTCCTTTACCAACCCATGCTATTTTAAACAATTGGTAAGTGAATCACTTGCAGAGGTCTCTGCAGAACCGAAGATTAATGCTGTTTTCTCCAGCATGAGACATTCAAATTCATCCTTTATAAAACAATACAAAACACTGACTACCCTTCTGGGAAAATGCAAGCAATTCTGTAAAGTCAGGGGAAGTTTACATTATAATTGTCATATAAAATTCAGACAAGTGAAATCATAAAAGCCAAGACAAAACAAAAACTGTTTAATGCAGGTGAATGTCAATGCCAAACAAAAAAAAAGCCAGTGAAGTTGCAGCTCATCTGGGTGACCTCAGAATAACAGAACTGCATACATATAAGGAATATAAAATGAGGGAAGAATCTGAATGTGAACAAAACTGAAATTAAAATCAAACATTCCACTGACTAAAAGGGAGGATGGAAAATGCAAGCCACTAGCTGGTAGCAAACATTAGCTACAGCAGATGTGATTGCCCTCAGCTCTAGATGCATGTTAAAACCAGCATCTGTTCTCATAGAGATGGCCTCGGTCATCTTAAAAGGAAGATTAGTTTTGGCATCCAAACTTTTTAGAAAAAGATTAAAGGCAGGGTTTGGGAGAGGTAGAGAAACCTGATGTCTGATAATCATGGGCAAAAGTTCAGAGTCCTGGATTGTCATTCTGCAGCTTCCGATGAGCGGCGTTACATTTCACAGGAGTTGGTGAAGACCCTGCATGGAGAAGTCAGCAAAACCTTTTAAAGATGTGACTGTGTGATTCAATGATTTGACTTCTTTTTACACCTTCACAGCAGTAAAATAGATGCTGGCAAAAAAATGTCACTGTCATCAATAATTCTTAAACTATTTTACAGTAAATTGTGAAAATATGATTTAAAGGAGAAACTTCAATCTAAGAAACTCTAACAGGGCTCATCTAGTTTGGTCATTGTATTTAGTGATGGAACAGTGAAACAAATACATAATACAAAGTAGCTGATGAAAGTCAGTGCTGTACTGGCTGTGACTGTGTTTTAAATAACTATTTTTAATGAAAAAGAATCTTGCAACTATTTTCATGGGGAAAAATACTTAATGCTCAGTTAGGAATGTATTTTAATATTAAGCTCTTTCTGGAGTATGTTATTACTTTTACCCTATAGAAGTTTTGTGGATACTGGCTGTATTTGCTGCTTCTGGCTTCAATCCTGCTTTTGACAATGTTACATTTCTTGTGCTGTTTGGATTACTTTTGTATTAAGATACTGAGACTTAAGTTGTGCTGTGGGTACCACTTAGGAGCCATTCATTACAGATTCAAATAGTATTTATTTTAAAAAGCTCTCAAGTAAATTCACCAATGTGCATGATAAAGTCCTAACTTGTCTACATTGCAGCTAAATGTAATAGGCCATATAAAGTGTAAATACAATTTCTTAATCCAGACAGTAATTACATTGTGTATCCTGGAAGCTTGTTTATTACAAGTTCACTGATGTCTTTGTATTGATTAGGAACATGCAGTTTCCCCAGGTCATCCTCTTTGTCTGACATACTGTTTTCCAGCACATTAAGTTCAAGATCAGACATGCCAGATGATAGGCAAGAGCTAACTTGAGTTTCTGACTGGCTTTTTCCTGCAGAGGTCTTCCCTTTTTCTATATTCAGACAAGCATCTGAGCTAACTTGGTTGCTTCTCAGTATAGGTACTTGTTCAATATGCTGATCACCTCTGTTCTCTTCCTTACTGAGGTACGGGACTTCCTGCTCTTCATCTAATAATGATGCCTCCATTTGAGCAAGATTAAGTGCATCAAGAGATTCACCACTAGTTCTCTGGCTGGTATTTAAGTCATGTTTTTTCTTCAAAGACTGGACTGGAGATGAAGCTGAAGGAACTGGCATAAGATCTGAAGAACTTTCAGCTTTTTGATTCCTCTTTGAAATTCTGGACCTGCTGGATTCTGTATCTGACCAACCTTGCTTTGGGCTTTCAAGCCACAGAGGTTCAGGCCTACCATCAAGAGCTTCCAAGTCTTTGCTTGTACACTTAGCACTAGTGAAATCTTCTAAATAAACTGTGTTTTCTGGACTTGCAACAAAGTCATCTGAGTATATGTATTCAGAGTTATTTTCAACACTCCTGCTGGGGCTCAGTTTACAGTCATTTGCAACAGACACATCATCATGGTCCATGGTTTTACGATAGCTTAAGTGTATTGCTTCCTCATTACTTCCCTTTGCATTACCATCTGATAGGAAAGCTTCTGGGAGTTGGGCTTTCATGCACTTTGTCTTTTGAGCAGATTTCAATACAGCTTCCTCCAGTAAGGGGGCTGCAGTGACTCTG
>VWZX01005364.1:0-23464 GCA_013399015.1 Galbula dea | reverse complement strand
CATGAGGCTCCTTAAGCCTCACTGGATCCTTTTTATTGGGACTTGGAGGGCAAGGAGGAGCCATTATACCTCTCAAGCCTACAGGCAGGCTTCACCTGCTTGCAGAGTTCTGTCAGGATCTGTTGGGGTCTGCAGGGGTCTGTAGGGGCTCTGTCAGGGTCTGTAGAGACTGTAAGGGGCTGCAAGGGTCTGTCAGGGCCTGTAAGGTTCGGCAGAGTCTTTAGGGGATATGTCAGGGTCTGCAGGGCTCTTTAGGGGATCTTTTGGGGTCTGCAGTGGTCTGTAGGGTTCTGTCAGGGGCTGCAGGGGTCTGTAGGGGTGCGTCAGGGTCTGTCAGGTCATGCAGGTTTCTTTTGAGCTCTCCTGGGGCCTCCAGGGGACTACAGGGCTCTGTAGTGGTCTGTAGGGGACTGCAGGGATCTTCTGGGGTCTGCAGGGATCTTCTGGGGTCTGCAGACATTTGTAGGGGTCTGCTGGGCTATTTAATGGTTTTGAGGGGTCTGTAGGCATCTGTAGGGTCATGTCAGGGTATGCAAGTGTGTGCTGGGGTCTGCAGGGTTCTTTAGAGATCTGTATGGGGGTGTAAGGGTTTGAAGAGCTCTGTAGCAGTCTGTTGGGGTCTTCAGGGGTCTGTAGGGCTCTTTAGGGGACTGCAGGGTTCCACTGGGGTCTGTAGGACATTATTCTGTAGAGGTCTATAGGGGTGTGAGGGGGTCTGTAAAGGTCTGTTAGGATCTACAGGGGTCTGTAGGTCTCTGTAGGCATATGTTGAGGTCCCTAGGATTCTGCAGGGCTCTGTTGGTGTCTGTTGGGCTCTACCAGAGTCTTTTGGAGTCTACAGGGGTCCTTTGGAGTCAGATGGGGTCTGTCAGGCTCTGTAGAGTCCTCCAAGTGTCTTTAGGGGTCTGTAGCAGTCTATGACAACCTGTAGGGGTCTGTAAGGGCCTGCAAGAGTACTGTATGCGTCTGCAGGAGTCTGCTTGGTTCTGCAGCATTCTACCGATGTCACCAGGGAATTTTGGGGCTTCCAGAGATCTTGGGGTAAGTCATAAACTTATCTTGGCAACTACAAAATAGGCCAAGGAAGCCTGGGGCTCCTACTTTTGCTTTAGTCCTTAGACCCTCTGAACTCAACCTTCTCAATTAGGCCTCAGGAGAAGACCAGCTCCAACATGGAATCTGCCCAGATCCCACTCCTAGAGGGAAGGTGCCAGATCTGAGTTTTAGAGCTAGTCCTCACCTTCCCCTGGCAACTTCCAAACTGGCCAAGGAATTCTGGGGCTACCACTTCTCCTTTAGTCCCTACAATCCCTCAGCTCAACCTTCGAAATTCAATCTCAACAGAACACCAACTCCAAAATGGAAACTGGCCAGGTCCTGCTCCTAGAGGGAAGGGGCCAGTGTTGGAGATCAAGCGGACATTTGTGTGAAGGTTTGGACCTGGCTCCCAGCCAAAAGCCCCAACCCACAACAAAGATCTTCCCCCCTCCCTTTCCTTCCCAGGGCAATAGGAAAAAAACTGTAAAAAAACCCCTAAAAAGCCTGAGACAACCCGAATTATATCAAAAACATATATATTTACATATCGAGCAGTTCTGTACAATTAAAATACTATGTATACAGTAGAGGGAACCCCCAAACACCCCCGAAAGGGAAAGGGAAAAGGGAAAAAAGGGAAAAACAAAAGGAAAACCAAAACAGGTATGTACACTCGAAACCCAGGATAGAACTAATAAAATAAGATCTTGCAACTCTCCTTGAGATAGCAGAGTCACGCCGACCAACCATCAGCAACCTCCGCCTCCCAAGGCCTACAAGGCCTTCCTAGGCCTCACTCCTCCACCCGGGCGAGACTGACAGCAGAAAACCTGTGTCTTTGAATCCACCGGAAGGGAAGAGAGAGCAAAGGCTTCTCCCCCTTCTTATTTATACCCCGTGTTACATAAAAATCCTATGGAATACTGGGAACATGACCGCTTCCCTGTTTATGAGCTTGTTACCAGGAAAAAGGCCTGGACCAAACTATCACAATTTGCAAAGTAGCAGTACGGATTTGTTGGCCATGAAACAATGGAAGAAATAAGGGATGATTGAGAAGTAAGGGATGATTGAGCAAAGTTATGTGTTTGAGATAGTAGAGAACATTAGTTAAATAATTATATCAGTAAAATTATTAAAGAGCAAGGCTTTACCACAAAAACGATTAAAGGATTAGGTAAGGTTTAGTGGAAAATTTTGAAGGAAACATGTAAACTATAAAAGTGAGCTTGTGAAACAAATAAATGATTTTGATTGCAGTAGCACACCGGAGTCTGTGCCTCATTCACCGCAAATGGTGCCCAAACAAGGACCTCCGGTCTAACAGACGCTGAACGAGCAGCACCGGTGGTGAAGCCCAATTGAACCTTGATTGTGACAGAGGAGAGTGTCCCAAGACCGTGCACAGCATCATCACCTGAACAGACAGGTGAGCAATTGGGTACTATGGGAAATCAGTCCTCAGTAGAAGAGAGGGCGGTAATGAACATGTTTAGTAGTCTCTTGAAGAAACATGGCTGAGTGTATAAAGACACTGAACTTAAGTCTATGGTAAATGGAAAAGTAATGCAGCAAGCAGCAGGCAATCCAGAAGGCTCCTAGAGTGTCTTCATGAGAACTTCCTGACACAGGAAATAGACACTCCTACCCCGGGGGATACAATACTAGATCTACTGGTAACCAGTGCACGTGAGCTCATCGGGGATTTCAAGATTGGAGTCTCTCTGGGCTGCAGTGACCATGCACTGGTGGAATTCACAGTGTTAAGGGTCACTAATCAATCAAGAAACATAGTCAGGATCCTGAATTTTAGAAAAGCAAATTTCCAGCTCTTTAATGAGTTACTCAGCAGATACCCTGGGAAACAGTCCTCAGGGACAGGGAAGCAGAACAAAGCTGGCAGATCTTTAAGGACGCTTTCCATAGAGCACAAGAGCTAGCAGGAGTCTAGCAGGAAAGGGAAGAGACCAGCATGGCTCAGTAAATCACAGAATCACAGAATAGCCAGAATTGGAAGGGACCCATTAGGATCATCTAGTCCAACTCTTGTTTGGGCACAGGACAACTCCATAGTCACACCATGTGCCTAAGTGCCTTGTCTAAGCGCTTCTTAAATTCCGTTGAGAGTAGGGGCCATGACAGCCTCCCTGGGGAGCCTGTTCCAATGCTCCACCACCCTCTGGGTAAAGAAGCTCCAACGAATATTCAATGTAAATCTCCCCTGGCACAACTTCATGCAGTTCCCCCACGTCCTGTCGCTATCCACCAGAGAGAAGAGGTCAGCACCCACCCCTCCCTCCCTGGTGAGGAAGTTATAGACAGCTATAAGGTCTCCCCTAAGTCTCCTCTTCTCCAGGCTGAACAGACCAAGTGCTTTCAGCCTTTCCACATAACACTTCCCCTCCATTCCCTTCACCATCCTTGTGGCCCTCCTCTGGCCACTCTCCAACAACCTCACGTCCTTCTTGTACTGTAGGGCCCAAAACTGCACACAGTACTCCAGGTGAGGCTGCACCAGAGCCGAGTAGAGTGGGATCAGCGCTTCCCTCGATCGGCTAGCAATGGAGTGCCTGATGCACCCCGGAATCCTATTGGCCCTCGTAGATGCCAGTGCACACTGCTGGCTCATATTCAACCTATTATCTACCAAAACTCCCAGATCCCTCTCTACAGTGCTACTCTCCAGCCTCACATTCCCCAATTTGTATGTTATTTTTGGGTTGGCCCTACCCAAGTGCAGAGCCTGGCACTTGTCCTTGTTAAATTTCATATGGTTTATGGCAGCCCATTCCTCTAATCTATTCAGATCCCTCTGAAGTGCCTCTCTGCCCTAGCTAGAATCAACAGCACTTCCCAATTTGGCATCATCTGCATATTTACTTATTGTACATTCCAGTCCTATGTCCATGTCATTTATGAAGATATTAAACAGGACTGGCCTCAAGATGGATCCCTGTGGGACCCCACTTGTCACTTGTCACCACCCTGACATAGTTCCATTCACCAAAACCCTCTGACCCCGTCCCCTAAGCCAGTTATTCACCCACCTCCTGATTCTCCCGTCTAGTTGAATACTCGACAATTTATCCATTAGGATACTGTGGGAGACAGTATCAAAAGCCTTGCTGAAGCCCAGAAAGATGACATCAGCTGGTCTCCCCTGATCAACTACATGGGTGATTTTGTCGTAAAACGAAATCAAGTTAGTTAAACATGATTTCCCCTTCATAAACCATGCTGGCTAGGACCAATGACAGTAAAGACCTGCTGGTCAAATTAAAAAACAAGAAGGAGCTGCACAGGCAGTGGAAGCGGGGACAGGGATCCTGGGAAAAGTCTAGGGATGCTGCCCGATGGTGTAGAGATGAGGTCAGGAAGGCCAGGGCACAGCTGGAGCTGAACTTGGCAAGGGATGTGAAGAATAATAAGAAGGGATTCTACAGGTACATCAATGAAAAAAGGAAGGTCAAAGAAAACATACCTCCCGTGAAGAGCAAGAAGGGCGAGCTAGGAACAACAGATCAGGAGAAGGCAGAGGTTCTCAACAACTTTTTTCCTCCGTCTTCACTGGCACCCTCTGTCCCAACACCTCCCAAGATAAAAAACCACAAGGTGGGGATCAGGGTAATGAAGTGCCTCACACTGTATGTACAAGTCAGGTTTGTGACCTCCTCAGGAATCTGAATGTACATAAGTCCATGGGACCTGATGAGATGCATCCCAGAGTCCTGAGAGAATTGGCTGATGTAGTCGCCAAGCCTCTCTCAACAATATTTGAAAAGTCCTGGCAGTCAGGTGAAGTCCCAAGTGATTGGAAGAAGGGGCATGTTGCTCCTATCTTCAAAAATGGTAGAAAGGAGGACCCAGGTAACTACCAACCTGTCAGCCTCGCCTCTGTGCCTGGGAAGATCATGGAGCAGATTCTCCTTGAAGGTCTGATAAGGCACATGGAGGACAGAGGAGTAATCAGAGACAGCCAGCATGGCTTCACTAAGGGTAAATCCTGCCTGACAAATCTAGTGGCTTTCTATGATCTCATGATCTATCTTTCTATGATCTTTCTATGATCTTTCTATGATCTTTCTTTCTATGATCTTTCTATGATCTCTATGACTGCCTCAGTGGACAAGGGATGACCTGTGGATGTGACCTATCTGGATTTCTGTAAGGCCTTTGACACGGTCCCCCACAACATTTTACTGGCCAAATTAGAGAACTGTGGATTTGATGGGTGGACTGTTCAGTGGATAAGGAATTGGCTGGATGGTCGCATCCAGAGGGTAGTGGTCAATGGCTCAAAGTCCAGATGGAGACCAGTGACAAGTGGTGTCCCTCAGGGGTCCATACTGGGATCTGTCCTATTTAATATTTTTTAAACTATATCGACAGCGGGATTGAGTGCACCATCAGCAAGTTTGCTGATGACACTAAGCTGTGTGGTGCTGTTGATAAGTTAGAGGGGCGGGATGTCATCCAGAAGGACCTGGACAGGCTGGAGAGGTGGGCCCAGATGAACCTCATGAGGTTTAACAAGACCAAGTGCAGGGTCCTGCACCTGGGTCGGAACAATCTCCACTATCAATATAGACTGAGGGCTGAGGAGATCGAGAGCAGCCCTTCAGAAAAGGACTTGGGGGTGTTGGTGGACGAGAAGCTGGACATGTGCAAGCAGTGCGCCCTGGCGGCCTAGAAGGCAAATCGCATCCTGGGCTGCATCAAAAGAAGCGTGACCAGCACATCGAGAGAGGTGATTCTGTCAGTGTACTCTGCTCTGGTGAGACCTCATCTGGAGTACTGTGTTCAGCTCTGGAGCCCTCAACACAGAAAGGACATGGACCTGATGGAGTGGGTCCAGAGGAGGGCTGCGAAAATGATCAGGGGGCTGGAACACCTCCCCTACAAACACAGGCTGAGGGAGCTGGCATTGTTCAGCCTGGAAAAGAGAAGGCCTCGGGGGGACCTAATAGTGACTTTCCAGTACCTGAAGGGAGCTTACAAAGGAGCTGGAGAGGGCCTGTTTACAAAGGCTTGTAGTGAAAGAACAAGGGGAAATGCCTTTAAATTAAAGAAGAGTAGATTTAGATTAGATATTAGGGAAAAGTTCCTTAACATGAGGGTAGTGGAACACTGGAACAGGTTGCCCAGGGAGGTGGTTGAGGCCCCGTCCCTGGAGATATTCAAGGTGAGGCTAGACAGGGTTCTGAGCAACCTGATTTAGCTGGGAATGTCCCTGCTCACTATAAGGGGGTTGGACTAGATGACCTCTGGAGGCCCCTTCCAACCCAGATGATGATTCTATGATTCTATGGCTTAAGGGCACAAACCCACAGTTAAATAATACCTCAGGTTTTGAGCCTCGCACGTGGGACACTGCAGGCATTACTTTGTGGGATTGTGGCACAAAGCGGGATGATAAGATAGCTGTTGGACTTTTGGGAACTTGGAGGGTCATTTATGAAGTCCTTAAGAATTGTGAAATATGTTCACCTGATTTGTGTTGCTATGGAATAATGCTAAGGCTGCGTGATGAAATGTGACCTTATCTTTTGCATACCCTCGTATGGCTGCAAGTGTTGACCGCTCTGTTTTGTTCAAGATTACAGCTAAATATGCAAACAGTTCCTATATCTTGCAGGAGCCACCTGGTATATCAGTTTAAACCAGCTGTACTGTTAACCACATGGTGTTATCTAAGAAAAGCCTGTGAATCACATGTGTAAAGTTTAGGGTTATCCTAAGGGCAAGCTGAGGAAGACTACTTACTTCATCCACCGACCACCAGAGAGGAGCCGAGAAGAGCCGAAGAAGTAAAGAGAGCATGCGCTAAAGAAGATAAGCCTATTCCTGGAACTTACTGGCAAAGACCAGCCTCTTCTCAAGAAATAGTTATGAATATTAGTATAGGGGACCAATAGGACATTACATGGAGAGAAAAAGGAGAGAGGAGACTTTGGAAAAGAAGTATAAAAGGAGGGAACTGAACTCAGTGTGTGTGTCTTGGCATAGCCGAGACTCCCGGGGCACCCGATTCTGTTTGCTTGCATTTAATAAATTTCAATCTTTGTGCATAATCTCACTTAAAGAATCAGTCATTTATCACAAGAATCACACAGAACTTTGAGAAAACTGCAAGAAAGAGAAAAGTTCTAAACCGAAGAGGGGAGAGAAAGCCTCCTGCAAGCTGAAAGTATTTCCTGCCTCCCCACGATCAGCTCCTAAATATTGCTCGTGCAGCATGCACCAATTATCCACTGTGCCTGCCTTTCCCTCCTGTTCACAGGAAGATCCTGATGAGGATAGACCCTATGAAAGATCCAGGTTTATATCCGCCTGACCCCACAACAAATAGGCTGGCTTAAGGGAAGCAAAGAAAGTAGGGGATATCCTGGGAACAGCAATTCAGCCATCGGATCCTGATTTTGTGACTGTAATAGAATGGGTTTGCACCAAAATGCTGGACTTTTCCCCTGATGGCACGTTCCAGCTAACTGCTTAGCAAGAGGGTAGCAAACGGTTGCATGAGGCTGCTTTTAATCCAAGAAGATATTTTTCAATTTGTTGGCAAATCGTGGCACCCCTGCTGCAAGCACAGAATAACGCTAAAGAGACTATAACTGTGACTGCAACTTCAGCTCCTGCAATCCCTAGCGCATCAGTTGCCATCACAACCCGCGACATCAGTCACCACAACCGGCGCCAAGTCGGGTGCCTTATTGTCAGGCAGTTTGGAGAAAAAGAGCCTGCTCTTTACCCACCCCTTTGCAAGGAGCTGCTTGCATTTTTGAGAGGCATGGGGGAGGGGTGGGAGGATTGATGAAAGAAGTGTAGAAACACTATACACTCTGGATAATTTTAAAAAAAGACAAAAAAATATAGAAGATAAAATTTTCAGGCGAAAAATTGTTGTTTTATTAAAGGATGATATACCCTCTGGAAAAAAAGCAGATAGGATTTTATCCCCTAAATTAAGCAAAGAGCGTTACATAAACCCTGCAACAACAACAACAAAAAAAGTGTGAGACTTAAGGAACAACTCAGCCTATGGCATTCCCCCTGCTCGAAACCTCAACGGGACTTCACATCTGTTTGCGGAGGGCCCACCGCAAGTGGATCAGCTGTTCCAGGGAAAAAGGTTTGGGAGCTGTATTCTGGAGGTTTGGAAGCTGTGTTCTGATTTGTATCTTTGAAAAGAAACTGAGGAAATATTTAAAGATTTAATTGACACTAGAGCAGAGGCCTTATTAATACGTGTGTATGTGTGTGTGTGTTAAAGTGAATAACTGCCGTTTGTATATTGATGATAATGGTAAAATTGTTAAACAGATAGCTGTTAAACATAGTTTACAAACGTTCTCCCTGACCCCCATGTGAGGAATAAACTTTCTGTTTTGTTACAAGCAAGGGTATCAAACAGGGTTTCCTTCTACTGACCTATAGGCGTACCGTGGAGTTGTGAGGTGCTTGGACATGTCTGGACAAGTATCAGGGAACATGCGGCCGGGAATGAAGGGATTGCGAAATATATGTAAATAAAGCAACCCCCCTGCCATGTGGTCAGCCATGGAGGCTGCCATTTTGGTCAGGGCCCTGTCTCTCAACACAAAATAGCCAACTAGAAGAGAGGAAATGCCCCTTCTGATAAGAGGACTGGGTGGTACTTGGGAACCCTTTAAAAGGAGGGAGATTTGATTGGACGGTGTGCTTTTGGGATCATCAGGCAACTAGGGCACCCAACACGTGTTGTAAGTAATCTTCCTACTTGTTATCTTTCTATCTTTTATGGACTTTGTTATCCTTCTAAATTATTAATAAAAGGAGATAATTTTCTCTGAAATAAATTTTATAACACCCATGGGAAACAGAAATTGTTCTTTTAACAAAAACGTTTTGGCTTTTGCCTCTTTTATATGTTTTCTTTTTGTTTTATAATGGGAGGAGCAGGATTATCTGAATCATTGAGATAGCTGGTCTTTGAGAACGCTAACGCTGACTGTTGGAAGGTGTTGGACCTATAGGGACTGAGTAGTGATTAAGGGGGAAACTAACATTGAATATTTGCAGAGGATGGCTGAGGACCAGACAATGAGACAATCTAGGTGTGGGGTACAACACAAAAGAAACTGCAGAGATAAAGATTGAACAGAGACAAAGAAATTGAATAGAAGCACCAGACTGGGCGATGGGACAACCTAATGGTCTGGGTTTGGAGCACAACACAAAAGAAAACCAAAGATCAGCTGGACCCGATCTTCAGTCTGGCATCTCGATTCACAAAGGGGGACGTAGGGGGTGGTGTATATGCATATGTAATATGTTGATAGTTTCCCGTAACACATTACAGTTCAATTGTACACCTGAAATACTTTGTAGATGGTAGCCTGGTGCATATGTAATGACACTCTGCAGCTGCATTGATAGTTTAATCACTTTGTAGATAGTAGCCTGGTGCATATGTAGTACTTGAAATACTTTGTAGATGGTAGCCTATTTCTTATGTAATACTTTTATAGAAATGTTGATAGTTTCAATTGTAACGTAAAATACCTTCTTGTTGCATATGTTATACCCTGTAACATAAATAGAGCATGGCTCAGGCAGCAAAGTGTGCGTAGTTTGGTGGAAATATCCCCTGCGCACCCGGCGCCGAGAATAAACCTTTCCATGAGTAAAAATGTTGATTAATTTCCTTAAATCAGTAGCACAAGGCAACTTTATGGGCAGCTGCTTTATCTAAACAACTCAGTTTTAGTGGCAAAATGTTACTCATTTCACGGAGTTGGGGAGGTAGAAATTTGTTCATATCACTGTGGACTCCTTTTCTGCATTCATAGTGGCCACGGCACACACAGGAGAAAAAAGCCATGATGCCTATCAGCACAGGTGATTAAGGGGGAAACTAACATTGAATATTTGCAGAGGGTGGCTGAAGACCGGACAATGAGACAATCTAGGTGTGGTGTACAACGCAAAAGAAACTGCAGAGACAAAGATTGAACAGAGACAAAGAAATTGAATAGAAGCACCAGACTGGGCGATGGGACAACTTAATAGATAGTGGAATGGTCTGGGTTTGGAGCACAACACAAAAGAAAAACCAAAGATCGGCTGAACCGATCTTCAGTCTGGATCTTCAATCTGGCACCAATTCCTAAATACGAAAGATGGACTGGAGGGGGTTGGTGTATAACAAAGGGGGACCTAGGGGGTGGTGTATATGCATATGTAATACTTTATAGATATGTTGATAGTTTCCTGTAACTCAATTGTACACCTGAAATACTTTGTAGATGGTAGCCTATTTCTTATGTAATACTTTATAGATATGTTGATAGTTTCAATTGTAACCTAAAATACCTTGTAGATGATAGCCTGTTGCATATGTTATACCTTGTAACATAAATGGAGCATGGCTCAGGCAGCAAGGTGTGCGTAGTTTGGTGGAAATATTCCCTGCGCACCCGGCGCCGAGAATAAACCTTTCCGTGAGTAAAAATATTGATTAATTTCCTTAAATCATAGGCTAGAGTGTTTTACCATCATGGACCTCCCTCAAACAATTGAAAAGGACAATGGACATGCATATATGTCACGCTGGGTGACTCTTTTTTTTTTTTTTTTTCAGTGGGTGTGCAGCATCTAACAAGTATGCCACATTCTCTAATAGGGCAAGCAATTGCAGAAAGCACCGATCAGACTGTAAAACGTATGTTTACAAAACAAAAAGGAGGGAATTGCACCCCTCAAGAAACACTATTGAAAGCAACTTTTGTATTAAATTTTTTAAATTACAATCCACAAACCCAGAAACTTGCTGATTATGGTGCTGGGGCACTGGCAGAGGTGGCCCCCACGGCTGGACTACAACTCAGGACACCAGGAACAACATGATGTACTTAAAGCCTGGCACACAGCCACTGAGCTCTGACCTGCAGGAAAGGGAAACACTGGCTTGGACTTGGCTGTTAGCCAGACTGTTATAAAATTTATTTCGGAGAAAATTATCTCCTTTTATTAATAATTTAGAAGGATAACAAAGTCCATAAAAGATAGAAAGATAACAAGTAGGAAGATTACTTACAACACGTGTTGGGTGCCCTAGTTGCCTGATGATCCCAAAAGCACACCGTGCAACCCAATTTGCCTCCTTTTAAAGGGTTCCCAAGAACCACCCAGTCCTCTTATCAGAAGGGGCATTTCCTCTCTTCTAGTTGGCTATTTTGTGTTGAGAGACAGGGCCCTGACCAAAATGGCAGCCTCCATGGCTGACCACATGGCAGGGGGGTTGCTTTATTTACATATATTTCGCAATCCCTTCATTCCCGGCCGCATGTTCCCTGATACTTGTCCAGACACGTCCAAGCATCTTACAACTCCACGGTACGCCTACAGGTTAGTAGAAGGAAACCCCTTTGCATGCACCCTCTTATACTGGTGACCCCTGTTTGATTCCCTTGCTTGTAACAAAACAGAAAGTTTATTCCTCACAATTCCTTGTACAACACTGGAATTCAATCTCATCAGACATGGGATTAGGCAAGGTAAAAGCAAAAGCCCAGACATGGCACACACAAGGAAAATTCCCACCTGTTTCCATCAGGCACCTCCGAGAAGGTTAGACCACCACTTCCCATCTAATAAGGATTCCCACTTCTGGACTGGCAATTACACTTTCATCCCATAAGCAATTTGAATCATTGTTACTTGTCCAATAAAACTTTGGGTCATTGGGATGATACCCACTGGAGCTTGAGTTTGTACTAAAAGTCCTCCTGCAGGGAGTATCCCCAACCATTTGTGTAAAACGGGAAACAATCCCCTCCAAACACTATGGTACTCAACAGCCACCCCTCTGGTCGGCTCAATTTACAGCCGGTGAAAGTGTAATTGCCCTTAAGTACTTCTCTGGCACTAAGACCAGTGCCTCTCCAGGGCCTCTCTTCTGCCATTTGAGGCCCTCCACAAACCCAGCATCAAGTGACATTCAGTGCATTTGCTATCTTTTCTGCCAGAGTGGCAAACCGATTCTGCCCTACTGAGGGAAGCTCCAACCCTTTTATCATTTTACGATATAGATCGTTCAAAGGTGGTAGTGTCTCTGGCTTGGACTGAATTTTATTTTAAAAGAAGGATTCTGTTTCTGAATGTTTGGTTTGAGTTGGAGTCCCCTCTCATCGGAGCAAATTCTCCTTGACCCATGTTGTGCAAGGTGATACACTGTGAAAGTTCAGCATCACCAAAGCAAGCAGAGGTCCAGTATAGCATAAACTTCCACTCCCCATGCCTATTGGGTTGCAGCCAACAGCAGGGTTGGGAGATCTCCTCTGTGGCAAGTTTAGAGGCTAATCTGGTCTTGCCCTCTGTCTTATGTGACTGGCTAGGCCAAGGAACCCGTCAATTGCTATTACCCGGAGTTATTCTCCTTGCTCTCCAGATGCAACCCCAACTCTTACCACACACTCATTACCTTCAACTTCAGTTAGCAATTACTAGGACACGATTTACCCCTCGCTTTTTGTAGCTGCGGCTCCACCCAAGCACTGAGATCTCAGCTGCTCCCACAAGGAGTCGATTCTCAATGGCTATTACTCTCTGATGTCTGTAAGAGAGTTTTACTTTCGGGTTATTTTGAATTTTGGATATGCCCCTTGACACTCCCACTCAGTGTCTTTACGGGGGGGATCCACAGGCCCTTTGACCCTGGTACTGTGGGTCCACCCCTTTTCTATAGTTCGTACTGCTGTGTCCCTGTGTCTACTAAAAAGATTACATCCTCTTCCTGGGGTCTCAATTCCCAATTTATCAAGGGCTCTATGCCCATGTCCAACCCCAGGGGGTAGAGCCCCTGACTCCCCTATTCTGAACCCTCTTGTAACTGGAAAACCTGGATATCCTTTCGGCGCCGACACTCTCTACTAAAGTGTCCTACTTTCTCACAGTAGTAACACAACATTGTTCCCCTTTGCATTTGTTGGGCAACATTCCCCATCCCCAATCTTTGTGTTATTTGGGGAGGTCTCCTGGCCCACAGGGCTCTCTGTCCTTTCCCATCATTGAGGCCTCCCCTCTGTTCCTCCTCAAGGGTTTCCAATTCACCTTGTTCTTTGGAGAATTGTTCGTCCTCTTGCTTACCTGCCCCTTTCATTGCAGTCCACATTATCTTAGCTTTCTGTTCCTGCTTTTCTTCATCTCTCCATATATACACTTTCTGAGCCTCCTTTAACAACACATTCAACTCTTTCTCATACCAGTCTTCTATCTTCTCTAATTTCTTTTTGATGTCAGGCCAGGAATGGGTTACAAAACAGACTTTCAACATCTGTTGTCCTACAGGGTCATCTAGCTGGACCCGTGAGTACTGCTGCATGTTCATTTTCAACCTCTCCAACCACTCGGTCGGGGATTCATCTTTGGTTTGCCTTTCATCAAATGCTTTGGTGGCATTTTGACCTCGAGGCACCGCATCCCTAATCCCCTTTATTATACAACTATGGTAATCAATCATATTCTGTCTTCCTCCGTATTTTGGTTCCAATCTGGGCGGGCTACTGGCATTTTATGTTCTCCATGTTGCCCATTTACTGCCTGTGGATGCTCTCGATCCCAAATACGAATTCCAGCAGTCCTGATCATTGCCCGTTCTTCCATTGAGAATAAAGATCCTATTATGGACTGCATTTCATCCCATGTGTATATATTGGCCCCTAAAAATTGATCAAATTGTTCAGCCAACCCCAATGGGTCCTCTAGGAATCTTTTAATTTCTTTCCGAAATTCATGCACCTCAGTACTGGTCAAGGGGACATTCACATACCCCACACCCCCTTGCATCCCTTGCATTGGGACTTCTCTGAGGGGGCAGATCCTCTCAGGTGTTTCTTGTTGTACCCTCCTTGTCCTTCCCCGTGTTTGGGGGCGGCTTGGGGAAGGAGTAGTGGCTGGGCTTTGTACTCCCTCCCCTTCATCCTCCTCAGGATTGTAGGGAGGAGGATTTTCAACAAGGACCTCTAGAGGATCCCACTTTTTATCTGCCTTTTTCTTTTTACCACCCTTCTCACTGCCTGTCAACGAGAGAGGAAATAACTTTACATTTCCCATCCAGCAAGCAGCATACTCGCTCTCTTCTGAACTAAATGGTTCCTTTTTATACACATAATCTTGTAGTGCCCGACATACCCATGTCTCGAATGATCCGAATCTAGGCCAAAAAACGCAATCTAGCATTATTGGTTCCTCTTTCCACCCATACATGCAGTATTGTATCATTTTAGCTTTATGTTTCGTTCTAGTCCGTTTTGAAATTTCCCAGTTGCTCAACATCTTTCCCAAAGGGCTATCAAGAGGAATATTGTGAGTTTTTCCTGCTTTCCTTTCCTCTTTGCTTGTTTTCCCACCCATAGCAATGCAATAGACAGGAGATGCCCTGTCCCGCACCCTCACTAGGAACACTTCCCCTCGCTGGGAGCCGGGCACGCCCCTGTCACCACCTCTCGCAGGGAATCAGGCACGCCCCTATCACTGCCCTTCACTGGGAACACCATCCCTCTCTGGGAGCTGGGAGCCCCTGTCACCACCCCTCGCAGGGAGCCAGGCACGCCCCTATCACCGCCCCTCGCTCCGCCGCGAGGATGGAGGCAAGCCCCCCCGCGCTCCATGGGAGTTGTCCTGCAAGTTTTTCCTTCTACCTCCCCGCGGCGCGCGGCACGGGGGTAAAACCGGAGAGCCCGTGCTCCCCCCTCCCCGCGAGCGGGGGAGATACCCGGGAAGCCTCTACTTCCCCCTCCCCGCGCGGCACGGCACAGGGGTAAAACCGGTAAGCCCGCGCTCCCCCCTCCCCCCGCCTCACGAGCGGGGGAGATTCAAAACCGGAGAACCCGCGCTCCCCCTTTCCCCTGCCTCGCAGCGTGGGAGATTCAAAACCGGAGAGTCCGCGCTCCCCTTTTCCCCCGCCTCGTGGCGTGGGAGATTCAAAACCGGAGAGTCCTCGCTTCCCCCTCCCCACGCCACGTGGCACGGGGGTAAAACAAATCGAGGTACCTTTACTCCCCCACACGCTGCTCCGGATGTCAAGCAGCAAACCGCGAGCGGCCGCGCCTCTGGTGCCGATAGGCAAACCGCGAGCGGCGATTCAAAATACCTAGGGAGCTCCCAGTCACACCTTCTCAACAACCGCTTCATCCCTTCACCGGCCAAGCCCTTCGCAGGACGTTGGAACCGCGGTTAGAAGAACTCCGCACTCGCTCCGTGTCCAGTGACACGTTTCACACACACACGCACACTCCTGAAAAAAATAATTTAAAAATGATCCTGCCTGTTTCTTACCGATCTTCTTCACAGCGCTGGGTGTTGCCGCGGTTTTATCTTTTTGCCGGCTCCTTCCTCTCACTATTTTCTTTCTTTTACGGACTTTTTCCCAAATTCCTTGTTGCAACCGACCCCGTGGGGGAAGCCAGCACCCTGGGCCGCCAGAACAGAGGCGGAGCGCACCGTCCAGGAGTGGTGGAGCCTCCCGTTCGTGGTCGGTGGACGGATATCCCGGACGAGTCCCCAATTTGTTATAAAATTTATTTCGGAGAAAATGATCTCCTTTTATTAATAATTTAGAAGGATAACAAAGTCCATAAAAGATAGAAAGATAACAAGTAGGAAGATTACTTACAACACGTGTTGAGTGCCCTAGTTGCCTGATGATCCCAAAAGCACACCGTGCAACCCAATCTCCCTCCTTTTAAAGGGTTCCCAAGTACCACCCAGTCCTCTTATCAGAAGGGGCATTTCCTCTCTTCTAGTTGGCTATTTTGTGTTGAGAGACAGGGCCCTGACCAAAATGGCAGCCTCCATGGCTGACCACATGGCAGGGGGGTTGCTTTATTTACATATATTTCGCAATCCCTTCATTCCCGGCCGCATGTTCCCTGATACTTGTCCAGACATGTCCAAGCACCTCACAACTCCACGGTACGCCTATAGGTCAGCAGAAGGAAACCTCTTTGCTTGCACCCTCTTATACTGGTGACCCCTGTTTGATTCCCTTGCTTGTAACAAAACAGAAAGTTTATTCCTCACAAGACCATAGTAATTTCTAATTTTCGAGTCTGTCTGCTTTCCACAGAAGTGTATGGACCCTTTAGGCGAGGACCATTCAGCTCTGCTTTTAGGATGGTCATCAACAACAGGGACAGGACTGTTGTACTCCCAGGAGTCAGAGATGCAAACTTTACAGGTGAAATCCAAATCATGTCATGAACTCCATTTCCACTGTGGGAGAGGATCTGGAAGTACCAATGTTTTATAGTTGTTTTGGACTTGTTATATTTTTAAGAATCAACCTATGCTCACTTGTATTGTTTATAATCTTTGGTTGTATTGTGTGTTGTGTACTCTGCCTGTTTATTGTAATGAAAGCATATGGTGTAACTATATTGCCATTAATAAGTCCATATCTAGCAACAAACCTCTTGATTTACCAACAGGAATATTTTTGATCTGTGAGGACAGAGCATGGCTTGGGATTCCCTTGCATATTAAAAGAGGACCTTCTAGCCTTGGAAGGCTTATCATATTAACACCAAACATATCAATGATTTCAGAACTTAAGTTTAAAAGAAAAAAAAAAAGTATCCATGTTTAAAGTACTGAGTGCAAAGATGATCTAAACTTTGGGAGTTTTGATAAAATAATTGCATTTTTAACTTGTCACCAGGAGTTGCAGCAGCAAAAGTTTCAACAACTTTGAATAAGTTAGGCTGTTGGCTCTCAAAACAGAGAAATCCCACATCAAAGGCATTAAGAGCGTTGTTATTAGATGTACATTCTGTTCAACATGCCATGTTACAGAATTGTGCTGCAATTGATTTTTTTTTATTAGCACAAGGGCATGGCCATGAGGTCTTTAAAGGCATGTGTAGTATGAATCTCAGTGATCATTACGAATCAATTCGTAAAAGCATACAAACATTAAAAACCCTGAGTTGTGACTTAAAAGTAGTTCCAAGGTTAGAATAAATTTGGGCTTTTTTCACAGTTGGGAAATTTTGTTCCATGGGTCAAACATTTAGTAGGATTAGTTATAATTTATTTGTTAATCTTCGTTCGTATTTTGATTGTTGTTCCATGTATCATTGGTTGGGTTCGACAAATGATCAATAAGGCAATCAACCAGGTATTAGTTGTACAATTAAAGAAAGAAGGGGGAATTGTGGGAGATCAAGCAGACAGATGTCAAGGTAGCATCATAAATATGTTGGTCTTGAAACCATGGAAGGGATGGTTGAGAAGTAAGGGATGATTGAAAAAAGTTATGTGGTTGAGATAGTAGAGATAAATATTAGTTAAAGAAGAAAATCAGTAAAATTATTAAAGAGCAAGGCTTTACTGCAAAAATGATCAGAGCATTAAGTAAGGTTTGGTGGAAAATTTTAAAGAAAAACGTAAACTAAAAAAGCAAGCATGTGAAGCAAATGAATGATTTCAACTGCAGTCGCACATCAGACTCAGTGTCTAATTCAGCACAGGCCAGCTCTGAAACTTGGGGCTAGTCCTCCCCTTCCCCTGGCAACTCCCAAACTGGCCTAGGAAACCTGAGGCTACCCCTTTGGGTTTGTTCCCTGGAGCCTCTTAATTCAACTTGCTCCATTCGGCCCCTGGAGAGCACCAGCTCCAAAAAGGAAAATGTCAGTTCCTGCTCCTAGAGGGAAGGTGGCAGCCCTGATTCTTGGGGCTGGTCCTCACCTTCCCCTGGCAACACCACAACTGGCCTAGGAAACCTACGGGAAACCTACACTGCAGGAATGCAACTACCTAGCGTGAAGGTGGTACAATCCCAGCGGAGGCAATGTGTTGATGAAAGGCCAATTTGTAGGTTTTTCCTACAGTTTTCCAGCAGTCTTTCATGGTTACAGTAATTTATCTCTTGAATTAAACTTGGCTAGCCTGTGAATTGTGTTATCTTTTTTTGCCACAGGACTTCCACCAGCTGCCTTAAAATCCACAGAGAGGTGAACACCCTGTAAATGGCACCCAGAAGGTCAACAAGTGCTTCACATGCTCACTGTGGCTTTTCTGCCTGTTGGTGTTCAGGAAGCTCAGTCCCAACCCTTGGTTTCCTGAAGCGGAGTCTCAGACATCAAATCTCATCAATGATTTAATAGAGAGGAACAGGAGCAGAGTCAGCTCGAGGTGGTGCCTCTGGAGGGAAACCCTGAACAAAGAGGCCCCTAGGCACTTCTGGCCTTACAGTCTGGGCATCCATCCAGAGTTCATGCCATCTTCATATGCTCCCTTTGCTTTGATGGCATTTCTGGCCAGAGGTCCTCTGACACCTTCTGACTCTCTCTGACATTCTCCTGGCCAGAGGCAGCACTGGAAGGAGGGACAGGGTGCACTGCTGGTGCTCTTTGTGCTGCTTCATCCCCGCTGGGGCAGTTTTGGTGCTTTCTGGACTCCTCCTCCTCGCCAGCATTAAAGAAGTCAGATGTTGTGCTTTGCTCTCATTCAGGTCTACTATTTGCCCTTGTCACCACCACTGCAGTGCACCAAGTCTCCAATGTGCAACTCTGTGGTGCTCAAACCTTTCCTCTCCTCCATCTCCACCTCCTTGTTGAGGGGTCATAGTCTCTGATCTCCACAAAGTGGCTTCGGAGCTCATAGCCCCACAGTGAGGATCTGCTTCTGCTGCTGGCTGATGGGGGGGAGGTTTCTGCGGGTCCTGCTGAACAGGTTGTAGCTATGCTGCAGGGACCTGCTATGGGCTCTCTCCATCTCCATCCTCCGGAGCAGGAGGGCAGGCAGGCCGACCACACACTCCTCATAAGCATTGGCTTCTGGCACCCAGCGCATCACCTTTTCCATCGGGTGCCTGCAGAGTGGGCAGGAGACGTTCCGCCTGTTTCCCCACCGCTGGATGCAGCAGAAGCAGGACCAGCATCTGCCACATGCCAGTAGGCAGGGTTCCAGATGTCTCCCAGGGAGATGGGGCACTGGGAATCTTCTGCTGCTGGCTGGGATGGGTAGCTTATGTCACCATCGCTGGCAGTAGAGGTGCTTTCCCCTGTGGCTGCTGTTGATCTTGATGGTCTGTCCTGTCAAGAGAGACATGAAAGTGATGGAGCTTGTCTGGCATGGGACACTTGGGCTTGCATTTGGAGGGACCCGTGCATGCTGGGGTTCCTGTGGTCTGTCGGGGGTCCCTTGGGTGCTATCCCTGCAGGTGGTGGATGTATTCTTCGTGAAGTGGATGGAGGCCCCAGGACATGGCCTCATTCCTGGGGATGCTGAGGAAACAGCTGCAGTGGGGATACGGGGTGAGGGAAAGGGACATAGGGAATGAGGAGGTTTGAGGGGAACTTGGAACAGGGTTGGGGGAAATGGAGATGGGAATAATGGGAGGCTGAGGGAACATGTGGGGCATGTCCCTCATCCCACCACCAGATGAATGGGGAATGCAACCGGTGGAGGCATGACAGAACACAGCTGGCCCCCTCCCAGCTGCTCAGGATGAGGTGTCCCTGCCTAGCTCACCTCTGCTGATCACATTGTGCCTTCTGTGTGCCCTGGCTGCCTGAATATGGCAGTGCCAGGGGAAGTTCTCTGATGGCTCTGGATTTAGGCACTGAGACCTGCAAAGGAACAACTCCGTCAGCACAACACCAGTACCAAAGGCCTTGCTCAACACTCCAGACCTCACAAATCTCATTCACCTGGGGTCTGCTCACCAACAGTCTGGGCGTGGGTCAGCAAGAATATGTAGAATCGTAGAATCATAGAATGTTAGGGGTTGGAAGGGACCTAGAAAGATCATCAAGTCCAACCCCCCTGCCAAAGCAGGACACCCTAGATAAGGTCACACAGGAACAAGTCCAGGTGGGTTTTGAATGTCTCCAGAGTAGGAGACTCCACAACCTCCCTGGGCAGCCTGTTCCATCACCCTTACTGTGAAAAAATTCTTCCTCATACTAACACAAAACCTCCTATGCTCTGACTTGCTCCCCTTGTCCCCTGTCCTAACACTGGATGACATTAAGAAGAGCCTGGCTCCTTCTTCTGGACACTGGCCCTTAACATATTTATAGACATTTATGAGGTCCCCCCTCAGTCTCCTCTTCTCCAGGCTGAAGAGCCCCAGCTCTCTCAGCCTGTCCTCATAGGGTAGATGCTCCACTCCCTTGATCATCTTGGTGGCCTGGCGCTTGACTCTCTGCAGTACTTCCCTGTCCTTCTTGAACTGGGGAGCCCAGAACTGGGCACAGTACTCCAGCTGGGGCCTCACCAGCACAGAGTAGAGGGGGAGAATAACCTCCCTTGACCTCCTGGCCACTCTCTTCTTAATGCATCACAGGATGCCATTGGCCTTCCTTGCAGCAAAGGGACACTGTTGGGTTGTGGTCATCCACCTGTCCACCAGAACTCCTAGGTTTTTCTCCCCCGAACTGCTCTCCAATAGATCAGCCTCCAGCCCCTACTGATATGTGGTGTTATTCTTCCCCAGATCCAGGACCCTACACTTGCTTTTATTGAACCGCATCAAATTTCTCCCTGCCCAGCTCTCCATCCTGTCCAGGTCACGCTGGATGGCAGCACAGTCTTCTGGTGTGTCAGCCACTCCCCCCAGCTTCGTATCATCAGCAAACTTGCTGAGTGTACACTCAATGTCTTCATCGAGGTCATTAACGAACATGTTGAAAACTATTGGACCCAGCACCCACCCCTGGGGGATATACCACTAGCCACAGGCCTCCAGCTAGACTCTGCTCCACTGACCACAACACTCTGGGCGCTGTCTTTCAGCCAATTCGCAATCCGTCTACCTGCACAATGGCCCAATTGGCACTTCTTGAGCTTCGCTGTGATAATAACATGGGAGACACTATCGAAGGCTTTCCTGAAGTCAAGGAATACCACATCCAACGAACTCCCCTCGTCTATCCACCTGGTCGGGCCAACATAAAAAGCTATTACCTTAAGATTACTGGACAAAGAAACCTGGGGCTGCCACTTTTGCTTTGGTCCCTAAGGACCATAAAATCAACTTTCTCCACTCAGCCTGCGGGAGGGGCAGCAGCTCCAAAAAGGAAAATATTAGCTCCTGCCCCTAGATGGAAGATGTCAGTCCCAATTCTTGAGGCTAGACCGCCCCTACCCCTGCCAACTCCACAACTGGCCTAGGAAACCTGGGCATACTACTTCACCTTCAGTCTCTAAAACCCATCAGCATAATATTGTCAATTCTATGTCAGGACGACAACCTGTCGAAAATGAAAACTGGACATGTCCTGCTCCTTGAGGGAAAATGCCAGCTCTGATTCTTGGGGTCAGTTATCACCTTCCCCTGGCAACTACCAAGCTGGCCTAGGAAACTTGAGACTGTGACTTTTGGCTTGACCCCTAGAGAACCTAAATTCGACTTGCTGCTTTTGGAACCCGCAGAGCACCAGATCCAAAAGGAAATTGTGAGGTCCTGCTCCTAGAGGCTAGGTTCCAGCCCTGATTCTTGGGGCAAGTTTTTACCTTCCCCTGGAAACTCCCAATGTGGCCGAAGAAACCTGGGGCTGCCACTATTGGTTTGCTCCCTACAGCTCCTCACATCAACTTGCTCCCTTTGGTCCCCGGAGAGCACTATCTCCAAAAAAGCAGCTAGCTAGACATTTGCCTCTTTCGAGATAAAGCTCTCCCGGACCAGAATGGTGCACGTTGCAGTAGGGTGTTGCAGGGAGCAAACCAAAAGTGGCAGCCCCAGATTTCCTAGGCCAGTTTGGGAGGTGCCAGGGGAAGGTAAAAACTGTCCCGAAGAATCAGGGCTGCCACCTTCCCTCTAGGAGCAGGAGCTGCACATCTGCCTTTCTGGAGATAGTGGTCTCCGGGGACCGAATGGAGCAAGATGAAGTGAGGTGCTCTAGGGAGCAAACCAAAAGTGGCCGTCCCAGGTTCCTAGGCCAGTTTGGGATTTGCCAGGGTAAGGTAAATACTAGCTCCAAGAATCAGGGCCACCACCTTCCCTCTAGGAGCAGGAGCTGCACATCTGCCTTTCTGGAGATAGTGGTCTCCGGGGACCGAATGGAGCAAGATGAAGTGAGGTGCTCCAGGGAGCAGACAAAAAGTGTCAGCCCCGGGTTTCCTAGGAGAGTCTGGAAGTTGCCAGGGGAAGGTAAATACTAGCCCCAAGAATCAGGGCTGCCACCTTCTGTTGGGGCTTTAGCTATATTCTGGAGGAAAATGGATGTGTAGTGAGCCATTTTAGGCGTTGTCTGACAGGATTCTGTTCTCATGGGAAAATATGTTGTTTGGGACACTTGTTATCAGAGCCTACAGGCTTTTGGACTCTGTACTGTGTGAAAATATCTTGGGAAGAGCAGCTTCAAGAACAGCGTGTTTATGCAGCTCCGGAACAAGGAGATTAACAACCCTGCCACCTGCAACAACAAGAACTTGGCAGGAGGAGTCCGACATGGAGATTGATGCCTTGTCGTCAGTAGGTCTTAGCAAATCACCTGCAATATTTAGGCACGGGGACAAGATAGGGCAGACAATAAAAGGTAAAAAAAGGTAAAAGATAGCCCCAAGAATCAGGGCTGCCACCTTCCCTCTAGGAGCAAGAACTGGACATCTGCCTTTCTGGAGACAGTGGTCTCAGTGGACCGAATGGAACAAGATGAAGAGAGGCGCTCCAGGGAGCAGACAAAAAGTGTCAGCCCCAGGTTTCCTAGGCCAGTCTGGGAGTTGCCGGGGCAGGTAAATACTAGCATCAAGACTAAGGGCTTAATCCTTCCCCCTACGAGCAGGAGCTGGACAATTGGCTTTTGGGAGACATTCCTCTCCGGGGGCCGAATGCAGCAAGATGAAGTGAAATGCTCTATGAGCAAACCAAAAGTGGCAGCGCCAGGTTTCCTAGGCAAGTTTGGGAGTTGCCAGGGGAAGGTCAAAACTAGCACCAAGAATCTGGGCTACCACCTTCCCTCTAGGAGCAGGAGCTGGACATTTGCTTTTTGGGAGATAGTGCTCTTCGCATGGGCCTAATAGAGTATGATGAAGTGAGGCGCTCTACGGAGCAAATCAAAAGTTGCAGCCCCATGTTTCCTAGGCCCGTTTGGGATCTCCAAGGGCAAGGTAAAAGCTAGCATCAAGAATCAGGGCTGCCACCTTCCCGCTAGGAGCAGGAGCTGGACATTTGCCTTTAAGGAGATAGTGCTTCATGTGAGGGCGGAATGTAGTAACATCAAGTGAGGTGCTCTAGGGAGCAAACCAAAAGATCCAGCCCCATGTTTCCTTGGCCAGTTTGGGAGCCGCCAGGGGAAGGTAAAAACTAGCCCCAAGAATCAGGGCTGCCACCTGCCCTCTAGGAGCAGGAGCTGGACATTTGCCTTTAAGGAGATAGTGCTTCATGTGAGGGCGGAATGTAGTAACATCAAGTGAGGTGCTCTAGGGAGCAAACCAA